>BTPG01000004.1:50813757-51193757 GCA_036245525.1 Semisulcospira habei | reverse complement strand
AACGGCATCTGGAATACGCGGCTTAAGCCACGTATCCAGATGCCGTTCGTCTCCAGAGAGTTAAGGCCTTTAGGAGGGTCTGGAACGTTTTATCGGACTCGCAGCCTATGCGTACCCGTGGTCGCTATAGGAGAATCCGTTTGCAACAATAAAAACAAAATCATATACTAATCGGGCAGGAACTCACGAGCAGCTGTGACAGGTAGGGTCTAACCGAATGGGAATCTATTTCTTTCAGGCAAAAGGGAGGGGGGGGGGGGGGGGCGCAGGATGGAAAACTGTACAGAACTGCAGCGTGTGTGTTGGCGGCATATACGCGGACTCCAAAATCTTAAGTGATTAAACTCTTCCTGCACATTCCATTTAGTTCTGTTCCCTGGTTACATCGTACCAGAGAGCGCTTTGCTAATTTCCACGCCAGTACCATCAAACCTGCGGCAGAAGGTCGGTTGGCCGCATATACTTTCTTCATGACTGTTTGAAGGCTCCGGCGAAACATTTAGTGATTAATCTCTCCCTGCAGGTTCCATTTGCCACTATTCTCTAACCATAGCGTACTACAAAGAGTTTGGCTACTTTAGCGAAAGAGCTAGCAGCTCAGGGAAGGATGTGGAATGTGTGTGGGTCAGTTTTTCTATTGCTCAGATGTGTAAGCCGAAAGTTCCAACTGCCTGGCTACTTTAAAAGTGTATGAGCCTTTCACATTCATACTTCAGTTGTACAGTTTAAGGACTAGTCTGGAATCTAACACACGCACCACGTGAGGCAGCCATACGACACTAAAAATACATATACACTCAAAGCAAAAGATCATTCTAAGCATTTTAAATAAAATGTTTATATTGAAACATTTTTTTTAAAAGTATTTCATTTTAAACAAAACACAGTAGTAAAATATATATTGCCATAATATCATTTTTTTTTTTAAGTCGTGAGATGAAGAGAGTAAAAACAAAATGTCGGACAGCGTCAGTCGTTAGCAATGGAGACAGCGATCGCTTTGCCGACTTGAAAAGGCTGAAAATGTGAGAAAGGAAGGCCTCTGAATAAAAATAAAATTTACAGTGACCTTTGGGGAATTGTTTACATTACAAGTAATGATTCCAGCACTGCCAGGGAGGGGTAGAGCCGCAGAGAAAGCTGTCACATGTGGTTTGTCTTGAGCCGGGCTTCGGTCAGCTGCGGCGCGTGCCCACGATCAGTGAGTTGCTAATGATGCGTTTGACAGTGTTTATAACAAGCCAGGGCCTTCCTATTGGGACGCCTGTTATAATATGACGCCAAAAGAAAATTCCAACAAAGAAAGAAACACGCTTACAAAAGACACGTGCAACGCAATTGGAACGTGTCCTTTTTAAGCTTGTTTCTTGCTTTGTAAGGGACTTTCCTTGCACTTTACACGCTTGAAATTCACCTTTTCGGTCGAGATTAATATTTAACACACACGCACGCGCGCGCGCGCCCACACACACACTTGCAGACAGCTATTAGCTTGTTGATACAAATTCAAATGGCCCATGCAAAACGGGAACATGCACGCCTACCTTGAATCCGAACGCAAAACGCTCCAAGAACTTTGGTTTGACGTGTTTCACGTGCAGTCACGGCCAATACCACATACGTTCACCGTCAGAAACTTAGCTCTAGATCATAGGTGACCCGTCCTCTGGTCCGTTGTAGTGTTTTAGCTTTTAGCCCGTCTGATTTTAGTGCAGAATTTCCTGTCGTATTTATGTTGTAAAGTTTTTATTTTAGTCAAATGACTGTTTTAACTGGAGCAGCTGCATTTTGCCACTACCCCGTGTTTTATTGGAAACTACCATTCTCCCTGTGCTGTGTACCCTGACCTGCGGTATTCCTCTGGCTGCTGTGTTAATCTTCGTTTAGACGTTTTGGGACACGCGGCGCGTACACTCAGGTGAGAATGCTAATGGTATTAACCCTTTGTCTCTCGGTAGCGCTTCAGTTCTGTCGCGATGATTCCTGCATCATCGCCGGAAATCGCTACCGAGAGACAAAGGGTAAAGCGCTGAGGTCGAAATTCAGTCCCAAATCTGGGAGTCGTCCTCTGACAGTTGGGCAATGACAGTTCAAAGGTGGTGCCAGAACGGCTTGGCGCCCGGAGCCTAGTTATTCTGGCAACACACTTGGGCTGTCATGGTCGATTCATATATTGCTGTGCATAGTGTGTAGAGCAGGGATAGTTAGGTTAACTCCTTGACTGATTCTGACGATACCGCTCAGTTTGCGGGGGGGGGGGGGGGGGGGGGGGCATTTCGAACTTTTTGTGGGACCTTAAGTTTAAGACTGATGGCGCTCAGCTCAGAGAGCGGACTTCGCCTCCCACTTGCCGAAAAATCAAAGCGGGGGGGGGGGGGGGGGGGGGAAGGGAGGTAACACTTCTACCTCTTCAATTAAAAAATATTTTACAAGGAGGAGTGAACGACTTTGCTATGTGGACCCAAATCCCCCCCCCCCCCCCCCCGACGCCTTTTCCGCCGAACGGTATCGTCCGTCCGTGGCAGCCGAGGGAGTGATCAAAATTAATCTTCTTCTTTCGACTTTTCTGTAACATTCATCCAGATAGGCCACGATAGTCTAAGGATAGCATGGCGTCTAGGAAAGCGCAAAGTCGTTCAGGTTATTAGTCTGTAAAGGTTTGAATGAGTTAATCATTTGGCTGTTGGTAGCACTTTTTGTTGCGATGATTCTTACAGAGGTCCGTCATCGCG
The DNA here is from genome assembly GCA_036245525.1 of Semisulcospira habei. Classification (NCBI taxonomy): domain Eukaryota; kingdom Metazoa; phylum Mollusca; class Gastropoda; family Semisulcospiridae; genus Semisulcospira; species Semisulcospira habei. The sequence goes on along the minus strand of BTPG01000004.1, from coordinate 51,191,025 downwards.
ATTTAAAAAAAAAAACACCCCGCTACCGACAGCCAAAGGGTTAACACATTCAAAATGTTCAGGGAAGGTCAGGTCAGGTCAAACTATACCTGACCCACCAGGTTGCGACACCACTGCCTAAGATCACCTTGTTTTCTGTTTCAGTGACAGCACGTGAACCTGGGGCTGACATTACTTCAATGGAGGTGAAGCCTGGCGGTTTGCGATCAAGCGAAAACTGTCGAAATGACACCAATAGTGACGGCAACTGTGAAAACGACACCAACGGTGAAAACGACACCAACGGTGAAAACGACACCAACGGTGAAAATGGCACCAACGGTGAAAACGGCATCCTAACAAATTGCGAATTTACAGCAACAGACGAGAACGGACGAGGCAGTGACAACGCCCGCTCCGATAATGAACAGATCGCTTCTGCCAACAAAGATTTGCAACTGGCTGCTTGCGATCAAGATGGAGAAAACCGCCCTGAGCCTGTAGTGGCGGACATACACACCGTGTCTGCGACATTGTCCGCTGAAGAAATCAGCTTCGAAAATGGAAGCGGAGTAATGGCGAGAGTTGAGAAGAGTGGTGCACCACGGCCTGAAGACAAGGAAGAAGGGCGTGTCATCACAGCTAGGGACGCTCGCGGTGGGAACACCGTCCTCAGCTGTGGTGACGCTAGTGTTCCGACGACAGGCGGCGTTGAAATGGGACAGACAATGGAAGACACAAGCACAGATGACAACGCATCAAATGCTGCGTTTGGAGGAGAAGAGGTCAACATTTCACCAAACGATTACCAAGACGAAGAAGAGGTTACCAGTTCACAAAGCATAGCTCAAGAACAAGCTACGGCTACCGGGGTTGGATCCGCCAGGTCCGTGTCTGTTAAACCAGAGAGCCCGATCCAGGATAGTGGGACGACAAATGCTGCCAAGAACAATTATTCTCCCCCGCGGGAGTTTCACGGCTATGCTAACCTTTGGAAAAAGTCGTTCTTGCACAGAATTGTTGAAGAAGGAATATACGCCGAAATCAATGAATCCACTGGATCTACAGAGAACGTCAGCCAACTCGGCGGAGGTTCTGGCGTTAGTGTAGGCGAGGCAGGGCAAGACGGAACAAGTACATCCTCTCATAGAGGTGCTGAGGCATGCTTGGCAACGCAGCGTTCTCTTTCAGAGAACGCTGCGTTGTCAAGCACGCATCAGGGCGCGGGTTTGAAATGGAGCACATCAAGAGCTGAGTACACTGCCCACAACAATCACGCTGTGCAAACCCAGCAGCTTCAATATCTCGGCGAAGAAGGCGAGCCACAACACTTGCCCGGAAAACAAATAAACGTCTTGAGCGGAATGTATGCTTTTACTGAAGTTGATATTAAGTACCTGGAAGGCGCCGTAAATGAGGCGTCACTGACAGGTTCTGTGAATGACGTAGCACTGCATCACCAACACCACCACAATCAGCAGCAGCAGCAGCATTCCTTAAACTCTGACCGACTGCTGGCGGAGGAACTCGGCCGACGGTACGCGCGTTGGGAAGAGTCTCCCATCAAGCTGTGTCGTCTGCCCCCTATCCAACAGCTGGGCGGCTTCTTTACAATCCGCCAGATCGGGAACGCCGTGGATCAGGTTCCCGGGACGTCTGAGGAAGACGATGACGTTAGACTGGCCATAGAAAGATCCATTCTAGACGCGGCGAACCTAGAGCTACAGAACTCCAGGGATAACCATGAACGCCCAGCTTTGCTTAAAGACACAAACGTGGCGTTATCAGGATGTCACAATAGGACGTCACGCCAGCCACAAGAGCGAAGGACACATGGTGGTGCAGGGGATCCAGACCTGGTGACTTACCCCGACGTCATCAAATTCTCCGGGATGGAAGCTCTGACCATCATCCCGCGCATGGAGCAAGAGTCGGAAGATTACAAGCTGGCTCTGAGACTGCAGCGCGAGGAGGAAAAAAAGTTCAGTGGCGCGCACGATGGGCCCTACTGCTTCAGCCCGACACAGGGGGAAGGACGAGACGGACCAGGAAGGACCCGCGATAGTGAAGCAGGTGCCGGCCAGTTAGCCGACGCCATCAGACAGGGTCTGTCTGGCCGTGTAGTGCTAGGTAAGAGAGAAAGGAACGGCTCATGCTTGCTGGCGTAAGTTATTGATCAGAAACTAATTACACATTTTATAGACAATGTCCGGATGACGATGATATCAGCTTTAAAAAAAATAAAAATAAAATAAAAATTAACTTCACTCCACATCACAATTAACTCAAGGCGCGGTGCATCAATAGCTGCGAATGTGTCGTATAGCGTTGCCTCACGCCGTTATACGACACATTCGCATCTATTTATAAATATATAAAACAGCGCATTAAATAGGCGCTTTATCCCAACTAAAAATCGGCTCAAAGCACCGCCGCGAACTGAACCCAACAAGCCAGCTCAGGTGAATCACGCGCATTCAGTCACACGCTGTACATAAACACAGTACATTCACGTGGTGCTAAGGGCAAGCTCAAGCAAGCTACTGAAGTTTTGGAAATTCAAATCGTTTATATTTGAAATTTGATTAAGTGGGCTGAAATTGATACCAAAGTCGGTGGGGCGGCTTCACCTTGAAAGAGTTATTGAATAAATGTCCACAGCTGTAAAATGACTCTTCGGCAACTAATTTGTTGACGGTAAATTGCTGATACACGTACGGCTGTTGTGTTTCTCAGCAGAACTAGACGCTGTATTAACCGCTGGGTACGGTGCAGCTCTGGAGGCGGACCTGCCGCCGGGAAGTAAGTAGAAATTACTGATTTTGTGTTCATTGCCCTGCTCTCTGCTAGTGACCAATAGCTCAACTGAGCCAACCGATCATTGGACCCGCGGGACACGTGGCCCAAGTATACTTTTTTTTTTAAAAAAATGAAACTTTATTTTCCCAAGGATAAAAGAATAGGTGTGCAGACCTTTTTCACGTAGGTAGGGCCAAGACTGAGGAGGTACGACCCAAGAGACGAAAGAAAAGAGCTATATGGCTAAAAGATACTCTGGCCATATCATGTCCAGAAGGGGGTGGGGGTGGGGGGGGGGGGTATGACCATGCCATGTCTGGCCCCCTCTGATGATTCACAGCTTTGTGTCTATCTGCAGGTGCTGAAATACCAAGCAGTACGAAGCCGAAAGCGTCGGGGAAAAACGCGGCCAGGACAAGACCACCCAACAAAAGACTGTCAGATGCCGGTAGAAAACTCCGAGAAGCAAGCTGCAGTCAGGGCGAGTGAGTAATGTGTGTGGGCGTGTGCGTGTGTGCGTGCGCGCGCGCGTCAGTGTGCGTCATTGCGTGCATTAAGACACTCCTACATTGAACTCGATTATAAGAAACCCGAGGGAGGTATCAAAGTCTTGCTCATAGCTATGCTTCTTCGTTATATAATGCACGCTACGAACCCTCGACCAGTCGCATGAGCCCCCACCCGGGTCTGCCCTGGGGGACGAGTGGGGTTAACAACTTTTTAGTTTCCAGGGTCACCCTGGTCAGCCCCACAGGGTGGGTTTCCCTTCTACTCTGGGGCATATGTTTCTGTCTACCCTTGGTCCATTCACCTGTATTTTCTTTTTTTAAACTCTCCCTACTGTCTGCGCTTCCTGTAGCTCTTGACATTGGATGTGTGTTGCTAAATGGTCTTAGCTTTATTTAGGCCCCATGTTGTAGGTTTATTTAACGCCCGTATTGGACCGGCTGGCGACATACATTCAATATTCTGGGGGGTTTTTTGTGTGTTTTTTTTTTTTTTTTCGCAAGCAGTGCAGGCACGTCCTGAGAAAGTCTTGTTGCTGTCGGGACGTTAAGCAATGTACAATCAATCAATCAATCGACCAGTCGCATGAGTGAACTTAGTCCTGCGCCAGCCACTAACCAAGGTGCTCCGCAGGATTAAGCTCACTTACGCAACTGACCTACTTCCAAGCCTGGTTTAGCATAGAAGTACCCAACGGAGAAAGAAACACGCTTAGAAAAGATTGATTGATTGATTGTACATTGCTTAACGTCCGTACAACACAATTTATTAATATTTCGGGTAAATACCCTTTGTCAAAATAGATAAACAGAGATTAGCCGCTACTTATCTTCATTGGCAGAAGGAATGTGGCAACTACTGGATTGCTGGTTTAGCATGTTTCAATACTAAACTGAAATAACAACCTTGAATTGCCCCATAACATTTCGTCTGTCGTGTCTGTATGCTGGTCCGTGATTTCGAACATTATGGTGTAGAATAAATGTCCTGGTCTGTGCTTTTGGACCTTACGGCCTACAGGCCGTAAGGTCCAAAATCACAGACCAGAACACACGGTAATCAGTCTCGGTTCTGCTCCAGCGCTGACGACAATCAAGGCGTGTACTTCACTACCCCGTGGGTCGGTCAGCAGGAGACGCACGTGGACCAGGTCCCGACCCCGCCCGAGACCCCAGAGCCGATCACCGACCCTGCCCTCCACGGCAGGCCCACGGTGGGCTCGCTTCTTCGCGTCAGCTTCAACCCCGTGCCGGACAGCGAGGTGGAGCGCTTCTACAAGTTCATCGACGAGGAGGTCGGGCAGCAGTTCTATGAGGAGTGGGAGCAAGGGGAGCCCTGGGAGGAAGAGCAGGCTGACGATGAGGAGGGCGGCGAGCTTGGGGTAAGAAGACGGATGTGAATGTGCACAATAGGACTGACGATCTTATTCGGCTGTCAAGTTCGCACACTCCTTCTATTCGCTACGCTGAATTCTGTTTTCAGAATACGTGTAATTTGTACCATGTGTTTCAGTTCTGAGTTGTTATTTGTTGTCCGGGATTACGTTCAAGCGTCATTTGATTTAAGCGACGTAACTCGCATTCGGTATGCTCGGAATGAACAGTTAACATTGTTCGCCTAAAGACGGGTCTAAGATCCGATACGTCGTGGTTTGCTTATGTTCACTGAATTTTATTTTGTTAGTATTTTATCTACAAACTTAACTTTTCACTTAACTCATTCAGCCCTGACACACCACAACAAGACATGGATCGAGCATGGTGGTTCAAGGATGGTGCCAAAATAGCTTGGCACCTATGGGCGCCAAGCTATTCTGGCACCACCCTTGAACTACCACGCTCGATCTGTCTCTAGAATTTTAATACAGTCCTTCAGAGGGCAACTTCCAAATCTGGGGATTTCGGACCTCGGGCTGAGTGTGCTAAGGCCAGCGGTAATTTGTTTTTACTTCCAGACCGTCGGGGGTGATCCATCCCAAGAAACAAACGGCGTCAGTAACAACAAGAAGAAACCACGCCCAACGGACCCTGCATCCTTAAAGCCGTTCTCCCCCACCCCGCCTTCATCATCACTAGCACCAACCAAACCCCCGGCGTCGTCATCCACAGCCACGACCACATTACCCGTCAACCCCTCTGTGTATGCGGACACCGGCACTGTCTACAGTACGCACAAGCGGGTGGAGCCAACGCTATCCAGAGAGGCGACGGACAACCCACCCACACATGGAAGGGGATCTTGGCGGGAAGCACTAACTGTATCTGCTGCTGATGCAATGTCATCGGTGCCACAGCGAGAGCGGGAAGAAATTCTTCCAACTGTGGGATCCCCATCTTTGAATGCAGAGAATCTGGGCCCTGGGTCTTCTGAGAGTGTTGCTACCGCGTGTGCGCTGTCCTCGCCAACAGAGCCAGAGAAACGTGTCTCTTCGCCACCTTTGTTTGCGAGCTTGGGCGCTGAGGGGGGTACGGACCCAACGTGTGCTATATCTCCAGGATATGGCATGTCGCAGTTCGCCAACTGTACAAACATATCTTCACGAGATGCTACCAAGCAAGCACAAACCCCCGGTCCAAGTGAAACATGGGAATGTACAGCTCCCAGCGACAATTCCCCTCCGGACAGTGACCAGGAAAGGCGCCCCAAGTCCACACAATCCTCAGAATCGCCCGTGTTCATTTCTCCAAATGCTTCACCCACCATCTCCACAAGATCATTAGAAGGTAAGCCTCCATGTGACGAGTGCATGTCGTCTTTTGAAGCGGCCGCTGCATCTCCCATCAAGGCCAGAAGACAGCACGCGCATGGCTTCACCGGTCAGCGCTTTGGTGCGGAGGCTACAGTAGCACTGCCTTCATTGCCAGTCGAAGCAAGGGAGTCAAATGCTTCTGCTGCACCTCGTTCGAATAATGTCTCTCAGGCACTACCTTCAGCTGTTGTTTCTACTGCAAAAGATAAGGGACAGATGGCAACAGAAATTCTCATTATACTGCCGACAGACCGGGGGGATGTGATGCAACTGGCGCGCTCCCGTCCACAAATACGCCATCATGACATCCCAAGAAATAAATATAGACCTGAGGACTGTGTTCATGCCTCAACACAATGTACAGTGTGCTCAGGAGACAGAGACAAAGGGCTAGAGGGCCACGGCAAGTGTGAGCAAAACGAACAAAACGCTGAAGACGATGTATCCCAAGACAGCCAGCCGTCACACCTTAACGTGCCGTCCAGCACGTCTCGCGTCGCTCGCAATCCTGCCAACTACATGCGCTGGCACCGAGACCAAGGCCCACCACCGCTACCTTTGGTGCCCGCCGCTCCGCCCCAGTTGAGGAGGGTGAAAAGAGAGGCGTTCCCTGCGAGACTGTCCACCGTCCCAACCCATCTACGGCCTCCGCGTCCAGTGGCCAGCACGTGTCCGCCCACAATCGCGATCAACGGCGCTCCGCACACAGATAGTGCCCCTTCTTCGGACACCGTGCTGTCTTCGTCTCAGCCTCTACAGGGCGACCTCAGCCCGTTCTCACCAAACATACAAGCCATAGACGAGGCGCCACCTCCTTACGAGTTTGCTGTCCAGCAAGGGCCGACTCGGCAGCCTCCGTCTCGGATCAAGAATCCACTCGGCGCGAGCGATGTCCCCTGTGAAGGGCGCAGGAAAGTGGAAGAAGCAAAGAGCTATCAGCCCGGACACAGACACCTGCAGAAGACGGTGCGTGATCAGCATACTGACAGACAGCCGCTGCATGAAGCCTCCCAAACCACCAAACCACAAACTTTGCCAACGGGCTCCACCAGCGCGGGGTCCATGCATCTAGAAAGTCTGCAACAAAGAGTGCAAAAGCTCGAGTTTCAAAGTGCCCAGCTGGAGAAAGAGGTTGAATACTACAGGCGTCTGTTGGCTCAACAGCAACAAAGCGCACTTCATACGCCTCAACAACGCTTGACAGGCGTGCCTCAGCAAGGCGCGCCGCACATGCCTCAGCAGGGTCTGCCCAATATACCGCACCGCCCACAGTCGGCCTTCCAGCTGGTGCCACAGCGGCAAGACAAACCACGTCGCGCGCCCAGCACTTGGCGCGAGGCTCTCCGCAGACGTGTCCGGTACATGTGTCTCATCTGCCCGCACCGCCCCACCTTCGCCATCCCAGCGGAACAAGAGTCGCACGTGCAGCTCAGCCACGTGGACGTGCCGCGACGGGACCTACACGCCTTCTCATGCCGCTGTGACGCGTGTGTCAAGGCCACTCACTGGCTGGGCGACACCATGGTGGGTTATTGCCCCTTGTGTGAGGATGAAGACTGTGGGGATTATGTGTAGCCATGAAAGCAGGGGAGTTTCGTTAGGATCCCCAAAGGCGCCCGTCACGCGCCATTACTACGGTGTCTACCGCTGATAAACCCTCTGGCGCTCGGTACGCACTCACTAGTCAGTCTGTACCGGCCGCGCGAGGACCCACGCGAAGTCGCCACAAACTTGTATTACATCAACACGAGTCTGACGGGCGCCTCCCAATGCGCAAAAGCCGCATCGGGCCAACGGCGACCGACGTCGGCCCGATGGCCTTTGCGCACTAGGTTATAGGCAGCAGATGCCACCGATTGGATAGCTATCAACTCCTGGGTTTTGTTTTATTTTCTTTCAATTTCAAGTTTATGTTCTCTTTCCTCAATTCCCAACTGGAAACACTTTTTTTCGCACAGTATTTTTGCAACATTTTTAAGTGCACGCGTTTTTATTCAAATCGTGGTGTTTTTTTTTTTTTTTTTAATGAACTTATTTTAATCTGTAGACAAACATTTTATGTGAGATCTAGTAGCCTTACTACCAGCGAAAAGTGAGTTGTCATTGGCCAGTACATCTAATAAATCTTTTGCAAACATCCGATGGCGATTAAATTGAAAATTGCAAGAGGCATAGATCCTCATGAGCCCCCGCAGGTGCGGGGGCTCATGAGGATCTTTGCCTCTTGCAAAATTGACCCCTCCGCTGCCGTGGAAAAAGTGAACACGATCCAACTGACTTAGAGACATAAATCCTCATTGGCCCCCGCATTTGCGGGGGCTCATGGTGATCTGTGTCTCATGCTGACACCACTGCGTGTCTGTGCTCCTTAGACATGAGGGTGGGCTGTTTGGCGTTGGACCAACAAAGATTTCAGAAACCATGTCGGCAACCACCATCAGTGAAGGATTAACTCGATCCAGACGAACGGCGTCCGGATACGCGGGTTAAATGCCCGTCGACAGCATATATGCTGCTAAATAAAAGTCCATGGGCAGGAGGCGTAGATTCTCGTGCGCCTTCGCTGGTTCATGAGGATCTGTGCCTCTCCCTGTCTGCACCAGCTGTACACAAGGAGGTTCGCATACTCAGGTCGAGCGAGCCATCCGATGCAGCAAGTACTTCAAGCTAAAGATGTGTAAACTTTAACCTATTATAATACATTCTGAGGCTGATTTTTTTTTTTTAATTGCTTATTATCCTATGAAGGCTACATTACAGATTACGAGACGGATCAACCGTTTTAGTTCAAGGGTGGTGCCAGAATATCTTGGCGCCTCAGGCGCCAAGATATTCTGGCACGACCCTTGAACTATCATCTTTTTTTTTTTTCAAGCAAGTGTATCGGGATGAAAACGGTTAAGCAAAAGGTCTCAGGGCCGATGTGTGCCGTGGTGAGCCAGTCTCTTGGCTTGACTTCGCGAACGAAGATTTTATAGGAGTTGCCCACGACGTCTGCAGGCTTGTTCGTGGCTGCGGAGGCCAATCCGAGACAGGCAGGTTCGACCGCAGTGGCTGCAGGGGAAGGTATGGCCGGGGTTCTGAGCTGCGGCATCTCTGTTTTTTCTCCTGAGCCGCTTGTCCTTAAGGCTAGCTCTGTGAGAGTCCTCAAAGGAGACAGTTGCCTTGTAAATGGTGGAGCGCCAGGTGTCACGGTCCGCAGCAAGCGAAGACCACTGGTGGTGGTCGATTTGGCAGGCACTAAGTGACTTCTTGAGACAGTCTTTGTATCTCTTCTTTGGTGCCCCTCTGTCACGGTGTCCAGTAGCAAGCTCGCCGAACAGGGTGATCTTTGGTAGGCGATGATCCTCCATCCTGGAGACATGCCCCGCCCAGCGGAGCTGTGTCCGCAGCAGCAAAGCCTCGATGCTCACAGTTTCAGCCTGTTCAAGGACCTCGACGTTGGTGACATAGTCACTCCAGTGAATGCCCAGGATGGTACGCAGGCAGCGCTGGTGGAAGCGTTCGAGGAGTCGTAGTTGGCTGCGGTAGAGGGCCCAGGACTCGGAACCATACAGCAGGGTGGTGAGGACCACAGCTCTGTACACGCTGATCTTGGTGCCTGTTTTCAGCTGTTGATTGTGCCACACCCGCTTGAAAAGTCGCCCGAAAGAGCTGTTCGCTTTTGCCAGCCTGCTGTCAAGCTCCTTGTCCAGCTTGGCGTCCGACGTGATAATGCAGCCAAGGTAAGTAAACTGGTGCACTGACTTTAGATCAGACTCGCCAATGGTGATGTGAGGAGGGCGATACACTGTCTTGGGTGCCGGCTGATGGAGGACCTCTGTCTTTTTCAGACTGACCTCGAGTCCAAAGAGCTGGGCAGCATCTGCGAAGCAAGACGTGATGCGCTGCAGGGCTCTCTCTGTGTGTGCAACGAGGGCAGCATCATCAGCAAAAAGCAGCTCACGAATCAGTTGGTCTAGGGTTTTCGTGTGGGCCTGCAGTCGTCCGAGGTTGAACAGGCTGCCATCGAGACGATACCTGATGTACACTGCATCGTCATCATCAAGGTCCACTGTGGCCTGCTTCAACATCATGCTAAAAAAGATGGTGAAGAGGGTCGGTGCCAGCACGCAGCCCTGCTTTGCGCCGTTGAGAATAGGGAATGGTTCTGAGAGGTCATTGTTGAGTCTGACCTGGCCTTGCTGGTCCTCGTGTAGCTGGACAATCATGTTGAGGAACTTTGGGGGACAGCCAAGTCGCTCCAGGATCTGCCACATGCCTTGCCTGCTCACAGTGTCGAACGCTTTTGTTAGGTCGACAAATGTTACGTACAGCCCTTTGTTCTGCTCGCGGCACTTCTCCTGTAGCTGTCTCAGCACAAAGACCATATCGGTGGTGCTCCTGTTTGCTCTGAAGCCACACTGGCCCTCTGGGAGTTGGTCTTCAGCGATGGCAGGTACCAGCCGATTCAGGAGCAGCCTTGCAAGGATTTTCCCAGCAATGGACAGCAGGGTAATTCCCCGATAGTTGGAACAGTCAGACTTCTCGCCTTTGTTCTTGTACAGGGTGATAACGACTGCATCACGGAGATCTTTTGGTAGTGTTCCTTCCTCCCAGCAGCAGAGAAAGAGGTCATGGAGCTTGTTGTGCAGTGCTGTGCCTCCATGTTTCCAGATCTCTGGCGGTATTCCATCAATGCCTGCTGCTTTGCCACTCTTGAGCTGGTGGATGGCTGTGAGGGTCTCTTCAGCGGTGGGCGGTTCGTCCAATTCAACCTTTACTGGGAGGTGTGGGATTTGTAGGACGACTGCTTCTTGAACAGTGCGCTCAGCGCTGAAGAGGCTCTGAAAGTATTCCGACCAGCGGTTCAAGATGGAGGTATTATCTGTGAGGAGTGCCTGGCCATTCGCGCTTCGCAGGGGACTTTGTACCAGGTGCCTGGGGCCATACACTGCTTTCAGTGCTTCGTAGAAGCCCCTGTAGTCGCCATTGTCAGCACAAAGCTGGGTCCTCTGTGCAAGTCTGGTCCACCACTCATTCTGGAGATCTCTGAGCTTGCGCTGGAGACTGCTGCAGACGAGGCGGAAGGCAGACTTCTTCACAGGGCAGGAAGGCTGGGCTAGGTGGGCCTGATGGGCGGCTTTTTTTTTTTTGCTAGGTGTTCCTGGATCTCTACATCGTTTTCGTCAAACCAGTCTTTGTTCTTCTTTCTGGCGAAACCCAAGACTTCTGCAGAGGATTTTGTAATAGCAGTTTTCAGTTGTTCCCAAAGTGTTTCAGGGGAGGAGTCTACTGGGTCCGCTGTGTCTTTGAGCCTGCGCTGTAAATCTGTCTGAAAGGCGGCTTTCACATCGTCACGCTGAAGGCTGGCAACATCAAGCTTTTTCTTGGGGGGCCCCCATTTCTTGGGTTTTGGCCTGAAGTGGAGCCTGAGTTTGCAGCGGACAAGGCGGTGGTCAGTGTGGCACTCTGCGCTGGGCATCACTCTGGTGAGGAGGACGTCACTGCGGTCCCTCTGACGCACTAGGACATAGTCGATAAGGTGCCAGTGTTTGGAGCGAGGATGCATCCAGGTGGTCTTTCGACTGTCCTTTTGCTGAAAAGTAGTGTTGGTGATGACCAGTTGCTGCTCCGCACAGAACTCCAACAGTAGGCGGCCATTGTCATTGCAGTTCCCGACGCCATGCTTGCCGAGGACTCCTTTCCAGGCTTCAGAGTCCTGGCCCACTCTGGCGTTGAAGTCGCCAAGGATGATGACTTTGTCGTCTGCAGGGATACTCTGTAGGAGGCTGCGCAGGTCAGTGTAAAATTTGTCCTTTTCAGCAGGCTCTGCCAGGAGGGTTGGGGAGTACACACTGAGAAGGGTGACGTGTTGCTGGTGTCTCAGTGGGAGGCGCATGGACATGATGCGGTCTGAGTGGCCCGTTGGTAGGTTTTCCAGCTTAGTCGCAATGGATGTCTTAACCATGAAACCCACGCCTGAGAGCCGTCTTTCTGATGCAGGCCTGCCTGACCAGTAGAGGGTGTACCCAGCACCAAGTTCTTGGAGGCTGCCTTCGTCCGGAAGGCGTACTTCGCTGAGCGCGGCGATGTCGATGTTTAACCTCCGCAATTCATGGGCAATGAGGGCGGAGCGACGTTCAGGGCGTCCGCTGTCTGCTTTGTCGAGCATGGTTCGGACGTTCCAGCATGCTACGTTGAGTCCGGTCGTGGTCGTCATGAGAGTGGATCCGTTATTCTTTCTTGTTTTTTGACCGCAGGAGAAGATGCCCGTTGACCGCGGCTAGCCAACTGGGGTTGCGAGGGGACGAGCTTTGGTTAGGCCACCTTTTCTAGGCCCCTCTCCGTGTGGAGCAAGCAGTGCTGTCCCTAGAGAAGGCTGCTTGGTCGTTCAGGGTGTGCCGAGTGATGTCATCCCCAGGTCAACATCAGGCGACCAATATCCTGAACCGCCTGCATGCAGGTTTGAGACTGCGGCTTCCAGTGACATCTTTCACCTGCCGTTTCGCCCCTCGCCCGTCGCTACAGGACTTGGAATGGTCAGTGTCATGGTCCGTGGACGTTTCCTAAAGCCTGCGCGGTGGAGCTTTTTGGTGGAGTGCAGTGTGCGCAGTACTGGCCCCACCCTTTAAACCCTTGGTTCATCTGCCATGGCCTAGCAAGCTGGGACGATGGCATCGAGGTCCTCGGGTCGTAGGCTTTATATCAGACTGTCCTTGTCCTAGTCTCTGGCTCAAAAGCCTTCCCCGGAGACACGGGGGCTTTGATGTCAGGGGTTTCCTCCCTTAGCCTTTCCGCAGCCAAGCGGCCAGGCCTGCAAGGCAGCAGGCGACTCGTGGAGGGCGGGGTCGTCTATGTCCCGTGCAGATGTGAACATCTGCCCACTGCCAGTATTGGCCAACCAAAGCAGACTTAGCCCCGAGAACCTTTTGCAGGGCTGGGGTTTTATCTTGCGACCAATGACTATTTGTACATATGAACATTTTGCTTACGGTTTATTTTGGGCCGCCATAATTTTCCTTGCGCAATCGGATGAACACTGTCAAGACGGACCACAATAGAAGTACACATTTGCGACATGAGTTGAGTTTTATAACGTGTCGGTGTGTGCCGGCGGTGCGCAGTATCGTAGGTGGCGGCCGACTTGACTGAAATAAAACTTAAGGTTGTAGGACACACCTGTTTCGCGCATCTTTTCTGCGCATTTAGATACCGCTATCTTGCGTCTGCCGTGACCTGAGACTAGAGGTCACCGAAAAAAAACGCCGTACGGCAAGTCGTATTGCAAACAAGCTCAATTTATCGATAATTGACAAAAGATATAAACTGTCTGAAATAGGTGTGTAAGCTGACTGTTTCTATGCATAAAATGTTGTGTTTCCTCAGAAATAAGATACTTTTGCATAAGTTGCGACAAGTCATCGAGCGTCAGTAGTAACGCATAACCATTTCTCAGAAGAAGAAAAAAAAAATGAACGGGCCGTATACGTGGCAGCCAGGAAAACAACAAAATCTTCAGACAAGGTAAAGTTTTATGCACCGCCGTGAGATGTCACCTGCACGGCGTAAAACCCCAATAGCTAACTGTCCTTTTATGCATGGAAATTCAGTTACAGCCTACCTGCAATGAAGAAGACTACATTTTATTGTGGGTTGACAGGGGCATGCATTCCATGTATGTCAGTCACCACCTAGAAGTAGAGCATTTCCATACATTCTCAGAGAGCCTTTACTAATACAGTGGAAGGAATGTAGTCCACATTGTAGTGATATTAAACCAGTGCCAGTGCTTATTATTTAGGAAAACATACTGTGTGTAGTTAAAAGTCCTGCTAAGGGAGAATTTTGCATTACTAACTCAGTAACTGCTTTCAGTACTTAGTAACTTAGTTTTCTCATCCATTCTCTGTCTTATGAAGGCTATATTACAGATTAGGAGATAGGTCCAGCATTTTTTTAGTTCAAGGATGGTGCCCGAATAGCTTGGCGGATGAGACGCCAATGATTCATGTAGCGACATGATTTATTATTAGCTCCGCATTCGTACTTGACATGCATACAAAACCTTCTGTTCAAGTGCCATAATGATCAACACGATTGATTGTGGGCCTATACGGCAAGACAAGACAAGACCACCCTTGAACTATCATAGTCACATTTATTTCAAGCAGTGGGTGTATCAGGATTAAAAGGGTTACCTAGTAAAACGCTACTTTGACTGAAACCCTAATATTTGTTAACTACCATTTTGGATGACCGTAGAATGTGTGAAAAATACAAATTTGACTAGTACAAAAGCAAGCCTTTATCATATATGTTGAGACTCGTGACACTTATTTCAGCTACCTTTTGGAAAGTTCACACAGGTTGTGAATCAGTTATGCGCATGAGGCGTACAGACGTGACTTTGCCATTGTTGTTTGTTCTTTGCGGTTTACACAGTTTTTGAAAGTAATAATCTGCCCCTGCATTTCATTCACGCAAAGTGAAATTGTCATGCTGCCGAACAACACAGTAATAATCATGTATTTCATTTCAGGCTAATACTGCTGTTGACCTCTCGCTGTGGAGTCTCAGTACTTTCACCCAGAGTACATACTTGCAAACAAGCGCAGAAGTATGACGTCTACACCAACTGACCAAGGTCACACTCACAGCGCAAGTGAAGTGAGGAAAGGTGACACTTATTCTCCTGGACTCAAGGTAAATCATACCAGTAGATCTGTGATGAGAATCAGGTGCAGAACACAACACAACTATGGTGTGAATGAACACATCATACTGTAATGCCTTCTTTCATTTCAAGATATTTTTTCTCCAATACTATTCACAACTGTACATAAGCCAGCCCTTTACTTATGCTTAGACGCATGGCACTTAAATTTCAGTCACCTTTTGGAAAGGTCACACAGTTCAGATTAAGAAAATGATCAGTTTTAAATGCACACGAGCGATCCAGGCTTCACCATTCTTGTTTGTGGTGTTCACAGTTTATTTCACATTAGTTTGAAGGTAGTAATGTGTAAACTAAATGTAGGGACGAATTGGGGGGGGGGGGGGGGGGGACTCCCCCCCACCGGCCCCGAATTGTGCATGGCCCCACGAGCTCCTTAGCATCCGCGTTATCGCGGAATTGTTTATATTACAGCGTTCTAAATGAACTTTAGAATTTTTTAGTGTGCGTACGGGTCCCGCATTTTTTGGGAAACAATAGGCGCACAGGCCTCTTTTCGTGTTTGTCCTTGCTAAACTACAACATTCTCAGAGAGAAAAAGAGAGATGAAATGAAACTTTATATTAAGAGAGAGAGAAAACAACAGCCTAGTGATAATAATGTGTAAAATGGTTATAACTAAATAGTGTATACACGGCCAAGTGAAGACACAGTCGTACTATCCGTGAACTGAAAAACTCGAAAAGCTTTTGGTCAGGGAGTCGCAGGAGCAAAAAAGGAGGGGAGGAAATACGGTCCCGGCTGGTTTGATATGTGCCAGATATCTCTCACGACAGCTTGATGATAACTGACTCGCACTCATACTTGCCGGAATTCAGGGACCTTTTTTTTCTCTGTCCGTTGAGTTATAGACTGTATAACAAAGTCCCTGTTTGTGGAGTTTGGAACCGACCCACCCTGAAATAAGATCAGAAGTGAAATTGCCATGCTGCCGAATAACACGATAATAAACATGTATTTCATTTCAGGTCAGTGCTGCTGTTGACGTCTCACTGCAGAGTCACGCCCAGAGGGTATACTTGCAAACAAGCACAGAAGTATGATGCCTACACCAAGAAGAGGCAAGAGCTAGTCAGGTCATGTTTGCTCAAAGGAGAAGGCCACAGCTAAAAGCAGGCAATTCCAGTTCCAGCGGATCAACTAAAGTGAGAGAAGGCACCACTTATTGTCCTGGACTCGAGGTAAAGCATACCGATTGATTTGTGAATAGAATCAGGTTCATAACAAAACACAACTGGTTGGGATAAACACATCACACTGTAATGCTTTCTTTTATGTTGAAGATGGTGTAGTAGTAGTACCAGCATTCTCAACAACACCGAATGCTAAAATCACTTGCTGTCAACAAGTGGCACCATATTGCATTTGATTTAAAAACTAGAGGGTTGGGCAAGTCTCTAAATACTGTCATTTTCTTTAATAAGCACTTAGTGCATACAAAAAGACTAGAAAAATCTGAATACTACCCATTTGGTCCAGTGTGTGCTGTTGCTAAACAGCAATGCGTTGTGTCCTGTTTGAGACAATTTCTGCAAGTTACACTTTGAATATTGTTGCTGATTCTAGATATATGTATACACCCTTTGTGGTCATTTCAAGCTCAATGGCGTCTAATTTTTGGCGCAAGTGTGATAGCAAAAGTAAGTGTTTGTAATGGGTCGTCCGTCAACTGTCTGTTACCTGTGGGCAACTTTAACATTGGCATTTCCTCGAAGACTATGCAAGCCTCAGACTTCAAACTTGGCACAAGGGTACTTTGTGGTAAAATAATTCTAAACATACCAATTTCTGTGACCTTTCAAAGGTCATCTCAAGTAGTATTTTCAACTTCAAACTCAAACTTGCTATGGAGATACCACATGATAAGGGTGACAAAAGTTAGTTTCGGGTAGAGTTGTAGTTTTTATCAATGTTTTTGCAAACTTTTCAATAAAATTTGGCATGATGATAACACTTTTCTGTGCTACTAATGTAATCAGCCCCTCACAAAGGTCAAGGGTCACAGAGGGTTGACAAATGTGTGAAAAATGAAGGGATTTGGAAAAATACTCAGGTTTCACTGACAAAATCCAGCCCTATACTTATGTTTAGACATTTTCAGAGACCTGTTGGAGGAGTCAAGCCAAGGTAAAAAAGGACAGACATATTATGTGGATTGGTCATACACGTGAACCATAAGGACATTGCCTTTCTTGTTCATGTTCTGACTACTGTCATATTATGCATGTATGTACTTTGTATAAATACTTGCAAATATGTACGCAATATGTGCATGTCAGAACTTTTTTTGATACAAAATTATCTTTTGCAGGTTGCGAAAGATGAGGGAATAAGAGTTCAGTCTCCGCGATGGCCAACCGACGAGAAGGCAAAGGCAGTGAACTGATTGTCCTGTGTAGGAGGGCAGACGTCCTGTTATTTTGATGTCCATCCACCAGGCTGGCCACTATGTCAAGGTTTTGGACAGTCACATCATTCGCAATGCAGCAAAAGCCTGTGCCTTACTGCCTGAGCTGATGCATAGCCATATATTAGGAGCAGGGCAAGCAGGCTTTAGGCCTGGCTATTCAACTGCAGACACAACAGCAGTGGGGCAGTGACAACAAAGTGACAATGACAAAACTCGAGAAAATAGAAATAAAGAGGGAGTGTTTCCATAAGCCCGACATAGAATCAGCGGGGCGACAAAATTGTAACGTGCAGTCGAGCAGTTCAGGGGCTATTGTACAGTGATGGGGGTGTGCTTTGTGTGTTTTCATATAACAATGTGACAAAGCGATTTGACACCCATGTTGTAATTTGTAGTGCAGTAAAAAGGTGAAAAATATCTGTATTTTGACCAAAAAGATGTTTTCTCAAGTATACACAACTTCAAACCCAGACTTGGTACAAGGTGGTAAGAACTTTTCATGCATACTAATTTCGTATGCATGAAAGGTCAAGGGTCACAAGAAATCGGGAAATAGGTACAAGATATCCATATATTGCCCAAAGATTTTTTTTCTCAAGTATTCCTAACTGTAACCCTAAACTTGGTAAAGAGATACATGATGGTAAGACCTTCCTATGCATATTTATTTGGATGACCCCCTCAGAAAAGTTACTTTTTGTCACTCTCCTGTCATGTCGCGATTTGGAAATGCAGCTTAATATGTATTAGTTTTTGATTATCCAAAGAAAACCCCTTTACTGACAATGTGTTCATTTTTCGAAGACATTTCATCATATGAACAGGTCTTTATTGTGACAAGTTCCTAAATGCTGGCATACATCAGTCATTCAAAATATGTACTCCACAGCTGACACTTATGGGGTAGGAAACAGTGGTACAGATAGATTTTGTGCAGCATCGGTGTGAGACAAGGAGAAAACTTATCACTGCTCCGCTTTGCATGATTCAAAATGATATACAGGGCTCATTCTGAAAATGGTCAGTGGCCTCAGAGTATAAAACCCACGGGTCCTTTCTGAAGAGGGGATGTGCGGAAATATAGAAACATGGGGATGTATATTTATGTCATTAAACCCTCAGCTTAAAATGTTGTGCAAATGTGGACTTGCTCAATGAAAAACGCAATACTTCTCAAGAGTGAGTTGACCATGCAGTTTTTGCATTACCCTCCAGCTGTCACAGCAGATTTAAGTGGTTGGGTGATAATATATGATATGTACTGTACTTTGTGTTTGTTTTATTTTTTCTTCCACTGTCAATCTTTGACTTTCAGCTGTGTGGCTTTACTTATCGTATCAGAATTGCTAACCACATGGTTCATTTCACAAGTTTTACAGATGTACTGTACATGACGCACGCCTGCAAACAGAATGATCTGACTATGATCCGTGTCCATTTGTGATTTGTGCTAAGGAACATGTGTACAGTGTAGTAATAAGGATAATATTTCATTTCTGAGCACATTCATGTAAGTTCTTTTGTGATATTTTTCATGCCCCAGCGGGTCCAAAATTAAATAAAGTAAACTGATGCCAACATTGTGTACAGGGTCCTATGCAGCAATCAGTTGTGACATGATAGCCTGCACCATGTTGAGTTTTTGGAGAGCAGCAATGGTATTGCTTGGATTACGGGCCAGCATGGTGCAGACTCTGTTGTAGACACTTTGCCAGCGTTATATGGTCGATTTTGTATCAAGAGCAGTACAGGTATTGTTTGGTGTGGATGCCTATATTATGCAGCCTAGGTGACACAGTGCATTGTACCCTTGTTATTCAGTTGTTATGGTATTTTGTGTTGACATCAGCATTGTGCAGTGCAAGTTATGGGGCTTGAGACTGCATTTCACTTTGTTGTGCTGCAATTGGACACAGTGTGGTACTGGTAACAGTATTGTTTGATTTTCATGCCAACATTGTGCACAGTATCTGTGTAATGTAGTTTGGTACTGCATTTCACTGTTATTATGTTGTGGGATGTGCAATGTTGAATTATATCAGGACTACAGTGATGGTACATGGTCTCTCTCTCTCTCCCCCTCCCTCTCCCTCTCTCTCTCTATATATATGAGCAAAATAATATATGTAGTGGAAGGCTCTAAATGATAAGTCTGTCATTCCTTCTCTCCTATCCCCCTTCTTTTATATACTGTGCAGTTGGCTCCCAAATAAATACCTCATGAGCAAGTGGTTGCCAGTGTCGGTCTCCGTTGGCATGCACACAACTAAAAATGACATCAGCACCACTTTTCTCCCAAATAGCTTGTATACAGTCAGCACTTTGTCAATGTAAATGTGAATAATGTTACATGTAGTTGAAATATGTTCTGCAGTAAAGCTGTATTTTGAGGGGGAGCTGGGTGACTCGGTGGTAGTGTAGTGTTTTTGTTTCCTTATAATTTGTAACCAAAAACTGCTGGGAAACTGAGATTCAGCTAGAGAGATAGGTACATCCACTACCAATCTGTTTACAAACATCTTTCAACCAGAGATGTTCATCGACCTGCTTTCACGGAGACACCAAAGGAGCATGTAGCATTTCTTGCAGCAGGTATATTAAAACAAATTCACATCAATTAATATTTGTAGATGATGCCAGTAAAAATTATTTAAAAAAAACTGTCTGTGACAACACTCTTTGGTGTGCTTTTTCATCAGTGAAGCTGTGAATGATTGAATGAATGTAAACATGCTCACACAATGCCTGGCTGAAAAAAATGAATGAACAAATGTACCGAGGTAACCAGTGTGCATTTTTATCCAAAACTGAATCCGGTTGTTTGGTTTATGGTTTAACATTCACATTACCACAGTGATGATAATCGCATATTTAAAAAAAAAAAAAAAAAAAAAACGCGTTAATTTTTTTATTTTTTTTTTGCTTAGCGAAGTAGAAACTGTATGGGTTTCATATGTGAGCAGGAAAAAAAAAAAATATCGCTATCTACGAGACTCGAACCCTGGCCACTGTGTGGCAAAGAAAAGTACCTTACCACTGCACTAACTAAATTACCAAGAAACAGCTCGTGTATTTAATTACTTATAGATAAACGTTTTCATCCCGTATCTGCCGTTGTTGTTTGTTCCAGTTTACTGTCACAAATAGTAATCGAGGACTAGCAGTTTGGGCGTAGTTTGCAACAGTTTGGGCTTAGGTTTTCCCTTGTAAGTTTGGTATAGTCGTTTTCCCTTACCGGCTACGGCGGAGATATGATCTGCCGGAAGTCAGACATCGCTTGTATCCCTTATTGAATACGCACTCGAAAACGACCCAAAGTGCCCAATTTTGTGCGGGACCCCATATTTTCTTCATAATCAATGTGATAGTTATAACATAAAGTACGACTTTATCGAATAAAAAGGGCCTGAGCAATTGCCCAACATTGCAAACACTTGTAATGTTATTGATAACATCCGGGCAATTTGCGAATTTACAACATACATTTTTTTAGATTTCACTTAGAATTCCAATTATCAGAACACACTTTTTTTTACGAGAAAATACTAACATACTTTATGAAGTGACCGAAATGTTTCTTTATCATTTTAACACACTATTCGATAAATTTTTATTGTGTTCTGAAATCGGCTATTTTGCGTGTTTTTTCCCGTGGGGTACCTCAGAAAAACGGCTGTAACTTACAAATATGCCCGGGACCATGGGTCTTTCAGGGTGGCAATAGCCTCCAGACTCAATAAGGCTCTCAAAAAACCCTATAAGCGGCAGTTTTCAATTAAAAAATGTAGGTATAGTATACTACCTTAAGAGTGAAAATCCATCGTGCAGTAAAGACGCGTTCTTACTGTCTAAATGCAAATCCGCTGCGCCACCGTAAATAGCTCAAGTCAGAACGTTGTATTCTGACGAGCTAGTCAGTTTTTACGCGGACGCCGCGCGCACGCGGTGGCGCAGCGGATTTGTAGACAAAGCAACACTCGTCAGGCCCCTATGGTTTCCCTCGATCAGTGGCGCGAAACCGAAGGAGTCACTGATCCAGCGCGGTCGCCTTTTGATTCTCCTCGACACAAAACGCACTGAAATCCTACATCGAAGATTCCCAGGACATATTCTTTTCGATTCTCATCAGCCGTTTTCTTATAATTTTTTTTAAACCCTTTTAGCCCCAAGGCACGGTCCCATTTCTCAAATTTTGGAGGTGTTGCCTAATGACTATGTACCAGTTGCAGGAGATGGATTGACCATAATTCAAGGCCGGTAGTGCCAGATGAGGTTGGCGCCTGAAGGCGCCAAGCTCATCTGGCACTACCCTTGAATTATGGTCAATCCATCTCAGTCCTACTGTAGGGACTCGGAGCTAAAAGGGTTACTGAAACGTTTTACACACCCATGTAGAGCTGCGCAGTTTGCCGGGATACCGGGAGGGGGGGGGGGGGGGGGGAGGAAACACCGGTATGGCTGTGGAGGTACACTGGGCATTAGCAATGAACCAAATCATACAAAGCAGAGAGAAAAAGACAGAGCTAGTTTTTGTACTGTTAACGCTTAACCCTTTTAGCCTCGGAACCCTGCAGCAGATGGATTGATAAATCAAGGGTAGTGCCAGATTTAGGCGCCAAGCTCATCTGGCACTACCCTTGAATTAGTCATCATCAATCCATCTCCAACAGCTGGTACACAGTCGTTAGGCAACACCTCCAAAATTGAAATGGGACCTTGGGGCTAAAATGCATGCATGCAAACGGATGACAGCTCGAAATAATAGTTATTGAATATAGACGGTAGAAATATATATATATATTTTTTAGAAACCGTTTGTTTATATGAGGCCCCCATTTAAACTGGTCCGTCCGCCAGCTACGACGCCCAATAGTCGATGTTGAGAAACGATGTTCGCTGGGTTCGTTATTGTAGTGGACAAGTTTGGAGTCGGAGTTCAGTGATGTTTCTCAGTGACGCGCAGTTCACATTCAGGGTTTTTTTTTTTAAAGGACTGATTAGCATGAATTTTTCTTATACACCAAAACCCTGAAATTTCATAATGCTTTGTTGCAGTTGAATATTAACCACGGATTCATTAGCTTGACTTTGCTGTAGGGTTGAGTGGGGGGGGGGGGAGGGCTGCGGAGAGAGAGAGCGCTCATGTGTGTGGTGGTGTGAAACCGTGATATTTGCGGTTGCCGGTATACCGAAAGAAAATATTGCACCGGTACAAGACACAAAAACTGTTAACTCGTTCAGCCGCGACACCACAGCAAGACATGGATCGAGCATGATAGTTCAAGGGTGGTGCCAGAATAGCTTGGCGCCCATAGGCCCAAGCTATTCTGGCAACACCCTAGAACCATCATGCTCGATCTGTCTCTAGAATTGTACTACAGTCCTTCTGAGGGCAACTTCACAGTTTGGGGATTTCGGTCCTGGGGTAGAACGAGTTAAAATACCGGTACGGGTTTTCGTACTGGTGTTATTTCCAAGTCGAGGCAAATGGTGTAACTTGTGTTGATCGGTACCACTTCCCGTCTCGCCTCGTGCGCACAACGAGGTGCATCGAGAAATTTCTTCGCCGTCCCAAAACTAACTTTTTAAACGACTGCATTCGTGTTCGTTTTCACTGGCGTTGCACCTCGTTCTGCGCACTATGGGGCGAGATCGAAAGTAGGACCGATGAACACAAGATAATCCATTTAACTCATTGGAAACGAGCGGCATCCGGATACGCGGCTTAAGCCGCGTATTCGGATGCCGTTCATCTCGAATAAGTCAACTCGAGTCAGGAATTGAAAACGTATTTTGTACGATTGGTAAGAAAGCGGCTGATGAGACACGAAAACAATACCTCCTGGGAAGTAGAATTGTTTTGTGTACTTCTTCCTCGATCGCTTGAAGCGCAATATGCAGCCGTTAGGCACCTAGAGAAAAGATTTGTGTACGAAAAACTGAATGCTGTGTTATATGTCGGGGGGGTTCTTTCTCCGGGTACTCCGGTTCTTCCACCCCCTACACTTTGGTACCGGTTTCAGGCCACTTTACAAAATTTCAAATGCAAGCGATCAAAAATCTCTAACTTCAGTAGCTGAACTGGTCCTTCGTCTGTCTTGTACTGCGTTTGTCTTAAATGGCGTAATTCGTGTCCGTTACGTGAGTGTGCGTGTTGGGTTTCAGTTCGCGGCGCTTCGAGTCGATTTGCCCAAAAATTGAGAGAAAGCGCCTATATAATAACGGTATTATATGTGAGCTACCTAGGTGCTATTTACTACTACCGGGGTTACGAGGTGACCTACCTGTGAAACTCGGTAGTCGTGAAAATGATTAGGCCCGAAATGCACGCATTTTGACGAAAACGGTAGATCGAGAGCCCTGAAAAAAATGTGACTTCGCAATCCCTTGTGCAGTGGTAACGCGCCTGCCACCAATGTTAAAGGCGCGAGGTTCGATACCCGGTGTAAGTTTTAGTTGGAAGTCCCCCGACACCAGGGTGATCGGGGACTAACGATACCAGGTTTCAGTGGGACTTTTCTCTAACAAGTGTCACAGTTCATTCGGGCGGTTCACCCAAATTAACGGCGACATTTGTTAGAGGAAATCGGACTCCGGTGACCGGGCTTCGTTTAGTTCCCGGAGGTTCTTTCTACGGCTCTTCTCCTCCTCCACTTTGGTACCGGTTTCAGATCACGTTCAACATTACGAACAAAAGCGATCAAAATTTCCGAAACTTCAGTAGCCGAGCTGACCGATCGCACCGTGATAATGTACCATTCGTTTAAAGAATGCGAGATTCAAGCGACAGCGTGCATTGGATTCACGGTATTATGCTAGCCCAGGCTTTCAACTCGGTCAAGACTTGCCGCATCCGTCTCGAATTGGTTAATTCACCGTTTTCATCTAAACGCGTTTCATTTGTACTCGATTCTATTTCCTAAAATCTATTTGTACATTCAGCTTACCATAGGAGTATTTTTTTTACTTCACCAAATAATGCCGATAGGAAGTGTGAACAGTAACTTTTGTCTTGTTCTAACCCCCATAACAGAAGATGGATCGATCAAGACAATTCACGGGTAAAGGACCCATTTGGCTTGGCCTTTTTACGGACTAAATCCGGCGCTATCTTTTGTACTGTAGTGCAATGGTCGACCTACCTCCCTCAGCTTGCACGATTCGACAATTTGACCCCATGTAATCAGCATCTTCAGCTGTTCCTGTCTGGACATTGCTCAATCGCACGCATACACCCACACTAACCAGGTTGAAGGTGTCAAATACACATTTTATGTATCACGTGAACACTGACAACCCAAACATTTATGGATTTTCGAATTTTTTTTTTTAGCCACTGGTATTTTCTCTCGCTCACACAACACCCACAGACGCATCCGCATGAACATGTACACAATACAATGCAATATAGAAAATGGTAAAACTGAGTGAATTATTTGACAAGTCCAAGTTTCTTTGCCTCTGTTTCGTAGACCAGTAATCTCCACATCTTGACCACAAACACCTCTGCTTCTTCATCAAGCACCTGGAAAATAAAAAGCACATGTTCATTTATAAGAAATTCTTGAAACACAACCCCTCTTGAACATACAATCACCAGTTAACCCATATCATACTGAGGCTAAAAGCTTCAAATTTGAACACTGCCATACGCAAGTTACATTATTGTACTTACAGGTAAGGATATGGACCAATGGCTTTAGTTCTCGGGTGGTGCCAGAATAGCTTGGTGCCTAGAGGCGCCAAGCTATTCTGGCACTACCCTTGAACTATTTTAGTCGAATTTCACACACTGGTGTATTCTGAATGATAAGGGTTAAATGTGGTCTCCTCCCCCCCCCCCCCCCCCCCCCCCCCCCCCCCCCCAAAGTAGCTCCTACACAAGCAAAATGACCTCTACACCACACTTCGATCATCAGCTTTCAAAGTGCTACACCAAAATGTCTGCACAGCTCCGATCACAGGTATACAGTGTTGAATGTGGAACAAAACAGTGCACTGATTGACTGTGTTACTTGAAACTAGACTAAAATAGTACAAGCATTCCTTGCTTGAATTTTGATTTTTCTCATATCTGTATTTTGACTTCTCACATGAGCAAAATGAATAACATGGTGTCCTCAAACAACACACATCTACAACTATTTGTTGCAACAAAATACCAGGAGCAGTCCTGGAACTCGGTGCAAATTAGTTGATTAATGTAAATGTGTGGTAATAAATAAAAAGAAAAGGGGAGACTGCCGAAACAGCTGTCCACACCGGCTGAATATCTGGACCCCCCTTGGGGGACCTAGATTTAAATTTCCATGCACTAAGTGGCTGGAACAGTGGGATATGTGATACACCCCCCCTTCGGGGGGGCTTCCATATGCATTGCTTTCTGTCACTTTTTTAGCGCACTCTCTTTCCTATCTCTTTTTTTTTTTTGTGTGCTTTGGCCAAAGTAGATCTATGATCACTGGTCGATCATGCACACTTCTCTCCCCTGACAGTGCTCTTACCTACTTTACTTTGTAAACTTCGTAAATGCGTGGTGTTTGTGGGCACCATGGTATGCATTTTGCTCATGTGCGAAGTCAAAATATACATATGAAAAAATCCATGCTTTAATCCATGCTGAGACTATTTGTGATAAAACACTGACATTATTCACGATAACAAATGAATAAACAAGAGAAGAAATGCACAAGCGAGGACATGAAGTGTTAGGAGTAAAGGCCAAACTTTCAACTTGTCAAAACAATCATAAACATGAGATTTCCTTTAAAAATTCTGACAGATATTTAGATATTACAGTTACCTCTGATTTGTGAAATCAGAATAGAAGTTAAAACTATCTGTGAGCAACATATTTAGCACATAAACATAGTAAACCCAAAACTGCTGAGCAACAAACCAGGTTGTTTTGTTTTTTTAATATTCAGGCATATTCTGCTCACTCCTATTGTCAGATTGTGTAAAAAAAATAGTCACGACTTGCTTTTCATAGCTTTTATATCTTGGTCACAGCATCATCTACACATATTTTGTGTACTTAAGTTCTGACAGGGTGCTTGCAACACTTTACAAACTAAAGAGAAAAGATCTAGATGTCCACATTAGGTAATAACATGTGCAACTAAAAGGAAAGAAGTAAATGTCCAGTACAATCAATGTGAACTACTGACCATGGCGACGTCATTCTGTATGCTTTGCGGGGAACTATGGGCCACAACCTTCTGGCAAATGAAGTCTGTAAGAGTGGGTTCCTCCTCCCCAATGTACTCCACAATCTTCTTCGTCACCCAAGGCTTGATGCGCTTATCCATCAGTGACTGTACAAAATGGAGAATAAGACCATGGCATAAGACACACAAAACACCACCTCATTCAAAGCCAAACCTAGCACAATGCTTAACCCATTTAGCCCCACGCCAGGAGTTGGATCGACCATGATTATTCAAGGGTAGTGCCAGATGAGGTTGACGCCTTCAGGCGCCAAATTCATCTTGCACTAGATTTGAATTATCATGGTCGATACATCTCCTGCAACATATGCATAGTCTTTAAGTAGCACTTCCAAAATGAGGGCATGGGGCTAAATGGGTTACTATCATGATAAATGCTCAGCAAGTTAAAATTAAAATACTTATCACCTAGACTCTCATCTCCCTTGCGTATACAGCAACTCTACAATACTGGTTGCTATATGCACACGGGATTTAATCTCTTCCCCCACTCCCCTTTACCTGATCCACAATGCTCCAGTCAAGAGGGAAGCTGAACAGTTCGTCCTTTGCAGTAGGGATGCTCTCAATCAGCCCCTTGATGCGCTGCCTCTTCTCCTCAGCAGAGTTGGCTTTCTTGTCATCACCACCCCCACTGCCATCCTGATCGTCATAGTCCAAGGGTATCAGTTTTCGACGTTTCCCTTCCACCAGCTCGTCATCATCCTGATTGAAGACGTCACCCACAGTCAGCTTCTTCCGCTTGAACGTCTGTGCACCAACCATAATCGTCGTTCCCATGGAGACGGAGTTTCCGGGCGGAGGGGCTGGGCCGATGACAGGACCTATCGGGGAAGCTCCTGATGGACTGTTAGATGCCCCTGCCACACAAAATATCATGAAAATTACATCTTTTCAAATTCATGGCTTGACTACTTACTGTAACAGTTGCAAATGCGCATCGAAGCCTGCTGCTATAGATGGACCCTGCATGACATCCTGATATTAAATGAGTGAACCACTAGTTTAATGCCTGAAGGTTTGTACAACAGTTTATTGTTTGGCCTGTTGGCCCGGAGATCTTGCAATCACTGTGCACATTTGCAAAGTTTCACGAGGCGTGTACGTGCTGCTTAACCCTTTCAGCGCCAACACCCTGCAGCAGGAGATTGACTGAACATGATAATTCAAGAGTAGTGTCAGATTAGCTAGGCACCTTCAGGCGCCGAGCTAATCTGGCACTACCCTTGAACTATCATGGTCAATCCACCTCCTGCAAGTGGTACATAGTCGTTAAGTAACCAAGTACTGCATAAACTCGGGAAATTAGGCAACAGGGACTAATTAAACACACTGAGCCCAACATTTTCAAATTTAGAGCAATCCTCATAACCTTGCTGGAGACAGATAAAACATTATAGTTAAAAGGTGGTGCTAGAATACCTTGGTTTGACACCACACTGCACTAACATGGACGATCTGTAAAAAATGTGTGTCATGGCTGAATAGTTTAGACCACACTCCAGAATAGTTTATGGAAAATGAAAGATTTTGTTAGTGCATTAATAATATGAGTAATGACTCACCTAGTTTGATTGTACCAAAGCCCAGTTTGACAGGCTCATCTTTCATGGCAGGTCCAAATCCTGACTGTGACAAAGACTCATCGTCCATGAACTGGCCAGGGGCACTCATGCGTGACGATTCATCCTCTGTGAAAGGTGTGGCAGCATCTGAAATAGGGGTGGTGTCAACTGGGCGTGACTGGACAGGTGGGGGAAGTTTGGGTTTGACGACTGGCTTCTCTTCTTCAGATTCTTCATTCTTCACAATATCCCTGCTGCTTTCTCTCGTGTTGCTTCTGTCTGAAACCTCTGATGATGCTCGTTCTGCCTCAATCAGCTGAAGCCTGGGTCGCAAGTGCTCCTCTCTTTCTCTTTCAATCTGAATCCGGAACAAGACATTACCACGGAAAATGAGACATTGAGAAATTTGCATTATTTTAAATACATTGTCAGAGCTAACATAACTTTAAAAAATAAGAAAAAAAAGTCAGCTTACAAGAAGGTTGGATATATATGTACCAACACTTTTTCAGAGATCCTGACGACAGTTTTTATAGGTAAATTACTTCGCTTACAACTCCAGATATAACAAGGAAAAAATTGGGTCCCCTGCCTCGCAATTCGTTATAATCAAAGTTTCCTGTACACTAAAAAAACTAATAAAATAACTACACTTTTCTGATGTTTGCAAAGGTGACACAACTCATAATACAATGTGCTTCAGATACTTCGGTTAGGACAAATTCGTTGTTGTGTTAAAAACGATGTACTTTATGTCGCAACAAGAATGGGAAAGCCGTCATGACTCACTTGCATGACCGAACAACATAAATAACCTGACCTTTGTGACTTTGAACTTTCTGACAGATCACTAAAATAAAACGCTTAAAACATTCAGCCCTGATGCACTACAGCAGGAGATGGGTCGACCATGATAATTCAAAGGTAGTGCCAGATTAGCTTGGCACCTGTCAGCGCCAAGCTGATCTGGCACTACCCTTGAATTATCATGGTTGATCCAT
This sequence comes from Semisulcospira habei, assembly GCA_036245525.1. Taxonomy (NCBI): domain Eukaryota; kingdom Metazoa; phylum Mollusca; class Gastropoda; family Semisulcospiridae; genus Semisulcospira; species Semisulcospira habei. Next base: position 51,162,069 of record BTPG01000004.1, on the reverse strand, counting down.
CTCCTGCAACAGGTGCGCAGTCGTTAGATGACGCCTCCAAAATTTGGGAAATACGTGTGCCGGGCTGAATGAGTTAATGCATAAGGCTTTTATACCAGCGAAATCCATGTTTTCACAAAAGTCATGCATATTTCACACTTGTCATCCCCTCTTTGGCCCTTGTCTCTTCCAGTGGTCAACTAACTTATTATACACAGAAAGGTCTTATAATCAGCTCCCTTTGTGCCAAATTTAATTTTAAAGTTTTCAAAAACACAGATGAAAACTAAAATTCTACCAAAGACTGGCATTTGCTGAGCTCTTGTGACCATTTCGTCAGGTCAATTAAATTAGTATGCATAGAAATGTCTTACCATCAGGTATCTCTGTACCAAAGTTCGTGTTTGAAGCTGTAAATAATATTTGAGGAGAAACCATTTTTGTCACAATATGGCTTCTTTCTTACCTATTTCTGGACTGCCTGTGATCTTGACTTTTCACGAGGTGTCACTGAAGTGAGAGAGTTTAGAAAGGCCCCCAACACAAAGTATCCTTAGGTCAAGTTTAAAGACTGTGGCTTGAATAGTCTCCGATAAAATACAGCTCTGACCCGACATCGCAAATCATTATATCGCGATCCTTGATATATCACGGGGGGTAACTTGGATCCCTGAAAAAAATCGGACCGACCGAGGACGGCGGTGAACAGAGAAATAATTTGTCACCAGCCTTGGCTGTATCTCGCTCCACGGGGTGCTGCACACACGCCTGAAGTGACAGCTGGGAGGGCATCCACACTGAACATCCACAAACCTTCTCCAGATGAAGAACACATACATACATGTATGTACATAGCTAGGGTAGGAGACAGTCAGTGTATAATGAGGGTCTAGGCTTCTGGCACATGGCACATGTCTCCCTACTTGACTGGCTGCTGGGTGCGTGGGAGCAGCTTCACACTGACCACCACGTGACCTCTTCCTAGATATGACCACACAAGTACATGAGTTAATAGGAAACACTGATTCGATGCGCATCAGGGTCTATGCTTTTCAGGTGTCAAGTTTTGCCATGTTCAGAAAGCAGCGGTTATGACCTGGAGGGTGCGAAAACTGACGCTGAACCCTCGTTCGCCTCCTCCAATGAAGAACATGGCAATGATAGGAAGACCTTAGGAACAGCTGCGAGGGACAGTGAATGTCTATGCTTGCTGCAGAGTTAGGCGGTCTGCTGTTGAAGTTAAAGAGAGGTAATGCTACCCTACTGCTGGTGCTCACCGGTCATCGTAATCTGATTTTCTCACCGTGCATGACAACTTTAAAAAAAAACCACACTAGCTTTGTACTCGGCTTTGAAAGAAAAATTGCACAGGCGATAGGTAGTTCCTACGCACACACCCCGATGAGAATCGGATACCACCAACTCCCCCCCTCCCCCCGAAATCTCGCGGACGGATATATCGCGGTCCCATTTTGTGGACCACGACAACCGCTATGTCGGTCAGAGCTGTACCAACGTTAAAGTTTACTGCAGACACAGACGACGGGCGGGCGACCACTTGCCCCATTCACTGACTCCCTTCGCTACCACACCTAAGCCCAAAAACATTGTTACATCAAACTTTTGTTTTGTGGCACAATTTTTTATAACCAAAAGTTGCCCGTTTATCTTATATGCAACCATTTGTATAATCAAAGTTGACAATTAATATGAGCCTGAAACCACAACAGACCAAAACACTCTATTCTCTCTTACCCTGGCCAGTTCAGCCTCTGGGTCAGGGTGGCCCTGGTCCAAGAGTTTTCTCCTGAGCTCTTCCAGTTCTTCCTTCTCCCGCTGACGATCCCTGGTGTCCGCCTCCTTCTCCTTTTCACGTTCCTTCAGTCTCCTAGCTAGAGGGCTGCCCCTGTTGAAAGAAACAAGATGGGATGAACCATAACCCACAAAGACTCTTCTATATGAGAGCCATGAACCACAAAGTCCCTTTCGTATGCGAGCTGTCCTCGCTGTCAAGGGTGTCTACATGTTGTCTTTGACCTGATTCTAATGTTGAAATATCTCCTATTGAAAAAGCCTTGCAGATTTGCCAATGCGTCGGTGAGCTCTATAAGGGCACAGCACATCACGTCATTGGTTTGATAACATTATTTGTCATGACATAATTTTAGTTTTTACGTAATTTTATATTTTATGAAATAAGAGTTCAAATCTGCCTTCTAGACTTGAGAAAAATGCTGACAAAACTAGAATTTCATGGTTCAATTTCAGTCTCTATCCGAGTGTGTGAACTAAGGTTGACTTTATCTAGATACGTGATATTCTACTGTACACTCATATGCTCTTCTGACAGTGCATCGATGTGAGAGAGAGAGAGAGAGAGAGAGATGTCATATCTAGAGTATTGCGTTGATGTCTGCGAGGTGACGAAGTTGCTGCTTTCATGTCACACCTGATTTTCACCAGAAGTCAAGGGTATTTTTACTTCTTTAATTTTTTCTGCATGGAATTAATTTTTACTGAACAGTTTTAAAAGATACAAAGCTGGCTAACGAACTCATCCAATGTCTTTCTCCAATATAGCTATATGCAAAATTTCAAGTGAATGACAAAAATTACATACTTGAATGCATTACAACCGACTTTGTATGAACGGTCTTAACATGCTTGCATGCTCTCCTAGGCACCCCTTGAACGAGCATTTCCCCAAGTTTCAAGCTTGTATGTACATGAATCTTGGAGATATTCATGTTTACATACATACACATAGCGCTTCGTGCCAAAAGTATGTTCAGCAGTGAGATTAGCGTAACCAGACATGAGGTAATTTTTATCTGTTTATTTTAGTTGTCAGCTTTCTAGATCTGCCTGCCTGTTGTCATGGGCATGCTATTGAATTTGCCTCACTGCGACCCATCCTAAAGTCTTTTCTATAAATAGAACTTCAAAATCAGTCAAACATTTGCTGAAGTGACAAACCAGTGTTAGAATTTTTCTCACTCTGGTAATTTAGAGTTGATTAAACATACTGTCCTCTGCAGATTATACATACCAATAATAATTATGGCTCAAACGTGTGTCAGGATAGCTTGCCACTTCATGAAAGTCTCACATTTGGCTGTATTCTTCATATGACTAAATTAAAATTCAGGAGACAGATTGACCATGACAGATCAAGGGTTGTGCCAAAATAGTGTGACGACCCCACGTGTGATGAAGCTCTATGCCCGTGCATAGAGTTCCCACAGGGTTTTTGTATGATACGGTCTTGTCAACGGGTTGTCTTATGACAAATATCCTGTGTATGCACGAGGTCACATGCAATCATAAGGAAAGCTTTTTGCACGGAGTTTTAGGCCGCAACTCAGTCTAACCAGAGCTCAAGGGTAGTTAGTACGGGCTATTCTGTCAAGGAGGACGGACGTATGTTAGATATGCTAGCCATATTCCAAGACTCTGAGACCTATATTTCAGGTATGTTTTTATAAGTATTATTGACAGCTACTGAATTAAAGGTAGTATGCGTTAGTAAGATTTAGTTCTGTTGTGTAGGGTTGGTTTGGTTAAGTTATGTTGGTTTGGAATTCTTTGAGATAACTGGTGATTTTCCTATGTAGTTATTTACTGAGATGTATAACTAAGGAATGTGAGGTGTGTATGCCCAAGTCATTTATGAAGGTTGTACGTGGTTATGTTAAGTATAATCTTTTCCAATGTACGAACCCGTGTATGGTGCGTGCGTCATGTTATAGTCTGTTTCAATGTAGTGACAAGTTATGGTGTGTTTCAAAAGTAGTTCGTGTTATGAAGCACGTGTGTGTGAATGAACGCGCGAGTTATTTGTATCAGCCAGGTTACGTAAGGTACCTCATATTATCCAAGTTGTGTGTGTGTTGCAAGTGTTATGATATTAGGACTTTATCGTACAGAGTTCTTGTGTGGAGCGGAGCGACGTGACGCCGAGACGTCAGTCAATGGAGGCTGCCGCCAGAAGACCTATCGTGAGGTCATTTCACCACTCGAGGAGTGAGCGACCGGTGCCTAGACACCCGGGTCATCAGAGACTGCACTACGGGAGTGAGTCAGGAGGACGTCCACAGTACGAGAAACGGGGACTACTCAGAAGCGTGCGACGTGAGAAACTACACGCCCAGACGTGGAAGGACAGAACATTACTTCTTACTTACTTACGCCTGTCACCCCTACCCGGGTATAGGCCGTCGACGAGAGACCTCCAGCGACTCCTGTCCTGTGCTTCTCCTTCGATTTTACTCCAGGTGGTTCCCAGTCTCTTGATGTCTGCTTGGAGGTCTCGACGCCAGGAGTTTCTCGGCCTACCTCTTTTCCTCTTTCCCTGGGGGTTCCATGACAATGCCTGCCTAGTGATACTGGAAGCTGGCTTTCTCAGACTGACCAATCCATCCCCATCTTCTTTGCCCAATTTCATTCTCTGCTGTTATCTGCTCTGTTCTCTCCCAGAGTCTGACGTTGCTGATCTCTGGCCAGTGGCTTTTCAAAATTCTTCTAAGGCAACTGTTAATGAAGATCTGTACTCTGTTGACAGTGGTTTTTGTCAATCTCCAAGTCTCTGCTTCATATAGGAGAACTGCTTTTACGTTGGAGTTGAAAATCCAGACTTTGGTGTGTTGTGACAGCTCTCTGGAACTCCACACTTTTTTCAACTGGAGAAAGGCTGCTCTGGCTTTACCGATTTGTGCTCTGACATCTGCATCAGTGCCGCCTTTTTTGTCTATGATGCTCCCGAGATAGGTGAAGGACTCCACCTCTTCCAACGGGGTGCCAGCAAGCAAGACTGGTTCTTCCCTGGTTGCGTTCAGCCTCATTGTCTTTGTTTTCTGTTTGTGGATGGTGAGGCCCACTTGGGACGAGATGTCAGCAAGCCTCGTGGTCTTGTCCTGCATTTGTTGATGAGTGTGGGACAGTAATGCCAAGTCGTCTGCAAAATCAAGGTCGTCAAGCTGTGTCCACAGTGTCCACTGCATTCCACTTCGTCTGTGCTCTGTGGTCCTCTTCATGACCCAGTCTATGGCCAGTAGGAAGAGGAAAGGAGACAGCAGACACCCCTGCCTGACACCAGTTCTGACCTGGAGCTCCCTGGTGAACTGCCCTTCGTGGATCACGCGACATGTCATGCCATCGTAGCTGCTCTTGATCAGGCGGACGAGCTTTGTGGGTACACCGTAGTGTCATAGGAGTTTCCACAGAGTCTCTCGGTCCACGCTGTCAACTGCTTTCTCGTAATCCACAAAGTTGACGTACAGCGGGGAGCTCCACTCCAGAGACTTTCCACGATGATGTGGAAAGTGGCGATCTGGTCTGTACATGATCGGTTTTTCCTGAATCCTGCTTGCTGGTCTCTCAGCTGGGGGTCAACGGAGCTCTTCATTCTCTCCAGGATGATCCTGTTGAAGACCTTTCCTGGTACTGACAGCAAGGTGATTCCTCTGTAGTTGGAACACTTGCTGAGGTCGCCTTTCTTGGGAAGCTTGATTAGGTACCCCTCCTTCCAGTCAGCCGGCATCACCTCCTCTTCCCAAATCTTTCCAAACAGTGGGTACAGCATCTCTACTGTTGTCTCTAGGTCTGCCTTCAGAGACTCCACTGGAATGCCATCTGGCCCTGCTGCTTTGCCGTTCTTCAAAAATGCCACTGCTCTTCTGATCTCTTCCCGGCTGGGTCTGTCACAGCTGATGGGTAGGTCAGTCTCTGCTGGCTGGATGTCTGGGGGGTCGGGTGGGCTGGGTCTGTTCAGTAACTCTTCAAAATACACGGCCCATCTGTCGAGTTGGTCTGCTCTGTCTGCAATAGGCTTGCCTTCTTTGTCTTTTACTGGTCTTTCTGTATGGCCATACTTGCCCGACAATCTTCTGGTAATGTCGTAGAGCTGTTTCATGTTGCCACTGCCTGCTGCCTTTTCTGCCTCTGCTGCCAGGCTGTCTGTGTAGGCCCTCGTCTGCCCTGATACTCCTCTTCACCTCGCGGTTGGCTTCCGAGTATTCCTCCTGTGCCCTTGCTTTGGCTGCTCTCATGCGACTGTTGTTGACAAATGCTTTCTTCTGCTTCCTCACTTCTATCTTCTTCAAGGTCTGTGCCGACAGCCAGTCCTTGTGATGGTGTTTCCTGAACCCTACAGTGTCTTTGCACGTTGAGTTCAGCACCTCTCTAACTGCCTTCCACTGCTGCTCTGTGGTGACCGCCTCCTCTTCATTTACTAGCTCCTGTAGCGCTTGAAACCGGTTGGACAGCACCAGTTTGAACTCTTCTCTCACTCCAGTCTCTCTCAGGAGGCCTACATTATAGCGCTGTCTTCTTCTTGTCTCTGTGCGGCTTTTCTTTAACTTGAGCTTTATTCTTAAGGCAAGCAGATGGTGGTCTGAGGCGACATCTGCTCCCCTCCTCACTCGAACATCTTGAAGAGATCTTCTAAATTTCTTGCTAGTGCAGATATGGTCTATTTGGTACTCTGTAGTATGATCAGGTGAGACCCAAGTTGCTTTGTGTATTCTTCTGTGTGGGAAGATGCTGCCTCCAATGACAAGTCTGTTTAGAGCACAAAAGTCTACAAACCTCTCCCCGTTCTCACTCATCTCCCCTAGCCCCCGTCTCCCCATCACCTCTTCGTATCCGGTGTTGTCCTCCCCTATTTTGGCATTAAAATCGTCCATGACAATGGTGATGTCTTGCTCTGCACATTTGTCCACAGCACTCTGAGTCGGTTGTAGAACTCTTGTTTCTCTTCCTCGTCACTGTCATTAGTGGGCGCATAACACTGGATGACGTTCAGCTTGAGCTTTTTCTTGGTTCTAAAGGCTGCTGTGATAATTCTTGGCCCAAAAGGTTCCCAGCCCATCAGCACTCTCTGTGCCACTGGTGACAGCATGAATGCTACTCCTTCTGTATGGGGGACATTCTCCTCTACATGACCTGAATACAGAATCATCTTCCCACTTAACAGCCTTTTCTGGCCAGACTGCGTCCATCTGGCTTCACTGATGCCTAGCAGGGAAAGGCTGTACTTTTGCATTTCCGCTGCTATCTGGGCGGCCTTGCCGCTCTGGTACATGGTCTTGACATTCCATGTGCCCATGGTTGTGTCCCTGGATAGAGAGAGGTGGCTCGGTCCTGTAGCTTCCGAAGACTTCCGGCTTTCACCACAGTACATCATAAATCTTCTGGCAGAAGAACCTTCCTCCTCCAGGAAAGGAATTACTGTTTGCCTTTTCGTCGGCGTTTTTGTAGCTATTTCCTTTTTTGCAGGGTGGGGAAGCTACCCCCACGCCCAACCCCCTTACTAGGAGAACCAGAGGTTTTCTGTCGGGGTCCCCTTCCCTTAGACCATGTTGGTTCACGGCACCTTATTTCATTCGGTGCACCCCTCTTGCGAGGGACCCCCTATCCACCACCCAGGGGACGGGCCTCAACGCCATATGGTCCCAGTGCGAGGAAGGACAGAACATTACAGAACGATAACACCAGTGAAACAGGTTGGATTGTGTGGACAATTACCTAGCCTGGCTTTTACGTTGTGTATGTGTACGGGGTATTGATGTGCTTGTAGTGAAAAGTGTATGGTGTAAAGAATCTTTTAAGTTTACTCTATTAGTTGTTAAGAGTAAAAGAGCCCAGAAGAAAGAGAAATAGTGTTTGAGTTGTACCACGTGAATGCGCCCAACTGAGTCAGTGGCGGTGCTGAGAGTCTGCGTGCGTTACACCAGGCAACAAGCCATTCCGGGCCCATCTTTAATTTATAATGGTCAGTCTGTATCTTTTTGGACTGTGTATCAAGCTGAATGTGTTACTATTTCACTTGGATGGAAGAAGGCCCTAAAAGTGATATGTCAGATTGCGAAGCCGTCAGGTTAGTCTTCTTATTCTGTTTACACGAGTAATGTGCAACGTTACCGAGTCTCAAACATACCAATTTCAACAAGCAGATAATTATGTCACATGTACTCTATTATACACCATTAAGTAGTCTTTAAGATCAACTGCCTTCAGCACACAGATTGCTGAACGGAGTTAATGAAAAACATACTTTTACAGTTTCAAAGCGTGCAAGCAACATCAACATAGTGCACTCACTTGTAGAATTTGGGATCATCCCTGAGATCGTCATAGTCTTCAAGGAACTCTTTCAAGCGTCTTGCTTCTTTGGCCTGCAGAAGAAAACAAACAAGTTCAATTAATAACGGCAGATTTTACCAATTAGAACAGAGAAATACAGAATGTGAAAGCTGGGATATTGTTGAGGAATACTGCAATTTATTATGACCCATAGATGATATTCAGCTTTGCTATCACACATGAGCCAAAAGAATTAAAGCAGTGTTTCTAACAGGCTTTATTTTAAAGTGTCAAGTTCAATGACTGTTTAAAGACAGTGCCTCCTCAGTTTAGTTCAATAACTGTTTAAAGACAGTACCTCATCAATATCAGGCAATGAGCTAATCAAATGTCTTTCATCAGTAACAATTTATCTATCCTCAATGTGTTGTGCAAAAAAAAAAAATATTCCAATAAGTATATTTACAGAAATAACAGCTGCCCTGTGCATGGACTAACTGGCAGTAAGTCAGAAACACAGAAAGTTATTAATTTATTATTAACATGAGCGTCCATGTCAGACAGAAGATACAGAGAAACCAACAAAAGCAGAAAAACATACCTCTTCTGCCTTTCGTTCCTCTTCACGTTCTTTTTCCTTTTCATATTCTCTGGATTTCTTTCTCTCCCTCTGTTCCCAATTTTTTAGCCGCTGTGAAAGAAAACATAACGGATTATCTACCTAAGTATAATACTAGACTCATTAACCCATTTAGCCTTGAGTCCTTGCAGCAGGAGACTGACTGACCATGATAATTCAATGGTAGTGCCAGATTATCATGGTCAATCCACCTCCTGCAACTGGTACATAGTTGTTAAGTAAAAACTAACACTACAAAAATTTGGGAAATGCACCCATGGGGCTCAATTGGTTAATTTACGCATTTCACTACATCATTACTGCAAAACAAAAGTTATCAATAAAACTGTGTTCACCGACAGCAAGACAATATTGTTTTCAAAGGTAAACACGGTTTCTCTTGCAACATCAACGCATTATGTAGTCAAAGCAAGCATGAACATTAACCCCTTCACTGCCAGTGGATGCAGATCACCTTTCTGAAATCTTTGTTAATTTAGCACCAAAGAAACTTCTGAAGGGTTAAACAGATTGGCTGGCAAGTGTGCAGTCAAAAATAATTGATAATGGTACCTCCTGATAGGCAGCTTCTTTCTCCCGCAGCTTCTTTTCCAGCTTCCGGCGTTCATATGCCTCTTCCTCTTCTTCAATCTCTCGCTCCTTTCTCCTGTACACATTGTTTTTAGTACACTGAGAAACTAACTAAATGCAAACATAAATATTTTGATACAAGTGCAAGATCTGCAACTGTCATTCCTAAAACACTGATATTCCTTTACCTTGCACATATTTCATTTAAAATGTTTTTCTGTTCACATGTCACACAAATCAGGTGCCATACTGGCGTTATCACAGTAGGTTCACTTCCTAATGTTGGCACTGGAAGTATAAAACAAGAATTGCAAAAACCTTGCGGCTAACATGCCTAACCGAGACACAGTTCTCAGACCTGATCCTGACCTTGACCAAAGATCACTCAAATAAGCAAGTGTTTAAGTCATCACTCAAAAGAGGTCACTCAAATTGGAATAACTAGATAGGCATGGGTGACAGTGCAAAAAACTGAAACGACTGAAAATGGTCCATGGACAAACTACAACACAAACAATTGTTCTCTCTCTTAACTTAAATTGTTTGTTTGCCTTTCTTTTCAAAATTTTGTTGGCTTGTCACCCACCATCTTTGACATGTATGCAACTGTAATGTATTTTAGGAAGGCATTCTTCAGCACACTTGCTTGTTGCCTAACCCTTTGTACTGTCCAGCTATTGTACAGTATTGACTTGTGTTATAAATAAAAGTGTTTTCACAAAGAAAAGACAAATTCCCCACTCACTTGTCACGAGATCTGTCTCTGGAGGTGTCACGGGATGCTGACCTCTGCCTACGCCGTGACCTCCCCCGTGAACTTGACCTTGAGCGTGACCGGCTCCTCTCTCGCTCTCTCTCCAGCTCCCGTTCCCGTTCCCTCTCTCGTTCACGTTCCCTTTCACGCTCTCGCTCTCTCTCCCTGTCTCGCTCACGCAGTCTCTCCTTTTCCCGATCTCTGCGGCGCCGAGCCTCCTCAAATCGCTCTCGCTCCTTTCTCTCTTTCTCTTTGTCCTCCTCCTCGTCGTCCTAAACAGACAGGAGTAACAGGGCTTCTTAAAAAGCAATCACATCTGCAAAATGCTTTAAAGCATTTTGCAGTTGTGATTACTTTTAGACATTAGTTAAATCTACACCCTCTCTACATCAGCTATAAGCTGCAGGATGATGCAAACTGATCATGGTCCCAATGATCATTACAGTTACATAGCCAGCAAATTAAATAAATAAAAACAATTCTTCAATATTAAATGACTGAGATTACCGTTGTGGTGGGCCCCAAGGGGGAATACAGTAAAGTGACCCAGAGAGGGGTAGACTCAAGTAAAGTCTTATGACAGGACCCTCTTGCGTTCATGAAAATATTGCACATGACCAGTATGCATCCCCACACCTTCTGTGCACATGAAATATCATGCCTTGTATCCTGGTCATGGAAATGGGCAAGAATGATGCTAAAATGACGTAACCTTTTCCGGGAGACACAAAGTCACACCAAAAAAAAAAAAACCAACTATATGTCATATAAGTGCACAACATGACTTTTTCCCAACAGAACACATCCCAAATGGCACAGTGATCAGAAACTTACAGTGGGCAAAAAAGAAGAAAGATGTTTCATGATCAAGATACAATGGCAAGCATAACACAATGTAAAAGCATGTTGCAGCAATATGCGGGTGATACAATGACCAAGTGATCAAGTCTACAGGTTGGTGTACATCACCAGTGCTCCTCCCAGCAACGACGACTGGTGGACAATCCTCCGCCATTAGCCGACTCACACGCTCCTTTTGGTCTTATCATTTGCATCAAGAAATTCCTCGATAGACGCTGCTGTTTATGACACAAGAAGCACAGGTTATGCTTTGGACCCCTAGCCCAACCCATCGTAAAATATTTCCCACAAGTTTTTTGTTTCAAAGCCTTTTTTTTTTTTACAGATACTAAAATATTAAACACAGGATACCAAACTGACTGCAAGAAAAACACTTGTGTGGACACACTGAATTACAAACAAAAAAAGTAGATAAGGCCCTCAGACTTATTTAAATATTCCAAGTACCTATAACTATAAGCATGCAGAATATTCAAAGATATTTTATAAATAAGCACAATGTCTGTAAAAATGAAACAAAAATGCTGAAAATATTAATAACAAGTCTGAAAAAAACAGATTCCATACCAAACATACACAGTATGGAAAGTTTCATGAGATGAAAAATGAATACACCTGATGGGACAATCAATACAGATTAGTTATACACACAACACGGACGCTGTGCATGAACAGAACAAATGAATGACATCATTCAAGCATGGTTTAGGCAGGAACATAATTTTCATGTATACAAATTCCATCTGTAACTTGACAAGTCTTGCAAAAACAAATTTCAAACCTGTGAACACTGAAGCCACATGTTAGTATAATGTAGGTCAACGGGGAAGACTCCTGCAATTTACTTTAAGAGGCTCTCTGATAGCCAATCAATCTGACTTTATTTTGGGACAGGCTTTTATTTCCCTTTTTTTTAGGATGGTGGGGGGGGGGGGGGGGGTGGTGGGGTGGAAGAGAAGGTGAAATATTTTCAGAAATAGGATTTAAATATTTGTCAGTGCATGCATATTTGAAAACATAGTCTGTTTTTTCCAGTTAATGTGGGGTCAAAAGTAATCTAGTAACATTTAAGCTCACCTTCCGTAGAAGTGTGGATTCAAGCTCTACCATGATTTTACAAACTATGCAGCCAGAAATAGAAGTATTTGTTTCTCAGCATATGTACATTTGAAAATAGTGTCCTTTTTGTCGAGGAAGTCAAATCAAAAGTGATTTTACATTTCAGATAGGCCAAGCTCACCATCTCTGCTGGATTGTGGATTGCGTTATCATGATATATTACAAGCTATACAGCAAACAACAGGCATTTGTTGAGAGACTGAATTTTTTCCTCAAAAAAACTGACAAACGTGCCTTCAACACATAAACACCCACAACATTTGCAATGTAGAATCATAGGTTTAAAAAAATACACAAGAACATACATCTAAAACTAGAGAGCAAAGCACTCACCTCTAACATACAGGCTGTCACATGGACTAAAAGAGGTCAGCAAGTTATAGGTAGAGGCACTAACCTTGTGGATCTTGTCATTTGTACACCTCTTTCTGAAGTGAATCAATGCAGGTAATCTGTGCAACTGCAGTGTTAGGCAAACACCTATGCAGGGCATTTAGTTTTTGATGGCGACAGTAAAAAAAAAAAAAAAAAAATGACTAACTGAAACCTTTGAAAGTGTTACGTTTAACCAGACATATTATTTTTAAGAATTGAAGTCCTGTTCGGCTGTTGTAAGCTTTGAGGAATGTATATCTGAAATCACTGTTGTTGCTGTTGTCTTTTTGTTTTGTTTTTAAAACTCTTTTTTTTAAATAGAAAAGCAGAATTCAGTTTTAGGATTTGTGAAAAAAAATTTGCCACCACAAAAAGACCATCGCCCGTAAGTTTTCCAAAGACTGACCCATGTGCAATAACATCCTGCCATGGTCACATATATGTATTCCACAGTCCTTACAAGTTCTGACTGCACCATCAGCATCTAATTTTCAGCATCTAACCACATTACCTTCAGTGAAACAATTTTCCTTTGGTAAATATTATGTTTTCCATTGGTAAATATTATGTGTAATGGGCCTGGAAGAATGGACCACTTTATCTTGTGGAGGTTGCCCTGGTTAAACTGTTAACTGCCATTGGTCATCAAATTATAAGCTTATGCCACCAAAAGTAACATTTCTTTTGTTTAGACATGTAGCATTGCCATAAACCATCTACAAATACAATAAAGCTCTACTCACCAAGAAGTCACAAAGTGTAGAAACTTCAGGTAAGTGAGTATCGTTTATTGACAATATCATTTTCAAACACTTACCCCTGAAGAACATTTATTTAACTTGACTTCATGGTGCATGAAGACTTGCACTTAGAGGCATCTAGTAATTTTACAGCAACGAAATGGAAACCTATTAATTTCAAGTTGCACAGATAGCAAAGGCACAAAACAAAGATCTACACCATAGTTATAACGTTTCTTCATATAAGAAATATTTTCTTTAACAAGCCACCAGTCATCAAAATATGGTAATATACTCAAAGCTCCAACAAAAATCTGGTATACAATCCGTCAAATGTATAATTGTTCAAATGTAAATTGTTCATATGTACAGTAAATGTGAAGTGAAAACAAAAACAAGAATGGCAACGCCCTCATGGCTCATGCGTATGACTACAACACAGTTCTCAGACCTTTACTTTGAACAGAGGCCACTCAAATAAACAAGCATGAAAGGGTCTTGATATGTAATTATAGTACCTGAATAGTCCTATATTTCACGAACATGGAAATTTTCACACATTTATTTATGTCTATATCGGTGACCCTTACAAGCTCTCAACCAAATTTACTAAGTATAGAAATTGGTATCTTAACAAATGTCTTGGCACAATGTATCCCTGTGCCAATTTTGAAGTCTGCAGATTGAAAAGTGTCAGGAAATGTCACTGGTACTGTTTACCACAGACGGACGGATGTTGGACAAATAACGGATGACCCATTACATGATTCACTTTTGCTATTGCACGTCACCCAAAAGCCCTAGCCAGAACAAAGTACTGTACTAGTTACCACACTATTTCCTAATCTCAAATTTAAATCAAAGAAATGTTCCCTTCCCCGAAATTGCTATCATAAGAATTAATATTAACGACATTATCTGGCTACAAGATAGAGTGGAGATTATGTCCCCGGCAAATCCTAATAGAACGAAAACAAAAACCAGACCTGTTTACCCCCTATTTTAGATTTGTGTACTCATGGGGAAAAAATTGTGTACTTCTCCAAAAAATTGTGTACTAATGAACACGCTTCCAAAACAAACTTAGCAAAATTTTAGGATATGCCATCTTCTATGTTCCAGGCTCTCCATGTGACCAGATTTACAATTCATAATCAGAAGATAAGGCGAAGCTCAGTACATTTTAGTCACAGTATGTTTCACACCAATTGTATTTGCACTAAAAATCAGAGGGCAGAGATGATAGGCTCAGTATACCAGTCACAGTTTGCTGAACACAAAAAATCAGCTCAGCACTCGGTTCTGAATCAACTTTACATTTAGAATGATCTGCCATGCACTGCGCAATCGTTGCTTTATTCCAACAACAAGAATAGTTTTGTGCTATCTTAGAGTCCAGGAAGGCTGATTTTACTGTTCGAGAGATGGCATCAGCAGTACACAGAGGCAGATTGTTTTGAACAATCAATTCCGACAGTCAGCATTACTTCTGCTCTGATCACAGACTCTTCCTCAGTCTTGATACTCAGTGACGGTATGCATTTTGTAATGGATGAGCACTTAGCAGCAGTCTTCGAAGCTGCCTCATTGAGTTTGTGGGTTTGTTTTTTTCGCAATTGTGCTTGATGTCGTACACACCTGATGGAAAAATCAGCCTTGCAGTAGGCACATCTTGCATATGTGTTTCCTACAGCAGAAGCCTCTATCCATGGAATCGTATCTGTCCAGAAATATGTTCCCTCTTCTTTTTCTTTGAAAAAGGCTTTGTAGAGGCATCACAGCCACTCGTTTGACGCTTCGACATCTTGCCGCATGCCGGCAAAACAGTGGTAAAACGAACAAAGAGTTATCGTTCTTGGCAATGAAGATTGAAATTGTGGGTCGAGTTTTTTTCCGGATTTTTTTTTGTTGTTGTGGGGTGGATCGTATTTTTCATTTTTGCGTACCGACGTACTGTTCCTAAAAACTGCGTAGAAAATAGGCAAAAAAGTATGAGTAAACAGGTCTGAAAAACCCTCAGAAATAAGTAAACGTGCAACGGGACTTTTGAAAGTGTTCCTACTTAGCATAATTAACAGCCATGTAAACCACCTTCAACCACTCCCCCCCCCCCCCCCCCCAACCATGCCTTCAAACCCCAAAATGTTAGATAACTTTGATACAGTCAAATCTGTGTAATGTGACCACCTAAGGAACTTTCAAAAATTGACTGCCTTAACCCTTTTAGCCCCACGGGTGCATTTCCCAAATTTGGAAGTGTTACTTGTACCAGTTGCAGGAGGTGGACTGACCATGATAATTCAAGGGTTGTGCCAGATTAGCTTGGCACCTGAAGGCGCCAAGCTAATCTGGCACTACCCGTGAATTATCATGGTCAATCAATCTCCTGCTGTAGGGTGTTGGGGCTAAAAGGTAGTCAGTTTCCACACAGCGTCAACTAAGTAACAGAAAGACCACGGGAAACAAGATGGGATGAACCATAACCCACAAAGTCCCTTCTATATGTGAGCTGTCCTCACTGTCAATGGTCTCTACCTTTTGTCTTTGACCTGATTATGATGTTGAATTATCTCCTATTAAAGTCTCGCAGATCTGCCAATGCGTTGGTGAGTTCTATAAGGGGCGCAGGACATACGCGTCCTTGATTTGTCAAACGTCGTGACGTACGTTTTACAGGGCATAGCTGCCAACCTTGAGGCAATAAAAATCCTGAGCTGCGGCCTCCACGACGCTAGCCCTTGCTTCCAGGTGCCGAAAGATCAAACAACGGGGAGGGGGGGGGTGGGGGGGGAAGGGGGGGCGGGGGGGAAGGGGGGGGGGGGGGGTATGCACCTTGCTCCAGCCGGATAATCGAACACAGTGCGCGTCAGCCCGCCTAGGTTTACTGTGCAGCGATGTCTATGTCTGCCCGGCACATTTTACAAAAGGCAAAGTGTTAGCCCTTTCTCGATTCGTCGATGCAAGGAACGCTTGTAGTCTGGATGGAACTTCACCAACCACTTCTGCTTCTTTGGAGGCATCATTTTCTTGAAAATCGAAAATAACACTTGTAAAAATCGCTAAGCATGTGCTCCAGACCAGGGCAATTTCGAAGGAACCGGAACAAACACAGAATGGATGCAAATTTGCTGCGCATGCTTAATCAAGACTGGCTGTGGGTCCCCGAAAGCTTACTGGTACAGTATAGCGGCAGGCTCTCAACTACAGGTGCTTGACCGGGAGCGGTACGCCAAAATGCCTCGAATTTTAAAACAAATCTTGAAAATCTGAAAATCGGGAAAAATGTACAAAAAAACGGAAAATCGGGACTTGAAAAGAAATCGGGAAATTCACGAAAAAATCGGGAGGGTTGGCAGCTATGACAGGGTTCGTAGCCAAAAGGCATCACAAAATTCACAAACTTTCAAGACCATTTTTACATTATTACGTACCTACTATAAACCATAAGATATAGTGACCGAAATATAGACTAGGCCTATATGCCTACTGTTCAACAGACTGCTTACCTTTGTTATGAACATCAACAGATTTTCGACAAGCGGCACAAAAAGCCGACCGCTTGTTTGATGCTACTTTTCGGAGCCAGCTTTTATATAGCGGATTTTCCAGCCATAGATCACTGAAAACACAAGAACCCGGCATTTTGATTTTTTGCGTGGAGACCCCGGATGTCTTCAAAGGGAGGTAATTCGCAAATCTCATTTCCGGTTAGAAATCAAAAGTCGTTGATCGGAATGCCTGCTCTTATTCACTCGCTTTTGTATTTATTTATTTTCATTTTTATGTTGGATAAACATGGCTGTGATTGATATACAATATGGATTCCATGTAGCTGTAGCAATCATTCAAAATTCCCAAAAACTCTCACAAACCATACACACATTTTTCATTTTTCAAAGATTTTCCAGGGCCTGGAAAATGAAATCCATTTTCCCCAAACTTTCCCAAACGCTACGAAACCTGGTTTTAGTTTTTACGTAATTTTATATTTTACGTGATATGAGTTTCACTTTCGCTTCATAGGCTTGAGAAAATGGTGACAAAACTAGAACTTCATGGTACAATTTCAGTCTTGCTATAATTTGTGTGAAAGCAAGTTGACTTTACCTAGCAACATGATATACTAAGTACACGGGTCACCTGCATGCTCTTCTGAAAGCACGATGTGTGTGTGCGTGTTAGTGCGTGCATGCTCCAAACATCTCCAAGGAGCATATATTCTCATGCGCCTGGAGGGCGCACGAGGATCTATTCCTCCTAGAGATGCACGCATGTTTGTGTGCGAGAGAGAGAGAGCCGCGCACACAAGAGAGAATGACGTCATTTAAAGTATTATTTCAGTGTCTGCGTGGTGACGGAGTTGCCTCTTTTACGTTACCGCCACTGTCTGACTAGAAGTAAAGGTTTTTTAGCGTTTTAATTCTTTTCTGAAAAGAATTAATTTTTACTAAAGTTGAAAGGATACAAAGCTGGCTAACGAACTCATCCAATATCTTTCTCCAAACTAGCTATATGCAAAAGTTCAAGTAAATATGACAAAAATTACGGACTTTAATCTGGGTCAACCAACTTCCTATAAACAGTTGTTTATGTCTTCAATGAGACATTCAATTACAATATGCTCGGAGGCTCTCTTAGCCACCTACTTAAGAAAGTATTTTGCCAAGTTTCAAACTTGTGTGTACAGAAATAATATCAGAGATTCTCTTGTTTACATACATACGCACACACATACATACAAACGCACATACGGCGCCGAGCGCCAACTGTACATTCAGCAGTGAGGTTAGCATAACTAGACATGACATAATTTTTATCTTGTTACTTCAATTGTTAGAGGTTTAGCATGCCCGCCTTTGACATCATGGACATGCTATTAAATTTGCCCCACTGCGACCCGTCCTAAAAAGTTTCTTCTTTAAATAGAAGGGCCTTAAAAATTGGTCTGCTTATACAGGTCTGACTGTGGCAACCTTTCTTTTTGATCTCCAGTTTTTTCATAGCAGCCTTCACATGAAAATGTATTAATATTGGGCCACAGCCCTTCAACCATCCGTCTCTCAAGTCCATTTTCTTTGTTGCAGTGTGAAAGCACACAATATATACAGGTATAAATTTCTGAAAGCAAAAACTAGGAAACATAAGAAAAAGAAATACAACTAGAACAAGTGAAAGTTAATTAAGATTTGTGCTAGAATCTCACCTTATGTAGATCTCGGAACATCTTAATTTCTCTGTTGATAATGTCTCTTTTGTCTTCTTCCAAATCCATGTCTTCAAAGCCCTGAAATCGACAAAATAAATTATGTTCACATATCTAGATTCTAACCCCTTGTGCATTCACTAAACACTTCGGATTTGATTCAGTTACAGCTCAAGCAACTTTGCGTTTCGTTTCTACTGTTTTCATTACTGTTGTTAAGATTTCAAAACTGCTGAGCATATCATCCATAATGGGCACAAATTAATAAGACTTCAAGCTGCAAACGTACCACATCTCTGGGCTCTTTGTCATCCTTCTTTTTGACTGCCGTTTCTTTACTTTTGTCCCCAGCTGAAAATAAAAGGAAACTTATTAGTAGACTATAGGTATAATTACACAGCACTATAACATCATACCACTGATTTGACAGTTCATCCATATCCAAACCCTGACTTACATCCTGACACTGAAGAATTATTCTGGTGGAATTCTAAAACTGAATACCTTGTTTGGATGCAGGTGGTTCCTTGGCCAGCTCAAAAGCGTACTCGCGCATGATAGCCTCCAAGCCGGCCTGAGCCACACGGTCCTCACGTTTAGTGTTTTCATCCAGCTCATCCACCCCCTCAGAGGCACTTTCCTCCCCCTCCTCTTTCTCTGATTTGTCCCCCTTGTCTCCATTCTCCTTGCTCTCCGAAGATTCTTTGTCTTTGTCACCATCATTCTCCTTTTCGGCTTCTTTGTCTTTATCTTTGTTTTCTTCTTTGTCCGTCTTGTCAGGGGTTGGTGTGCTGCCTTGCTCTTTAGCTTTCTTCTTCTTGCGGTACTCGTCCAGAAGGGCGTTTGTCTTAGCGTCCACTTTGACCTGCACAGACACACACCACATGAACAAAGCTTATAATACCAGCAGTCCACAAAACAGGCACTTAACCCATAAAGCCCTGAAAGACTACGACAGGATGTAGATCGACCATGATACTTCAAGGTTGGTGTCAGAATAGTTTGGCGCCTCTAGGCGCAAAGCTATTCTGACACCAACCTTGAAATATCATGGTCAATCTGTCTCTAGAACTGTGATATAGACCTCAAAGGACATCTACAAAAATTTGACAATTTTGTCCTCAGGGTCTAAGGAGTTAAAGGGTCTGGTCCCAAAGGTGCACCTTGGGTTTAGCCGCAGAGCAGGCAGTGCTATGCTTTCCAGCTGGCAGATGGGATTCAAATGAATCATTGGGACTGCACATGCTTTTACATATGCTGGCTGATGGTTTAACCACCTTGTGCATGCTGCCATTGAAACTGTAAACTACTGGTACTAGTCGTAGCCCCACGCACAAGGGGGTTAAACTTTACATTAGACTCTATACACTAACAGTCAATGCTTTTCTGTTTCACTAAAGCATAATATAAATACTGCAATCTTGTTTCTCCTCAAAAGTCTCAAAATGTGTAACAGTAAAGTATGGTGTAAGGAATAATCAGTCATCAGTAATTTACTTACTAATTATAAAATGCCACTAACAGAGCAACTATATTAACAGTTAATACACAAAACTGTGTAACTTACCACAAGTTTCTTGTCCGCTATCTTCCATTCATTCAACAGACGGATGCACCTCAGTGTTGCCTCTGGATTTTCATATTCACAGAAACCAAAGGCTGGGAAAAAAGCACAGAATGGATCATAAGACAACTTGTTTTATTTTCCTACTTCATGGCCATACTAAGAAAGATGTTTATGTCACTTTATGGCAAGCTTTGTTCAGTGACTTTACTTCACAGTATAATGCAATATGATTCTTATGTACAGAAACTAGTCAAAATCTACAAGCCATCATCCATGTGCTGTCCTCACCTTGCAACTTTCCTGATGCACCTTGAACTCTTTTCCAGCTCAAGACATTGCCACAGCGCTAAAACACAGGAAACAGATGTGAATCGTCTAGACAAATAAAATCAAACTATGCATTCTACCCACAAGCATTCCACATTAATTTGACAGGTTCAAATTTGTTTGGAACAAAGCGTGAAAAATACTGGACATAGGCCGATCACAAAACATAAGCATGCAACTGCAAGGTCAACGCCCTCATTTTGTTTACCAAAGGGCTTCTTCCAGTGTCTTTACAAAGGCAGGGTACCTAACCAGTGTTGATTTTTTTCTTAAATATAAGGGGTCAGATATAGCGCGGCAGATTAAGTTTACAGTTGCCAGAGGGTCAGCAGGATTTTCCAGGAGGTCACAGAATGATGAAGTCTTAGATGATCACATACTTTGTAACACACACACAAACAGAATGAATAAGTGCGTTGGTGTTCGGCGCTCTCACAAAAGCTTTGTTCTGCTTGGCAAGCGCGGCTGTGAAATGTGTTCACGATGACGCACTGGCGCGTGCGTTTTTCAGTGCATAAAGATAAAGCTTAGTGCGTCGAAGTAAAAAATTTTACGGTCTGGCGCAGAGCTCGGATCACTAGTGCGTCAGAGGTGGCTTTAGAGGGTCTTTTCCGCGTAATAATCATCACTAACATGCTGGGATGTCTCAGGACCATGACCTCAGCACTGGATAGTTATGGCCGTTATCACAGAGAGTGCTGCGTGTGTGACGAAGGTGAAAGTTGAGGACAAACTAAATCAGGAAGGACCAAATCAACTTGCCTGTCGCCAAAAGCAAGCAGATTTCTTGTCTGGTGAGGCAAAGTCATGTTCGGGAGCCCAAAAGGCAAATGCAGATTTCACAATGCATGCACAAGCTTAGGTGTTCAGGTTACAAAAAACAACAAAAAGTTTTGGCTAATAGATTTAACCTGGTTGGTAGTCTGAATGGCTACAAGGGTGCTAGAACATTTGGTCCTCCCTGCTAAATAGGCTTAAAAGATTTACCTGACAAGACTTAACAGATGTATCTTTAAATCATAATAATAAAAAAGGTAATTTGCAAAGCGCCTAATCACCAAGGTGCTCTAGGCGCTTTACAATCACAGTAATGAAACACAAAGCAAAATACAAAACAAACACATACAACAAACGTACACTGATTTACAAGGAGCAGAAAACTCACACAAACACATGAGCTGACAGACAAAATGGTCTTTAAGTATATGCAACAGAAAAAAGGTGTGTTTTAAGCTTGGATCTAAAAATGGAGAGAGATGATGACTGACGCACTTTAGCTGGGAGTGCGTTCCATGTAATGGGACCAAAATACGAAAATGCACGATGACTTTGAGTGACCTAATTACATCTAGGGATATGGAAAACACGAGTGTCTGAAGCAGAGCATAGCGAGCGGGACGGTGTATACAGCTGGACAAGATCAGATAAGTAAGGAGGGGCAGAACCACAGATGATGTTGAAAGAAATAACACAGACTTTATACTGAATTCTGTATGAAACTGGCAGGAAGTGCAAATCAGCTAGTAGAGGCATATGTTCACGTTTTGGTACACGAAAAATCAGACGTGCAGCACAGTTCATGACTCTCTGGATTTGGTCAAGAAGATTTTGTGGAACACCGGACAAAAGAGAATTGCAGTAGTCTATGTAGGACAGCACAAGGGAGGTAACAAGTGTTTTGGTAATTTCAACAGTCAGCAGATGTTGAACAGTGCTGATCCTTCAAAGTTCAATGAAGGCAAGCTGGCAAACTTTCTTCACTTGTTCCTTCATTGTCAGCCTGTTGTCAAAAATGACACCCAAGTTACGGGCCGAGCTAGAAAAGGAGATGGTGCTCTCGCCCACCATCACTGACTCAGGACGATCAGCACTGCACCTAGAGGAGCATGTCATTCGGAGGGCCTCAGTCTTGTCACCGTCTAGCTGGAAGCTTGTTCTGTGTGGTCCACTTCTGAACATCACAAATACAAGCCTCCATAGAATGCACCATCCGATCGACATGTTCATGAGGGGAATGTTTGTACAATTTTGTATCATCGGCATATAAATGATAAGAAACAAAGTGACGCTCAATGAAATGGGACAAGGGCTGTGTATACAAAGTAAAAAGAACAAGCCCCAAGACTGACCCCTGTGGAACGCCACAAAGCAGCTCCACAGGGTGGGACTCAAATCCTGCCACTGAAACCATCTGCAAGCAACCAACACGGTAGGACTGGACAAATTTCAGTGCAGTGCTTTGAATGCCAAACACATCATGAAAGCGAGCAAGTAAAATGTCATGGTCAATGGTATCAAATGCTGCGCTCAGATCGAGCAGAGTCAAAACAGAGATTAGATCCTCATCGCTAGCAGCAAATAGGTCATTCACAACATGCAGCAATGCTATCTCCGTGCTATGACCAGACCTATATGCTGACTGGAACACATGCCACAGACCATTATTCTTGATATGGTCTAGCAGCTGCGTGAGCACTATCTTTTCCAGAAGCTTTGAAAGAAAAGGTAAGTTGGATGCGGGGCTGTAGTTTTTCAAACTGTTGGGATCAAGTGAAGGTGTCTTTAAAAGTGGCTTAACAATTGCAGTTTTGACACATGTAGGTACAGTGCCGTGCAAGAGGGACTCATTTACAATAGCTGTAACAACTGGTACAATTGCATCTTTACATTCAAAAAGAAAGGGACGAAAGTACAGGGTCTAGCTCACAGGTCTTGAGAGACATCTTACTCATGGTGTCCAGCACTACCTTTTCAGTCACTGGACTGAAGCATGCAAGAGGAGTGCCAGCAAAACACTTAGATTCAAACGAACAAGACGTCTGAGCACCATCACATTTGTCAATGTTGTGACATTGTTCTGACTTTGGAACAGTAAAAGCCAAAGAACAGTTCTGGGAGATCGCGGATTGGGTGTATGCTGGGCAGTTGAACAGATTTGGTCTTTCCCAAGAGTCTATTAGTCACACGGAAAAGTTCTTTGCAAGTACTTGCTGCAGCAACTTTTGTGCAAATGAAAGCAGCCATACTTCAAACCATTAAGAATCTGTTTATGAACAGTCAGCCCAGATTTGAGCCAACACCTCTCTGCCTGATGCCTCTCTTGCTTCAAGGTGCACAGTTCAGTGGCCACAGACGAGTACCAGTGGCGTGGAGTGATGCTGCGACACCCAACGGCGAGTGGCAGGAGCATGCTGGTCTAGGACAGTCCGCAGACCGGTGTTGAGTTGCTCGGCAGAGACATTGGGATGGATGCCGACAAAGTCTGCAACATCGGCTATGAACTTGTCATGGTTGATCCCCTTGCTTACTTACTTACGCCTGTCACCCCTACCCTGGTATAGGCGGTCGACGAGAGACCTCCAGCGACTCCTGTCCTGTGCTTCTCCTTCGATTTTACTCCAGGTGGTTCCCAGTCTCTTGATGTCTGCTTGGAGGTCTCGACGCCAGGAGTTTCTCGGCCTACCTCTTTTCCTCTTT
Source organism: Semisulcospira habei (assembly GCA_036245525.1). Classification (NCBI taxonomy): domain Eukaryota; kingdom Metazoa; phylum Mollusca; class Gastropoda; family Semisulcospiridae; genus Semisulcospira; species Semisulcospira habei. The sequence continues at coordinate 51,138,375 of BTPG01000004.1, read as the reverse complement.
CCCTGGGGGTTCCATGACAATGCCTGCCTAGTGATACTGGAAGCTGGCTTTCTCAGACTGTGACCAATCCATCCCCATCTTTGTCACACCAGGGAGGAAGAATATAAACCACACGGAATATCTGGATATTTGTTCGATTTTAATGATTTGATTTTCTCATTCGCACGACAAACAATAGACAAGACGTACACAAACCTACGCACTATTCGCTCAATTCATACATGCACCTGTAAAATACGCACACGCTTAACCATTCGCACAATGTTCACAGCACTAACCACACATCCTAACACTTATTGTTCCACTACGATGTCACATCTCAATGTCTGTCGAAAATAACCGACACTAATTAATGCTTAGATCCTCGAACGATCAAACAGTTTGATTACTCCGACCGTGAATAAAGATGAATGTAGCGTCGCTGCTTGTTGGAATAAAGATGAATGTAGCGTCGCTGCTCGTTGATTCAGTCACACCACTGGTCGAATAATCGCACTGTCTCTCGCGATGGCACGTCGAAGCTCCACACGCACACCGTCTGGATCAACTGGACTATCTCGTACACACGTTGATTGATTACATTTCCACATGAAGCATACACAAATCCAACTTCTCAGCTGGTGATAAGGGGCATCTATACAACATATAAAACGTATCTCTCCATAAGACATCCGCCATTGCTTAAAAGATACTCCCGCCGGAATGACGACACTGTAACGATGATGACCGCTAACGGCTTCCGGACGTTGTCGCCGATTCCCGATCGTTTCCGACTCGAATAAAATATCGTAACAACAATCAATTCGAAATACCATGCACACCCACGAATACGACATATTCCTGCACAACACATAACCTCTCAATTCAATCCGAATCATTACGAAATCAAACCGGCTCAACGAAACGATCATTCGATTCATCCCCGCGCGCCGATCGCCAGACGACACCGCAAACTCACCGATGCGCGCCGAATGTCACACAGTTCCGAACTAGAGCCGAACAACTAATACACTTTTCGAATCTACTACAAACGCGAATCAGCTACTATAATAAACAAATACATACCCAAAGATGCGTGAAGTAAACCTTCGACTGTTTCAGGCCTGTCTGCCCATCTTGGCCGTTGGACAAGGTCCTGGTACTCGTTACTCTAATCAGTCGATCTGGTTACTAGTCGTAGTTCTTAAACTACATAATTTTACGTACCACTGTACTGAGCATTCTGCTCTCAATCGTCTATTCTACCATAGACCATAACACGGCATTTCTCTGCCCACTACACCTCACAAAAAAACAACTTTTAACTCGAGAGCAAAATCTCTCCTGACTGACTGTCTTCCAAACGATTCACAGTGACGTAACTCTTTAAACCAACATCCTACGTCACATGTTCCAAACACACATCTTACGTCACATGTTCTTGACGTCACTAAAAAGTACATGCCCTCACCACAACACACAACATAGAACGAAATTCCTTCCCAGAAGAGAATACTGCATAATGATTAAAATAAATTGTGACAATCTTCTTTGCCCAATTTCATTCTCTGCTGTTATCTGCTCTGTTCTCTCCCAGAGTCCGACGTTGCTGATCTTCTCTGGCCAGTGGATTTTCTAAATTCTTCTAAGGCAACTGTTTATGAAGATCTGTACTCTGTTGACTGTGGTTTTTGCCAGTCTCCAAGTCTCTGCTCCATATAGGAGAACTGCTTTTACGTTGGAGTTGAAAATCCGGACTTTGGTGTGTTGTGACAGCTCTCTGGAACTCCACACTTTTTTCAACTGGAGAAAGGCTGCTCTGGCTTTACCGATTCGTGCTCTGACATCTGCATCAGTGCCGCCTTTTTTGTCTATGATGCTCCCGAGATAGGTGAAGGACTCCACCTCCTCCAATGGGGTGCCAGCAAGCATGACTGGTTCTTCCCTGGTTGCGTTCAGCCTCATTGTCTTTGTTTTCTGTTTGTGAATGGTGAGGCCCACTTGGGACGAGATGTCAGCAAGCCTCGTGGTCTTGTCCTGCATTTGTTGATGGGTGTGATCACCTTGAGGTTCCTCAAAGTCTTGGTAACAGGCTGCGGCTGAGGTTTGGTTATATCCAAAAGACACAGAACTGGAAAATGGTCAGAAGACATGGTGTGGATCACAGAGGCAGACCTAAAGATGGAGTTCCCCTCTCTATACACGAACCAGTCAAGTGTATGACCTTTGGTATGCGTAGGCTGCACGCCTTGAGACAGACTGAAGGTTTGTAATAGGTCAAGCATACGAGCCGTGTTGGTGTTGGAAGGACAGTCGAACTGAAAGTTGAAGTCGCTGACAATCACAAGCTTACCACCCAAAGAATCACAGTGCTCCATGAAATAGCAAACACGCTGAAAAACATAGTGTCTGTAAGTTTATTCTTTCTGTTGGGGGGTGGACGGTACAGACAGTACAAGTGCACATGCTGCGGCACAGATGGTGTCAACTGGGCAAGCTCAAACGTTGAATGAGAAAAGGGGAACGATGTGATGTTGGCATGCTCCAATAAACTGTCACGGATCAAAAAAAGCCGGCCCTCCACTACGAGTAGCACGGGGAAGGATCTGAGGCAATAGCCAGATGGAGTTATGTCCACACACTTCGCCTCGTTGCCTTGACACTTAAGTCAGGTCTCTGTCAGGAACAACACATCGATGTTTTGGTCATGCACAAAATTACGTATCTCAGTCCTTTTGTCATGCTGTCCCACTGATTGTGCATTGAAAGTATATACATTAAAATATTTCTGACGAGGTTTTGTGTTGATGTAGGAGTTTTTCGGGCGAAACTATGTCCTTTGAGGGTGCACATGGCAACGTGTTAGATATGCCAGTGATGAGACCAATAATTTGTCTCGGTTTCCTCTTACCACCTCTCCTGGACCGCTTAGGAGGCAAATTACACCCTATCCCCAAACTCCAAAGGTGTAGGATTGATCGTGAGGTCCAGACGTATGGCCGCAGGTCTAATACACAACAAATCATCTGTGGAGTACTTGTGTTGTGGAACAATGGGGGGTAGACTAGAGGGGTTCACTAGCGGACTGGATTGATACACAGTGCATGATGATGGACTGGTGACACCGGACTGGTGACACCGACAGACTGGGTCACTGCAGGCAGACCAGAAGACCATCTGTAGACTGGATGTACACACTGTATGTAACGATGGACTAGTGGCACAGTCAATCAGGGGCACAGTAGGCAGACCAGAAAAAAGTTCATATGCAAACTGCGTGTATTTACAGTACAATTCACATAGTTGAGCTGTGGCCTGTGTGAGTTCACATGAAGACTGGGTAGGCGCACAGGTACAGCAGGAGCAGTCAGGCGTGACAGCCACTTAGCCAGTAGAGCAGAAAACAGAAAAAGCCAAAGCATTTTCCACTCCAGAGAAAATGGTCCACAAAAGAGATACCAAAGTGTAGCTCAGTTCATCACGAACATGAAGATGACATACTCCAACAGGGACAATCAACACAGCCACAATTACACATGAAACAATGGGAGAGAGGTTCACTCTGCCTGTAAGGCATATGAACACAACTTACCACTATCCACAATCCCTTTTGTGCGGAGTGTTAATTTCTCAATCAGCTTAACTCAAGTACCACATACCTTGAAGAAAAAATGCAGCAAGTACTAAAATCTAACTATGATTTCACCGCACCTGTGATTGGCAAATCTTGAATGACTGACTAGGCAATAAAGGGTTAATAGTTCACAATATGCCCATTATATAGCTTACTTTGCTTATAACAAAGTTGGATAACAAAAGTCTAAAATATACGGTAGACTTTGAAATGGGGCTGGGTTAGAGCACATTCCAGAGCATGCACATGACATTTTTAGTGTGCAGGGCAGAAATTCTGGCAAAGAAGTAACAATCAACATGATAAAAATGACGTCACGTCTAGCTACGTCAACCTTGCTTGAAAACATATTTTTGGCGCCAAACGCTGCATGTGTGTGTGTGTATGTGACAGCGACTCACAACTACTAGACAAAGACAAACTCGACAACACTCAGACACTACTGACTCGCACGGCTGACTGCTATGAAGACGTGAAAAACTGGATGACAGCAAACAAGCTCAAACTGAACGACGACAAAACAGAAGCCATGCTAGTAGGCACTCGCCAGAAACTTTCCCAGCTCCCTCCCTCTCTCCACCTTCAACTCGACAGCACCCCCATCTCCCACTCTGACTCGGTCAAGAACCTTGACGTTATCCTCGATTCCTCTCTTCCTCCGCCGCATCAGTCAGATCAGAAAATACCTCACTACCGAAGCTGCCACCAAACTCGCTGTCTCTCTCATCTTATCTCGCATCAACTACTGCAACTCTCTCCTTTCTGGCCTTCCTCACTCCACCACTCTCACTCTCCAGCGCGTCCAGAACAATGCTGCCCGCCTCGTCCTCAGAAAGAAAAAATCCGACCACATCACTCCCCTGCTCAAGCTCCTTCACTGGCTCCCCATCCCACAACGCATCCAATACAAGATTCTGTCTCTCTGCTACAAATCCCTGAACAACTACGCTCCTACCCATCTCTCCAACTTACTTCACCCCTACACTCCTTCCCGCTCCCTCCGCTCCGCCTCTGACCCTCTCCTCCTCCCCCGCACCAAACTCAGCACTTTCGGCCCTCGCTCCTTCTCAGTATACGGTCCAACCACATGGAACACTCTCCCACTCTCTCTCCGTCAGAAACTCTCTCTCTCCTCCTTCCAGTCCGCCCTCAAAACTCACCTCTTTCAACAGTTCTAGCACTACATCACCACACTCCCCACCCCAAGCTGACCGTCGTAATGTATTTTCACTATTTGTGGTACATGAGTTATTGTCTAAAGCGTGCGCATGCGTGTGCGAGTTGTGAGTGCGCACTTAAGAGTTATAATTATTATAAGATAAGCGCATTATAAATACCATAATTATTATTATTATTAACTAGAATTCACGTTTGAGGACGGACAAGCTTGAAATTTTAGGATATTGTCCCTAAAAGAATTATCTCTGGACCTTTTTTTCAATTTTTTTTTTTATTGAGATGCTCATTGGCGAGAAAATGACCGTTTCACAAAAACCGGTTGATCCATATTTTTTCTTATTTTTACTAGATATTTTGCGTAAAGCTAGATAAAAGGGAGATATTGAATGAGTTTATTAACCAGCATTGTACCTGTAAAACTTTTTGGGTGATAATTAAATTTTTTTTGAAAAAATATATTTTCACATTTTTGGGATTAATTTCACGAATTATATGGGTGAATCTTAAAACAGTTGAATCTTTTTTACGAATTTTTTTTCTCATTAATAATTGCATGATTTTTCACATACGGTATTTACATAAGTTTACAGTTTGTCTCGGCTGTCGGGAACGACTAGGTCCGTTGTGACCTGTATGCCCTAGATGTAAAAATCAGACAATGTTCTGCACCACTTTTTAGGAGTACTTTTTAGGAGTCACTTGTAAAACAGTTAACATAACTTTAATTTTACACACCAAAAAAATCTTCTCATTAATACCCGCATGATTTGTCTGCATAAGCCTGCTATTTGTCCCAGCCCTGGGGTAGGATTAGATCAAATTGTGACCTGCAAGCCCTAGGCGTGAAAATCAGCAAGAAAATTGCAAAGTTGATTCTCTGATGTCAGATGTTAGTACTGCGATGAGTGACGTATAACATCGAGTCATCACTGTGAACACAGCGTCGTGGGACTAATGATGCCACGACGTGAAGCTTGAAGCGACGTCATTTCGCTGCTCGTGCTATTTCTCTTCTTTAGAATAGCTATGCTACGCCAGACCATGGAGCTTACGAATGGCGGGAATTGCAGTGTGTCTGTCTTTATCATTTCTGTGTGCCATGGTGTGGATCAGAGGGTGGGTTTGAATAGGAGATGGATTCCTGTCGCTACACGAGCCCACAGAGCGTACTAATGCCGGGAAGAGCTGTGTGTCCGTCTTTGTGTGCGCCGAAGTGTGTGTTGATCAGGGGCTGGCTTAGAGAGGAGGGAAAAGGATCAGCATAGTAAGCATAAAAATATGAACAACTCTGAATGTTCCTAAAAGATAAACGCATCTGAGCTCCAAACAATAAGGTAGACTTTGGGATGAAATCCTCATCTTGTTTAAACCTATAGTGATCAACAAAAGAAATGTGAAGTAGCCCCTTCAAATCACATTTAATCCAACATTTGAAAGTCGATTTCGGACAAACCATACAACGGATGTTATCGACATTTTAGGATTGAAATCATGGAGACCAGGGTAAACAGTGTGGAAGTTTATTCTGTATTTTGAGCAAGCATGGCACAGCACAAAGTCAATATGGCGTGTGACCCCCATTGGCTTTGACGACGGCTTGGCAGCGTCGGTGCATAGAGTGCATCAGGCAGTTGGCAGCTGCCCTGGGGATGTTGTTCCAGGCCTGGACAATGGTATTCTCCAGTTCTGCAGCTGTCGTTGGACTGGGGTGTTCAGCGTTGACCTCCCTTTGCAGTTGGTACCAGAGATGTTCGAGTGGATTGAGGTCCGGCCATGGCATGACTGGGATGTTGTGCTGCTGCAAGAAGTGCTGGGTGATACGTGCAGTGTGTGTACGCGCATTATCTTGCTGCAAGATGACGTTTCTGCATCCCTGAGAAAATGGCAGGACATATGGGTGTAGTACTTGGTCAATGTAGCGCCGAACTGTGATGCCATTTCCGCAACCTGGTAAGAGTCCACGGAAGAACACAGGTCCTACTGTCTGGTTCAGGGTAATCCCACCCGAAATCATCACGCTTGGCCCGCCCCAGGCATTGTTCTCCAGCACACAGCCATCAGCATAACGTTCTCCCCTTCTCCGCCACACTCTTATGCACCCATCTACATGGCTGATGCAATAGCGGCTCTCATCCGTGAACAGGACGTCCTGCCACTGCGCCAGGTCCAGTCGACACTGTAGGCGTGCACGGCGATGATGGTCAGGAAGAACAGGTCCAGGGCTGGATGGCGGTTGTGCAGATTACACTCCTCTAGCCGTCGTCGCACAGTCTGGCCACTGATGGGTGCCTGGTGGTTGCCGATAGCTTCTCTTGCCATTTCCTCGGCCGGCTGAAAGCGATTTTGCATGTGAGCCCAGAAAATGTGTCAGTCTTGCCGTGGAGTTGTCACACGTGGTCGTCCGCTTCGGGGAGTGTCAGCAGAAGACCCGTTGGCATGATAGTGTTGCTGCAGCCTGTAAATGGTTGAAATGTGACATCTATAAGCCACTGCTTGTGGGTCTTCTCCGGCTTCCAAACGCCCAAGAGCTCGTTCTCGTTGGGGAGCACTAAGTATTGGCATGGTTGATGTGGAAACGGCAAAAGTGGCACAAGGCGTAACACTGCTGATCTTTTATTGCCTTGCTTTGCTGAACACAGTTCATGACCCAACATCACTCTGCAGTGTATGCACGTGCATGGAAAGCATACGCCATGCGTCCTAACCAATACGGGTACCTCGTGCACAGGGAGGGTAACACAGTTACTACAGTACGGTGACTGCATGCTTACATGTTGTTGCTCGTACATTGGCTATCAACAATAGTGTAACTTGTATTTTCGTGGATTTATCATACAAATACAACATACACTCGAATTTCATGTTTCTTTTGTTGATCAGTATATTTCTGGACCTCTTGCAATCCTTGCAAGGGGTTATCCAAACTAGTATGCTTAGAACGATCATACCATCAGGCATCTCTGTACAGAGATTGGGGTTGAAGTCGAAAACAGCATTTTATAAATGACAATTTATGTCAAAATAAGACTATTTGACTTATTTCTGGACCCCATGACCTTGACCTTTGAACGAGGTCACTGAAATTGGTATGATTAGATAGGTATTGCCACAAAGTACCCTCTGGCCATAATTTGAAGATTGTAGCTTGAATAGTCTCAAGGAAATTAACAATATTTACCAATGATGATGCTTGGCCTATCACTGGCCCAAAACAAACTCACTTTTGCCATCCTATGTGAGCCAAAAATTGGGGCCCTTGCTGAATTTTTATATACTAAGTTTGTAAGTGTAAATGTTCTTGGTATAATAATGAGTACTTGTATAGCGCCTAACCTAAGTGCTCTAGGCGCTTAACAAAAACTAATTGTACAAAAATAACTAATTACAACAACGCAATTTACAAAAAGTACAAAAACAAAATAAAACGCACTCTGTAAACAAGCTATAAAGTCACCCATTCAAAAGTGCTACGCTTATGGACTCACTCGCATTCACGCATGCGCGCGCGCACACACACACACTACTTCTAACATAGATAGAGATGACTTTAACATGACAAGTGTGTGACAAAGTCATTTGTAGCAGACAGAAAAAATATGGGTCTTTATGGCTCGCTTGAATACCTCTCTCAAATCCACATATCTCAGTTCACATGGGAGGTCATTCCAAACAACTGGGCTCTGGTACCTGAATGACCTCTCACCGAACGACTTTGTTTTGACAAGAGGGATACGTAAAACTCGAGAGTCGGCAGCAGAGCGCAAATTCTGTCTTGAGGGCGTACACAGCTGGAGACGAGAGGCAAGGTAGTGTGGGCAGGAACAGGAAATTGTGATATGATCTGATCTAGGGACTCTAAGAACAACCTAGCAGCTGAGTTTTGAATTTTCTGGAATTTGCCAATCAGACACTGGGAACAGCCAGCCAAAAGAGCATTCCAATTGTCTAAATTAGACAAAACAAAAGCGCAGACAAGTACTTTAGTTGCTTCAGGTGTCAGATAATGGTGGACTGAAGCAATACGTCGCAGTTCAGTATAGACAGATCTGCAAACGTTCACTGGAAGGCGCATGGACAGGCTACCAAGTGTGACACCCAGATTTTTTACATGGGGGGGTGGGGGGGGGGCGGGGTGGGGGGGGGGGGGGGGGAGAGAAGGGGACAGTGGCACCACAGATTTGTAATGACTGGGGGAGTGTCAGCATCTTCGTCAACCTCGGGGAAGCAATGATCATGGCCTCAGTTTTTCCGTCATTCAACTGAAATTTGTTTGAAGTCATCCACATCTTAGTATCTGAGACACTCCTGGACGCTCTCGATTGTGTCCATAATCTGATCAGGTGAACATGAGTCATGGAGTATCATCGGCAAATGCATGCAGCATGATGTGATATAGAGAAACAGTTAAAGACACTGGCCAGTGGCTGAACATACAGGGTAAAGAGGACTGGTCCAAGAACTGAACCTTGTGGAACGCCAAAGCGCACGGTGGATGGGCTGGATAGCTTATCATTAACAACTATGCACTGATAGTTGGTATTTCTTACAAAATGCTACAAACAAGAAAGGCAAATCCATTATGGCGCACGTGTATGACCTATTTATACAAGTGTGACCTTTGTGACAAAACGTACAGGGCTGGCTTCTGCACCAGCAAAATCCATGTTTTCTCAAAATGTAATAATAATAATAATAAGCGCATTAAATAGGCGCTTTATCCCAATTGAAAATCGGCTCAAAGCGCCGCCGCGAACTTAACCCAACAAGCACGCTCACGTGAATCACGCGCATTCACTCACACACTGTACATAAACATAGAACATTCACGTGGTGCTAAGGGCAAGCTCAAGCGAGCTACTGTAGTTTTTGGAAATTGAAAAACGTTTGTATTTGAAAATTGATTAAGTGGGCTTAAACTGATACCAAAGTGGAGGGGGAGGAAGAGCCGGAGTACCCGGAGAAAGAACCCCCGAAAATGTAAGCATGTTGGACACATCTGTCCACTCTCCATAACCCTTGACCTTCGCAATGAGTCGATTAAATTAATATGCATAGGAAGGTCTTATCATCAGCTACCTTTGTGCCAAATTTGATTGAAAAATTTGCAAAAATGTTGATAATACCTACAATTTTATCAAACATTTGCTGGCCTCGTGACCCTTGACCTTTCCGAGGGGTCATCCAATTAGTATGCATAGATAGGTCTTAACATCACTATCAGGTATCTCTGTATCAAATTTGGGTTTGAAGTTGAAATAGTATTTGAAAAAAAAATCTTTTGTCAAAATATGGCTATTTTAGACCTATTTCCAGAGCTCTTGTGACCCTTGACCTTTCTGAGGGCTCATCCAAATTATTATGCATAGATAGGTCTTACCATCAGGTATCCCTGTAGCAAGTTTGGGTTTGAAGTTGTAAATAGTATTTGAAAAAACATATTTTGTCAAAATATGGCTATTTTGGACCTATTTCCTGAGGTCTTGTGACTCTTGACCTTTCTGAGGGATCAACCAAATTAGTATGCATAGAAAGGTCTTACTATCAGGTATTTTTGTACCAAGTTTGGGTTTGAAGTTGTGAATAGTATGTGAGAAAAAATAAATATAGCTATTTTTGACTTATTTCCTGATCCCCTGTGACCTTTGCGAGAGGTCACTCATATTGGTATGTTTAGAAAGTCTTGCCACAAAGTATCCTTGGGCCACGTTTGAAGACTGTGGCTAGAATAGTCTCTGAGAAAATGCCAAAGTTAAAGTTTACCATGGACGATGTCGGAAAGACGACGGATGGACGACCACTGGCCCAAAATATAAACTCACTTTTGCTTCGCACGTGAGCCAAAAAGGTCTAACATTTGGTTTTTTATAAAGTATAAAATTGTAAAATGAAAAACCTATCTGCTATTCTTCTCCTTTGTGCACAGAGTGCACCCTTGTTGTGCACAATGGGCAGAAGCACACCTCTGTTATTGCACCTACTCATATAGATTTTGAATGGGAAGGGTAGAAAAGTCTTAATTGAGGCAAGACAACATTGACAACTCGCTATACCGGCAGACTAGTAATAGGTACCGGCAGCCCTATACATAGCACACTGTCATGCACCTGACTTTTGCCCTCCAACCTCTTTGCTTCAAACAGGTCTAACTCTTTTAATTTAGGCTTCCATGCAATAAACTTTGTATGCATTTGCAGAAAACATTGCGTTCTTTCGTTTGAGTCCTAGTGTGAGTGTGGATGTTGTACCGTTAGTGAAAAAAAAAAGTTGTTAAAAATGACCATTTTCATCAAAACCGCACCGGTTGCTCGCTTCCCGAAGCAAGCTCACTGCAGTCACGCCGTTTCAAATGCTCGCCGGACGTGTACTATAAATAGAACAACGCAATGGTATACGTCACTGGAAAGTACTCGTCGTGAGCTTTGCAATGATGCCAAATATGAAAGACGTTTTTTTAAAAACAACAACTTTTATTGCAAATTGTAACCTTTGAACTCAAAATTCGTCCTCTTGCTGAAATATTATGCATAGCTTGCATATCATTCAAAAGTTCATTCATTTTTCTTTTCTAAAATCTCGTTTCCGACGAGATTACACGTGTCGTACGCGTCCATTGGTTTAAATTCCGAGGTCACCCCTAGTCAAATATGCCGAAGTTGTGTACGAAAATGGCGGCCCTCAGTGCACTGATAATTTCGTCAAAAATCAGTGATAAACTAAATAAGTTCACATCATTATTAATGTAAATGTCTTCTACATCCATTTTGATACAATGCCAATTTATTTTCATGAGTGTTATGAAGTTTGATTTTATGTAATCACGTGCAATTTGATCGCTGTGCAAGCAGCTAAATGATGCTTCCTAGGCTGAGTAGGCATCGCGAGTGAACGCTGTTTGTACATTTTTTCTGTTCGGTTTTCGACTGAATATTTATCGTTATTATGCTGAAACGTATAATTTGAGCATTCTAGTTTGCATTATTGTAGCTAAAAGTAAAAAGTAACCAGCCGATGTATTATTTTAAAATTAAAATTGGTCACTGGCGATCGGTTTTCAACTTCCGGTAACGTTATGGTTCTTGGCTATGCGTCGGCTGCTAAGCAAAGCAGAGGCGAGTGGTGAGCTATGGGCACATTTCTGAAGGATTAAAGCATTAAATACCATTTAGTCATGGTCTATCAACTTCACTGTGACTTAGCAAAAAATACGTAACGGCATTTGTTTTCAGGGGATGAGTGTTTATCAGATCCTGTGCAGAATAGCACAACAAACGGGGAAACCTAACCTATGTGACAGTTAAGAAATGGCTTGGACAGGGGGGGAAACTGAAAACACTAAAAGTTGGCATATCAGCGTGTTGTAGGATATCAAACTGAAGCATTTTGAAAGATATTCACAGAATACTTAAAAATGTTAAAATCAGACAAGAAATGTGAAAGTTGTGTTATTTTGAAATTCTTGTTTTTGCCGCAAGCCGATTTTAGCTGGAGAGGCATTTTCGGCCAACTGGCATTCAGAAACCACTATTGCCATCACACACACACAAAATTGAGCTTACACTGACCAATACTTTAAACAGAATCTCATATTTTCAGCCAATTTAGAATAGATCTGATGAAATTGTGGATTGTCAAAGTTTGCTTGCCATGCAATTTCCCAAAAACAGCCTCGGACGTGACAATTTTTTTGCAAGTCTTTTCCTTATATCTCTGAAACTATTTGAGCTAGACACTTGCTGGTTTTTTTTTTTTTTTTTGTTGTTCTTATTTTTGCTTGAACTTTAATAATACATTCTTTTCTTGATATCATATTTGCAAGGAATTTGTGTAGTTTAGGTACCGGCAGTCTATATGGCTGGTCAGTGCAGAGCCAAATGTGACTTATCTTTCATGTGTGATATCTATGTTGTTTGGTGGTTAAAATCAATAACATGCATACCCACGTGTTCAGGAAGTTGTTTTCTTGTATTTGCTTACAAATCTGAATGTGTATGAGGCATATGAAGTTTGTGACTGAGCTTGAAATATAAGTACTTTGAGCGTCCACGCACCGCCGACCGACGTCTAGCCGCGGCTCCGAAAAAGACACACTCGCGTTTCTTACACGATCGAATCCGTACTATAAATAGAAGAACACACTAACTTATACCAATCGAAAGAGCAGATCGCGGGCTTTTTAATGGTAATAACCACGACGATTTTTTTTTAAATTGATGATTTTTTTTTCAAAATGAAAGTTTCAATCTGCAATATCACCCTCTTCGGTAAAAAATTTGACACATGAGTGTGGGTTAGTTGTAAAGCTCATTTTCTGCAGAATCCGAGGGTACCGGTTGTGTCACGCTCCTATAAATAGAACGCATTCGATTGGCCGATATTTGAAGCAACCTTCGTAGTGCAGTACACAGTACTACACGCCATGGCGGACGCTTCGACTCGCTTCATTCCCACCGATTAACAAAAGAACTTGGTAAGTTTTCGCATTCCACACTCTTTTGATGATTAGAACTTTGGTTAATATTGTAAATGATTTCTTTTCTAAAGTGCATTTAAGACATATTTCGGTAAAAATTCCGTAAGTTCAGATGGTTGGGTGTGTGGAGACATCACAATACATGGAAGAGAGCAAGCCGAGTAGACCCCATCAGTTTGTATTTTTTACCTTTGTCTTGTAGAATAAAATGATAGCATAAGAACGCTATTCTTCATTCAATTATCATTTAAGATCAGTAAATCATTGAAAATTAAGTGTTTTATGCGCTAGGTTTAGTAAACGATTGAGTGAAAAATCATGATCAAAATTCGAAGGCCTGCTTCCAGTTGAAGTTGCCGTTTTTGTCACTGTCATCTGCTCGAGCTATTTCATCAACACCTGTTGTTGTCAGTACAATTCTAGTCAGTGTAATGTGTATTCACAGCATTATTTCAGAAGAAACTAGCACTTTTGTTTTAGAAAGATTAATTTATTCTAACCTTTTACCGTTTCTAGTGGCGAACCATCACTTGCAATGATAGTACTAGTAGTTAGTACAGCACTAGTTTGACACAGAATGGGAAGGGGGAGTGAGTGGGAGTTTGTTCTAAAAAGTATTGTTGAACTTTCTTACAAAAATAAGCAGTCCTATAAACTATACAATGGTCACAATTGTTTTGTTTTTTTTTCAGATGATGACTGCTATCAAAACATCTTACGGGTGTTTAGCCATCCTGGGGGGAAAGGCAGGCCACCTAAACTTCAAGCAAATGCGGTCACCAACAAACTCCTCCTGCAGTTATTCTGTGCCAAGGAAGAAACTGGAATTTCCTGGGTCAAGCTTGAAGACATTCTTTAACAAAGTGAATGCTTTATAGACTATCCTAGGAGAAAGTATCAAGGACTTCTCAAAGGGACTGTCAAACACGCAGAATCATTGTGCCCTGAAAATACACGGTGTACATGGAACAATATTGCTAACTCAGAAAAGGACAGCCCCTGCATCTTTGTTTTGTTTTGGGGACATATTATATTTATAATATTAACTAGAGAGTGTGTAATGACTGCACCAAACATTTTTAGAATTGGATTCCAGAGTTACGTTGATTATTAAACAGCTCGACATCCTGACTTTTCATCAAAATGGCAATTTTTAACATCACACAAAAAATAATGATGTCTTGTGTAAGTTAAAATAAGATTTGCATAACTTTCCATGTGTCTTTCTGTCTTCAAAACAGCAAACCTTTTTCAAATCGGATGTTTAGTTTAAGAGTTATGCTCGTTTACATATGGGCCCCGCAAGCTGTTGTTTGGGTGTCTTGTAACGGTTGCACAGATTGAATGAAAAACCATTTTCATTTGCTTGTCTTTTTATTCAGCAGTCACTGGGAAGCCTGAAAAAAAATGGAGCTGTTGTATGTATATACAACTTTATAAAACCATATTTAGAAAGCTGATCATCTCAGTTCTCTTGTATTGGTGTTACCCTGAAAATGGCACTTTGTGAATGGCCGCATTTTACGGATTTTCAATAAAGTTTAAAAGCTTGTAAAATCCTTATTTTTCAAGCTTGACACTTACTTTTTTGTGTGTTGTTTTGTTATGCACTGTGACCCTATTATGTTTTCTGATGACTGTGTGTTGATGCAAATTTTGGCTGCCGGTACCTAGTTTAAGGGCTGCCTGTACCTATTAGTAATCAAAGCCAACTCTGAATATGGTCACTTGTCAAAATAAATGGCATTAATTCATAAGTAAACAAACTCAGTACCTGTAACATCTGTTTGATCATCATGTCAGGAGCACGTTCACTGATGTTGCCAACAAACACTGTTGTCACCGGTGGCTTCTCTTCATTTTTATCCTGTAAAATATTATACTGATAAGCTTTCAATTATCAAACAATGCAAATAAAAAGAAGAAAATCTAAGGATTGCAATGAGGAATATTACAATGATTAACCAGTGCACTGCCAAGAAAAAATGAACCCCCCCCAAGATGTATCTAAATCTTCATCAGCACCAATAGCGCCTCTTGCAGAAACCACTCTGTTATCCATGTTCCTGATGGGGCTCTATGATTTTGGATTTACAATGATTTCAAAAGCGCAATGTGTCCACTGAAAGTGAAGGACAGTTTCACATGGAACACAGATACATTCAATACTGGAGTGCAGGAAAAGAAAGCAAATTACTTTACACAGCACACCTGACAGATGGCCTAAGCAGTAATGCCAATACAACTGAGGAAGAAATTGTAAAGATCTCATTTGTACTCACCTTTGTGATGTCCTGTGGTACTAGTTTCTTCATTGGTTTTTGCTGAGTGGTCATGACTGGTGTAGCAATTCCCATAGGTCGCATCACTCCACCCATCTGACAATACACAAAATTGTTTCACAAAATCAAATACTTGATTCTGCATTGGAAACAAATTCAGATGGCTAAAGTCTGCTTTACATTTGTTGCAAAATAAACTTTTAAAGTTATGCATAAAACTCTAATTTGGCTGTCTTTTCAGAAGGAATGCCTTAAGTTTTTCACAGCTTCTACACTCCAAAAACGTGAAAAGTGTTGGTAAATGCCCCCGCAAACAAAGAGCCACCCTGACAACAAAATAAGAAAATTTTCTTTGTTGCTTACTTCAGATGTTAAGCCTATACCTGAGCTACCTTCACCAAAAAATTGAAAGAGCTATCCCCCTTGGCTACCTTGGAGGACAAAGGGTTTCATTGGGGTTGAAAATAACATTGGATGCACTCTGGCAAGCAAGTTTCCAGTGAGATGTTTTAACACACACATTGTGTGGTCTGTTTATGATGTAATTAAATGCATCAAAAGAAATTTGACTCACAAAATTCACAAGAGAATCATAACTTCTGGTACACATCATTTTTTCTAATAAATCTTATTTTATTGAATGTGAATTATTTTCAATTCATCTTTTATGCTCCAATGATTGACACAGAGATAAAGAACACGGCAGTATCCATTTGATCAGGTAAATATGACCGATACCCTAAATATAAACAACTGTTTTATTTTCATGTTTGTAGGTCATGTTGATCATTACGGTGCCTTTGACAAACAAAAGGTAGGCCAAGACCAATAGGCAGGATTTTCATTCACACGAACCCTTGTGACACTGCATTCTGGTTGGTTTCAGCTGTGTCCTCTGCAGATGCTCCCCATTTTACTTTCAATATCCCCTGATGGTTGGGTCACTGATGACGTCATAAGTCATCGATGTGAGATATAAAAGACTAAACATTCCATTCACATATCATACTCTTTATAACATGTTCTCACAAATGACTTCAAAATGACCCACATCAATGCATATTTATGAAGAAAAACACTACGGCGAAAAATTTGCGTTTTTACTGCACCATGGTTTACATGGCCTGCTTATAAACTGGTGTGTCACCACTACTAGTATACAGGGTGGAGAACAAGCTGAAGTAAAAATCTCTGAAAAGTGGCCGGGGTCCAGGGGCAAAGCCCCCCCCCCCCCCCCCCCCCCCCCCCCCCCCCCCCCCCGAAAAAAAATTGATATTTGTTTCCTCAAAACACATTACCGATGGTATTACTAATAGGAAACGTTACCTAGCTAGCCTAATTTTAGCCAAAATTTGGTTGTGTCCGTAAAAGGGAGTGTTGGCAGGTGAGGGGCACCTTAGTATAGGCAGTAACCTGAGTAGCCTCTCTTACACCCCACCCGGTAAGAGCTCACCCGATATGCCTCAGTTTAGTTCTTAGCTAGCCTGTAGATGGTTGTGTTTGTACATCGCTCTTCGATTCCTATGGTGTGGTTGTGACCGGTCGTCGTGTGACTTTACCTTACTGTTCTGGTTCACTCGGTTGCTGGCTTGGAGCTTATTCGAGTGTTTGTGCCCGAGACTGTTTTGAACTTGGCTTGGAGCTCACGCGGTTGTGAATGGTCGTCTCGTGACTTTGCCATTCTGTTTTGGACTTAGCGTGCCTGCGACTTGGAGCTCACTTGGATTGTGCGGGCTTGGAGCCCTCTCGGCTTGTTCCTAGCGCTGTTCGACTCCGTGCCTTGCCTGGCGTGCCTGTGACGGCTTGGACCCGGGTGGTGACTGCAAGTCCGGTGGGCCTCAGGACGTCGCTTCAACAGGTGTGGGTTTGCTCCTCGCTCCGTCGTGGCCAGGTAAAATCTCGGTGAATGCCCTCGACCAGCGCTCAGGGGAAGGGTAGAGCGCCGGGCGTCGGCACGCTCTGTGCACTCGTTTGATTTCGTTCTCACACCCTCGCGCGCTGAATTCTTGGTGCGCGGCCTCGGTGGCCACGCTCGCTCGTTCTTCATTATGGCCTCTATGTTGCGGTTACCAGGTACATACCTGCATGCAATGTGGTGATTTTCAGGGGCCCTGTGACGTATGCGCCCCCTGGCTGGAAGGAAGATGGTCCCAGCTGTGGGGATTCTACTGCCGTGAACGCCCGACACCTATCAGAGAGCGGCCCCCCAGTTCCCGCTCAGAGTGCCACGGATGAAACCAGTACAATTCCCTTGACCGTGATGAATCGGGCCAGTAGGACGAATAATGCGCTTAATACCACGGATGGGGCTATTAAGTTACCCATGACCGTGACGAATTGAACAGGACAGCTATCACAGCGCACATTACCGCGGATGGGCCTTCTAAGAAAGTTACCCATACCGTGACAAAACGGACCAATCCTACTACTTCCGGGCAGACGTCGGCACCCGAACATACGACGATCTTAGCCCCGGGTCAGACAGCGGAACGCAGAATTGACAGACAGAAGGTGTCACGCTTGGTGCTTCGGGAAGAGAGACACGAGGCACACTTGCAACAGGTTCCTGCCCCTACAGACGACCGCTCGGCTTCTCGTTCGCAGCTCAGTGAGGAGTGACCACGGCCAGAGAAGCTCCCTATGCAGGGATGGGCGCCGGCTCGCGACACAGGATAAACAGACACGAACCAGCGGCTAACCCTACCACTTCCGGGCAGACGTCGGCACCCGAATTTACGACGATCATAGCTCTGGGCCAGACAGCGGAACGCAGCCTGGACAGAAAGGCGTCACGCTCGGAGTGTCGAGAAGACAGACATGAGGCGCACTCACGACGGGATTCCGCCACTAGGGACGAACACTCGGGTCAGTGATGAGCGTCCACGACCAGACAAGATCCCTACTCGTTTTGGGGCCAGCTCCCGACACAGGTTAGACAGGCATAAACCTGCTGCATCCAGGGATCGCGAGCACCGCAGGACTGTGGCACGTTCAACAGGTCAGTGTTGTTGTGCCACGCCCACACACCCGTTCGTGGAGACGAGACCTGTACGCAGTCTGGAAGGAAGAAGGCGGCACGCGCGGTGCTTCTCCCCTTTAAATTTGTCATGACAGTGTGTGTGTCTTTTCCATGATACCGATTCTTTAACTGGTGAGCTGTCGTGCAAAAGCCCGTATTTTGTATGATCATTATTTTGATAATGTATTGTAACAGAGAATATAGCCTTTTCTGCTGAATGCAAAATGACAACCAAAGTCTGACTTGTCTAAACTCTGTGTGTGTGTGTGTGTGTGTGTGTTTGTAAACTGATGCACCTAAAATTTGGTTTCAACCCATTTAACCCAAAAGACCTATTTCTCCTATGTTAGAGCTTTTGCCTAATAACTGTGTACCAGAAGATGGATCGACCATGATAAAAAAAACAACAACTGACAAACTTATTTCTGTTCAAATTTCTGGACTTGCCTTTTGAGTTTGCCTCCATGCATGTCATCCGTGTGCCGTCGTGCTTTAGCCACGGAAATACATGCAGCCATGAACTCTGAAACTGCGTCGCAGCGGAGGTGCCACACACGGCCTAAGAGTATCATTTCTGGTACCGTCGCTTGTCGATGGAGACGGCGGTGTCCAAGTGGAACTTCTTCTAAGCGATTATCAAGATCAGACGGTGCCGGATTGAAGAATCCGAAGCATTCCAGCATCCTTTGCTTTTGCTCCGCCATTTACAACTTTGTTCAAGATCAAAAGTGAAACACGCAATGCCGCATCCCACAATAGTATTAAATGGTTACGTCACAGCAAGTAACGCGTTCAACATGTAGTGCGCACTTTGTCATAACACGCTAACACCACACGTAAACTTGCCCGTCCAGTGTGACGCTCGCACGGACCCTGGAGTCACGGTGATTCTGAATGCAGCCGCGACCAAGGGAGCGGCTAAACGAACCAACTCATCTAAAGGTAGAACAACTGTCAACGACCTCTGTTACGGGTATGCACGGTGGCGCAAGGATGATGTGTCTCGGGACATGGATGCACTGAATTTAGTGCGTCTGACTACCCCTTAGTTACATTTTCAGTACGCGACACACTAAAACGGAAGCCCGGTGTGTAAGCCTTATACTTATATTGGGCAGTGCATACAATGTTACACTCGCGGGCGCCACGTTCAGTGACGATAAAATAAAAGCTGGACATGGACCTGAACTTGTCCTATTTTTTAAACTCGGGTCGAGACTTGGAGAAAATGTGTTTCGCAAATTTTTCTCGGAACTCTGTTTCATTTTCTCAGAAATGACGCTACCTTTCCTCAGAAAATCGCGGATCCGAGAAGAGTTCTCCACCCTGTAGTATAGTACTAGATGTACATTGTATTTAACTTAACGACAAGATTTTAAAATCAAGAACAATCCACAGATGAACTTACCGGTGGTGCCATCATTGGCATAGGCATCATCCCTGAAACAAAACATGCACAATTATTTTTTTTTCCACCAATACCATTACAACCAAAAGTAAATACCAGGACGTAGGTGCTCAACATGCTTAGAACACATAAAATGGTCTTAAAACTAAAAGATACAATTTTGAAGAGATTTTTTTGTTTGGTTGGTTTTAGTGCAGTTAGATGCACTGCAGTCTGTGAAAAGGCAGTCTGATTCGAACAGAACAAGTTATGAAGGAATCTATTCTCAGAGTCAGTCACAAATCATTGCATTAAAGATTAATTAAAAGCGATTTGACGAGTGCGACTTGTATATAATTATGCATAATAAAAATTAACAAGCTCAGTTTTCTCCTATGCCTTGTTAGCTCAGTCGGTAAAGCACGCAGCCCTAATGTATTTTGATACTGTCACTGACCTGGTTTTGACCCCCACCCTGCCCCTTGCAGTGTAGTTTTACCTAACTTTTTTAGAAGCATGTCCTGCAAGTTTTAAAACTATTTAAAAACCACTTCTAACTAAAACATTTTTAACATTACATCTGTTTTAATTGACAAGTGTGTTGTGCGCCTGTGCCCAGAATCAATTAAAAAAGAGAACAGTAAAGTCTTCATGGCTCACGTGCATGACCAAACTGCATAATTTCTCTGACCTCTGAAAAAATGGGAAAACAATGTGGCATATGTTACTCTGATGGCAATACAGTTTTGGCATGGTGGAAATACGAAGATGTCCAATTAGCTTTTGATCATTTGCACCAGCCATGGCATACTGATCCCATGACCTGTTACCTGTTGTTAGCAGCTCCCAACCCCTCCTCTCTCCCCATTCATTTTCAAGGCAATACAGCACAAATCAACAGTCATTTTCTCACACTCTTGTTCTACATAAACAGCTTTGTGTTATCACAACATATCTGCATCACCAGTGCATGTATCGTAACATGTCATATCTTGAATTCTTGTGTGAGAAATGTGGGCATATGGCCACCCATCATGCATGCGTACCTCGAGCAATAAGGAGTCCGCTTCTAATTTTTCTCAAACATTTACTGAACGGCCTCCCTGCTGTTAACAGCCATTTTTACTTGATGGCTGGGTTGAATGCATAAACATGTTCTATTGTATCTGAATGCAAGCAAATCTCAAAAGGTCAGAGAGGAAACATTACATTTACACAGTCGAAATTTCATCTCTCATTTAGAATACCTATTCTGATTTGATTGCATGTATCTGACACTACTGAAACAGTATCCAGCAATTGTTTTCTTTTTTTGTAACCATTTTTAGGGACTTAGAGAAGAATAATTATGTCTCATGCTAAGCATGGTGTCACACTACAGTCAAGGTGTTGAACGTTACGAAATAACTGGAATCACTATGCCTATTTTTGTTCCCTGCTAAATAATTGTTTTTGACTCATTTTATTGGAAAAAGCTCGTTTTCTGATAAACAAATGCATTAATAATCATGTGGGTATGTTGCTTTTGTGATTATGTACCTTTAGCTGTATCATTTGTTGTACTCAACTTTCGTAACTACTATGACCGTATAGCTAATAAACTGTAATTTTTTAAAATTAAAATAGAATCATCAAAAATGATCAACCAAACACTTTGCATGTACTTTAATCCCCATGCAACACACAAACAAGATTTACTTAGTTGTCATCCGTTTACATGCTGAAGCTTCCTTGTCAGAGGTACCTATTGAATTCAGTGCAATGTTTTTCTGTGCCAAAATTGTTATTTTTTTAAATTATCTCACAAACCACTCAAAAGAATGACATACAACTTGGTATAAAAATTCTTTGTTCAATTTAAATTCAGCTGCAAAAAAAAAAAAGCAAAAGTTATATCTACTTTCAGTGAGTCCAATACAAACTTATTTTTATACAGGGTTCCAGACAAGCAACCTTTTGAGATTTGCTGATGTATAATACCTTCCAGTATTATCTATCTGAATGTCTAACACCTATCAGTATCATGTGGCTCTAACTCTAAGTAATGTAGTCAAAAAGTATCCTTTCTAAAAAGTCTTACCAGCCATGGGGGTGAAGGAGAATCCCTGAGGCATCATGCCAGACATAGTGACGCCTGGCATCCCGTAAGGTGGCCGGGGTGGAAATGACATCTTGTCTGTGTATGTAAACTCAACTCTGAAATAGTTCAATTTCATTTGTCATAAAAAGTCAATGAAAGTGAACACAAGAATGAAAAAAACAATCAAGCAGAATCATTTTTAACCTGAATTGAATGGTGTTGTTTTAACTTTTAATAGTAATTTAATTTTAAGTTTAAACTAAAACTTACTAAAAGCAAGTCACTTGGGGTAAACATCATCAACTCTCGATCTCAGTCATTTCTCTCTGATGCTGAAATTAAGACAAACTCGTGTAGCAGTTGTGCTAAACTACTATTAATTACTAAATTAGTTAAATCAGTTCTTCTAGTTCTACTACGTACTAGTACAAGCAGCCTGGCACTAGCAGTAGACCTCGTGCAAGCAGCTACTGCGCTGACCACCTGGCTTGATCCACTGTGTGCCTGGTTGGACCACATGCAGAAAGACCTAATACACGTCCTATCAAATGTGAAAAACTGTTTTCTTGAAAAGAATTTAATGAAACGCCCCGCAAAACGTTGTTTATCTTATGTTGATCTTATTGTTCCCAGACGACAACCTGCCTCGCTTTCGAAAATCGTCAGTCCAAGAAATCGCGTGCATGACCTACGACAGTCACATTGTATGGCAATTTCAACGACAAAATGAGCCCATAAAAGATGAAGATCTCGTTAAAATTGTTACTTGACAAATGACGATACGGTTTCGTCCAAAAACCACTGGAAACTTACCGTAAGCTTAGTGAAAAGCAGATATATCGTCAGCGGCCATCCGCTTGCTCGCATGAAAATGGCGAATAACAATGACGTCATAACATCGGTAAGCGGAAGTCTCAAACAGAAAAGGTTATCAGTCTTGGTGAGCCAGCAGGGGAAGTAATCAAAATAACATTTGCAACATTTTGACGTGCAGAGTTATTTCCCATGTTAATGTTTCCCACTGTAAAACGCCACCTACTACCACAGGCAAGAATGGATGAATAGTTTGCAATTTCTCCTTTATAAATGTCCATTTCTTCTCTTCTCCTCCTTTGCACATGCAATAACGATCCACACAAACTGCAGCAGAAAAAGTCTGCTTCATGTCCCTACTCACATCAACCCATATCATTCGGAATACACCAGTGTGTGTGAAATATGTTTGACTGAAATAGTTTAAGGGTAGTGTCAAAATAGCTTGGCACCTAGAGGCACCAAGCTATTCTGGCGCCACCCTTGAACTAAAGCCATTGGTCTATCCGCCCCGCCATTGAAAAACTCCATTGGCTGCCCGTACAAGTACGCATTCTGTATAAACTGTCCTGCATGTGCTTCAACTCTATCAACCTGACTTCCCCTGCTTATATCTCTGATTTACTCCATCTGTATACTCCATCTCGCACCCTCCGCTCTTCCTCTGACACACGTAAATTTCGCCTTCCCAATTTCAAATGTAAAACACGTGGCGGTCACGCCTTCTCTCATCTTGGCCCCGCCACTTGGAACAGCCTCCCCGCCCCGGTCCGTACCTGTCAAACGCTCTCCTCATTTAAATCACTTCTCAAAACCCACCTCTACAACGCTGCCTTTCACTAGTTCATTTCCCCACCCATGCACAATTCATCACCACGGTCACGTGTGTGTCTGTGTGTGTGTGTGTGCATGTTTGTGTGTGTGTGTGTGTGTGTGTGTGTGTGTGTGTGTGTGTGTGTGTGTGTGTGTGTGTGTTAGCTGTTAGCCTTTTCATTGTATCAGCGCTTAGCTACTTTTAGAACAAGCACTTAACAAATCACCTTTATTGTTATTATTATTATCCTTATCTGTAAGTACTATAATGTAGCTTGCATATGGCAGTGTACAAATTTGAAGCTTTTAGCCTCAGTATGATATGGGTTAATTGTAAAAAGAAGGGTAAAAAAGTCTTAATAAGGGGCAAGAAAAGACTGAGAACCCATTGTATTGGCAAAGTTAAGCAATGCCCAGCATGAAGCAGATAGATTCAGTGGTCAGCATTGCTATGTATAGGCAGGCGTAAATCTACTCAGTATGAAACCATCCAAATACAAATCCCATTCCACCCACCATAGATTTGTGCTGCTGCAATTCCATCCATATTTTGATGCATATCTATCAAGCATAAATCGGGTCCATGTCAATAGATCCCGTGTCAATGGATCCTCTATAAATGTGATACACAAATCAATTGGAAGAATTGATAATTAATCAAATTAAATGTAAACCAAATGTTTTGCAGCAGGCCCTTTATCACAGCAGGCCCTTTACTTTGCCTAATCCACCCCTATTTATTGACATGGGAATTCATCAACAGAGATCCTTTGAGCTGACCCACATAAATCTACCCATTGTGAATCCACCCAGATGTGAACCCACATACTGAGAAATCTATCCGGCATAGGCAAAACAGCGAAGTGCTAACCCTCATCGTGTGTATTCATACCAGTATGGATTTGTGATGGGTAGATTTATGCTGGGTTGATTAATACTGGGTGGATTTATACCTAAATATAGTGAAGATCACCCCTCGAGCTCAAGGTTGAATTTATTATTTTCAGGGTTTTAATTTGTTTGTTTTCTTGTTGTATGTGCATATGTGTGCGTTTCTTGAGTTATTGTTTCATCTTCTATCGTGTAGTTTAGTCGGCCATGACATAGCCGAACATTCCACAGCTCGCACGTACTTCACATAGTTCTCCATCTGAGCTGCCACTGTCTAGAAAGTAGCATCATCACTTTAACAGCATGCATGAATAGGAAAACACTGAAATAAACACGGAAAAAATGTATTTTTCTTTAAAATGAATTTTAATTGAAAAAATACTTACAGATGGTATTACTAATAGGAATGGTTTCTTAGCTAGTCTAATTTTAGCCCAAAATTGTTGTGTACGAGTATGGTCATGATGGCAGGTCATAGCCTAGGCGGAAACCTGGGTAGCCTCCCTTCCGATCCAACCATGCATGCGCTTAGCGCTCAATACCTCAGTCAGTTTCTTAGCGGACCAGCGGCAAGCGGGGCAGGTGGGAGGGACCTTCGAGTAATACCATCGGTAAGTATTTTTCCCAAAAATTCATTTTAAAGAAAAATACATTTGTTTTCTCAAAACACATTACCGATGGTATTACTAATAGGAAGAATCCCAAAGAGGAGGTGGGTGTCGCTATAAGGCCCCACCCCATGCCATCGAGGCTGCTAGAGCCGTCCTCCCCAAGCAAACTCCCTCTAATTTTAGCAAAGATACCTAGGGCGCCGGCAGGGAGTGTTGCGCCGCCACGATGTGCCCCACCAGTGAAGGTTCTGGCGCTGGCCGGAGAGGTCCCTCAGGTAGAAGCGTGCGAAGGTGGTCTCCGCTTGCCAACCCACGGCCGCCACAATGTCTTTGACAGCACAGTTGCGGTCGAATGCTAGGCTTGCGGCGATGGCTCTGATCTCGTGCGCCCTGATGTTCCTGCGTTTGGCTGTATCAGGGGCGAGTTCCTGGCAGGCAGGTCATATCACCGACCGAAGCCAGGAGGAAATCGTCTGGGCTGAGATGTCATTTCTACCTGGGGACAGGGGGAGAAGTAGGCGGGTGCGTCCCCTGCGTAGCGGCTTGGTCCGGCGCAGGTACACACGTAAGGCCCGCACCGGGTCCTGTTGTCTGGACTCACGGGTGGAGCCTGGGTCTCTTAATTGTTGTATGGTGACCAAATGAGGGGCAGCCAAAGGAGATCGGGTCATGGCTAGGAAGGCCGGGTCGGGTAGCAGTTGAGCCAAACCGTCCGTCCGGAACTGCAACAGGCGGGGCGAGCTGAAAGGGCATATAGCTCGCTGACCCTGGAGGCTGACGCGAAGGCCATAAAGAAGCAAGTCTTTCGCGTCACGTCTGGTAGTCTCGCCAACTGGATCGACTCGAAGCGGGCCGAGTTGAGCCAAGTAAGTACCCAAGGTACGTCCCATTGTGGCACCAGGTAATGAAGAGTGGGACGTTGTAGACCAAAGTGGGTCATCAGGTCAGCAAGGTTTTTGCAGGAACCCGGGTCGGGTCGTCCCAGATGCCTGTACGTGTCAGCGATCATGGCCAGGTAGCCCCGGATGGTGATCGGCGCTAACCGCTGGCCGTTGAACAGCCAGAGGAAGAAATCCGCCAGCTGAGGAACTGTCAAATCGATGGGGGAGAGGCATCTGTCATCACACCAGGCGCAGAGTACCCTCCACTTGCCTTCGTAGACTCGTCTGGTCGAGCTTCTGCGGGCTGTAGCAATCGCGTCCACTGCCGCACCTGAGAAGCCTCTAGCGGAGAGGGCTTGCCGGACAACCTCCAGGCGTGGAAGAGGAGACGCTCGGGGCACGGGTGGTACAGTGCCTGCCGTGGTTGCTTGAGCATTGTGCGCGGTGTGGGGAGCAGTAGCGGGGGGGGGGGGGGGGGGGGGGCGGGGGGGGGGGGGGGAGGGCCGTGGCGAGGTTCAGGAGGTCTGTCGTCCACGACTTGGTCCAGCAGAACGGAGCCACCAGGAACAGGATCGCGTTGCACCCTCTGAGCTTGAGTAGAACCTTGGGGACGAGCACCGTCGGCGGGTAGGCATAGGTGACCAGGCCGTCCCAAAGGATGCAAAGAAGTACCCAACGGAGAAGAAACATGCTTAGAAAAAACGGTACAACACAATTTATTAACATTTCGGGTAAATACCCTTTGTCAAAATAGACAAACAAACAGAGACATTAGCCGCTACTTATCTTCATATGCAGAAGGAATGTGGCAACCTTCATATGCAGAAGGAATGTGGAAGGTTGCCACATTCCTTCTGCATATGAAGATAAGTAGCGGCTAATGTCTCTGTTTGTTTGTCTATTTTGACAAAGGGTATTTACCCGAAATATTAATAAATTGTGTTGTACCGTTTTTTCTAAGCGTGTTTCTTCTCCGTTGGGTACTTCTTTGCATTTCACACGCTTGGCAGTCACCTTTTTGGTCTGGATTGCTTCATCCCAAGGGATGGAGAGAGCGTCAACTGCCCAGGCAAGAGGGTCTGGAATGAGCGAGATGAAGAGAGGGAGCTGGCGATTCCATCTCGTGGCAAAGAGGTCGATCATGGGTGTCTCCCAGGCTGCGCCGATCATTCGAAAATGTCTGGACACAGCGACCACTCGGTATGGAGAAGCTGACCGCATTGGGAGAGGGAGATTGGCTACCACATTCAGATGACCCGGAATGTGACGCGCGCGTAGAGTGATGTCCCGACCCTTGCACCACCGGAGCACCTGGTAGAGGAGGATGCAGAGGGAGGGAGAGCGGGTCCCACCTTGCTTCTGGATGTAGGCGACGACCGTGGAGTTGTCTGACAGCACCAGTAGCTCCTGATGTAGAAGGCGAGGTTCCCAAGCAAGGAGGGCTTGCCAGACCGCCTTCAATTCCAACCAGTTGATGTGTCGGGACAGTGATTCCAGGGGCGACAGGCCGGAGGCAGTCTCGAACGATGGAAGGAGGTGTGCTCCCCAACCGGAGAGGCTCGCGTCGACGCAGAGGGAGAGGGTGGGAGGTGGCGAGAACAGCGGCACTCCCGTCACGAGCCAGGTGGGATCAGCCCAGCGAAGAAGGTGAGGACGGAGCATAGTAGGGACCGGAACCGGAGCCTCGAGGTCGGCCGTCGACGGTCGCCAGTGAAGGAGGAGATGTAACTGCAGAGGACGGGACTAGAGACGTCCGAAAGGTAGCAGATCCGCTGTGGCACTCATCAGACCCAGAAGCTGAAGCCACTGCCTGGCGGGGAGCGTCGTCATCTGGGACACCTGCCGCGCTAGATTCGCCAACTTCTGGATGCGTTGCTCCGGAAGCCGGATGATGTTGAGGTCAGTGCAGAACTTCATACCTAGATGCACGAAGTGGCGCGCCGGTACGAGGTCGGACTTGCCGAAGTTGACCAGGAAGCCCAGAGTCTCGAGGAGGAGGAGCAGGGCATCTTGGTCTTCCATCAGGGCGGACTCGGCCTGGTTCCTCAAAAGCAGGTCGTCCAGGTAGTTTGACGTGGGGCTCGTGGACGTTCGACGGGCTCTGGCTACCACTGCATCCATGATGCGAGTGAAGACCCAGGGGCTGAGGTTGAGGCCGAAGGGAAGAGCGAGGAACTGGTAGACCACCCCCTCGAAGGCGAAGCGGAAGTAACGTCTGGAGGCTTGATGCATGGGAACGTGAAGGTACGCATCCAAGAGGTCCAGGCTGACGGCGAAGTCCAACGGCTGCACCGCGGAACGAAGGGCCCGTGCGGTCCCCATGCGGAAGGACAGTGCGACTATGAACTTGTTGAGCGCTGACAGGTCGATAACAGGACGCCACTTGCCACCCGGCTTGGGCACTACGAAGAGCCGGCTGTAGAAGGCTGGGGAGTCGTGTCGATTCACCACCTCTGTGGCAGCCTTCCGAAGTAAGGCAGCTACCTCGTTGCGCAGGGCGTCTGCTTTGAGCTGGTCTGTCGGGACCAGGGTCCACACTGGAGAACGGCGCAAGGGGGGCGGGGACCGAAAGGAGATCAGGAGTCCCTCCGAGATGGTCGTGGGAATCCAAGGGTCATCCGGTAGCAGAGATCGCCACGCGTCGCTGCGAAGAGCGAGTCTCCCGCTGACAGGGGACCCTGAAGCGGTCGGCGGGGGCCAAAGAGCGAGGCAGTCAGTGGGCCCTGCCCCACCCGGGGCGTCGGGCAGGCTTGGGCCAGGTCCTCGGAGGGGGGGCAGCAGTGGAGCCGGCAAGAGGGCGGGCGCGAGGGAAGCCGGAGGTCTGGGAGGTAGACGTCCACGTCTGGTGAAAGGACGAGCGGCGGGTCTAGCGGACCGCGGGGCACGAACCCGGGACCCGCGGGCTGGCAGAAAGGGAGCTGGAACAGGGTGGCTGGGCCAGATGTCCTTATTGGATTCCTTGACAGCAAGCCAAGTAGGGCCGAAGAGGAGCTCAACCCCAATGGGCGCCTGCTGAAGTTGCAACTTCACGTCGTCCGGGAGGTGGCAGGAGCGGAGGAAGGCATCCCGACGCAACAGGTCACAATTCGCGGCGGCCGCCATGGCGTTGACCCAGGTGTGGTAAGCGGCGCAGTTACCCGAGACCGCCAGGGCGAGCAGATCTCCCAAGAGCGGGGTGAGAGACGGATGCCAAGCATCTTCAACCCGGCGTACGATGGCTTGCGCCAGGAGGTCCAGGAATCCCGCCGAGGCCAGGGTATTACGGATGAGGGTCGCCGTCTGATCCACTCGGGGGAGGAACCTCCTACGCGTGGGAGCCGCTATCAAGGACAGGGCTGAGGGGTCCGGTGCCGGCAGGGGGCAGGCGAAGCTCTGTGTGTGGCCGGCAAACCAGGACTGCCGAAGGAGATATCCAAATCCGTCGGCCACCTGGCGTCTGAAAACTGGTGGAGCCAAGGGCGCCCTGCGAGAGATGTGTGGAGAACGCGTCCCGTAAACTGCGGATGCCCGGTGGTTGGGGAAGAGACTTGAACCTCTTGGACTGGCGCTCCGCATCGACGAAGGCCAATGCTTTCCTCTTAAGCGGGAGGGATGGTGGGCAGTCCTCGGCCAGTAGGGCCGGGAAGCCGAAATGAGACGTGCCGCCTCGTCTAGGGCGCGGAGGCTCTCTAACCTATGTCCGACACAAGATGTACATAAGCCTTCATCGGAGTCAGCAGGGCCGGACGGGCCGGGGCTGTCATCTCGTAGGAGAGCAGAAACCGAGTCCTCAATGGCTAAGCTGAGGGCATCATCCTCTACGCATAGAGCAACCAAGTCGTCTCTAGAAGAGTTCGGCGCCCTGGGGGGAGACCATCCCCCAGGGGAGCAGTGCTGTGCGGGGTGAATCCATGAAGGTACCCGCAATGAAATCCGCAGCGAGCTCGAGGCGTGTGGGCGAGACCTGCCGTCCCCGGGAAAGCGGCTGCGTCGGGGTGAGCGAGAACACCTGGATCGGGAGTGTTGCCGAGAGCGGCGCCTAAGCATGGAAGTGGAACGCTGGGAGCGGTGCAGCGAGGGATGGGAGGCCATGCGCGCAGTCGGTCTTGTATATGGAGAGCGCGTCGTGGTAGGGCGAACCGCCGGTGGCTGGCCATAACTGGAGCTCGCCCTCAAGGGCCGGCTAATAACTGAAGCGCTGGAAGCAGTCCGGCGGTGAGGTGATCTGTCTCTAGAGCGCGAATGGTGGCGAGAAGAGGGGAACCGCTCTGAACGGTGACGGGACTCGTGGGCTCGATGGGACGCATCGTGTCGTCTACTGCTTCCAAAGGAAGCGTGGGAGAGCGTCCGGCGTGCGCGCTCGTCTGGGCGCGGTGCCCGAACATCCCATCTGGAGTGCTGAGAACTTGCCCTAGGAGAGCGTGACGGGCGAGGCTCCACACCCTGGTATGCAGTACTCGTTTCCGGCTCTGTGATGGCTACCAGTGCTGGAGCTAGCTCCCGTATCTTAACTGGCGCCGGAACATGCGGCGAAACTGGGCTGCCGGTGCTAGAGCTCGGGCTCGCGGCCTCAGCCGCAGTGTTGAAGGCTCTCTCTCCTGGTAAGGGCCACTCAACAGGTCTGTGGGGCTTACCGGTGAAGAATCCCTGTTCCGAGAAAGGGCCTTGACTCGAGGTCTGGGACGCTGCGCTCGAGGTTTCGCGACCAGGCAGGGGCCACTCGACGGGACTGTGGTGGCTGCCGGCGCTAGAGCTCCGGCTCGCGGCCTAAGCCATGGCGATGTCAGCTCTACTATCGGGTAAGGGCCACTCGTCGGGTCTGTGGGGCTTACCGGCGTCGGGTCTCTATCCCACACTGGCATAGGGCGGTCGCGGCGGTAGAAGCTCCATAGCTGAGTCCATTGAGCTTACAGCCAGGGAGCGCAAACCAGGCACAGTCGAGTAGAGGTACAAGCGGAACAGGGTAGGCAAACAGAATGTTCGTCGTTAGGCCATTGGAACTGTCCACATCATGTGCAGGTGCGGACTTGCCAACTGCAAAACATAGTGCACACTTGAAAAACGAGCGAGCGTGCCCCCGCGGGCCCGCAAAATGAATCCGCACAACGACGCGTACAACAAAATAACGTGCCGACGCCAGGCGCTCTACCCCTTCCCTTGAGCGCCGGGCGGGGGCAATAATCGAGGTTTTACCTTCCCATAATGAAGAAGCAGGGGGAACCCACAAAGGTCGTCGACAAACCAGAGCCCTCGACGAAGCCCAACAGCAATGGCGGCGGAGGTAGGCGGTCGACGCAGTCCACGGTCCATGAGCGAAGACCCCGCAGGAGTCGCAGGCACGACCGGTCCCTGAAGCGGGAACACCACCGCAACGCAGGAATGGTCCAAGCCTAACCTGACACTCCGTATAGGTACCCGTAAGTCTTGTCGGAAAAGTTCAGAAACCTGAAGGGTGTAAAACACTAGGCCCGAACGGCCTCTAGGCGCGTGAGCACAGTTCACAAGCGCCGCTGTCTCATCAGGCCTAAGACGCAACTCTGACGAGGAATTCCCACAAAAAGGGTCCAAGCCTACACAAGGCAAGCGTAGTGTAACACCTCCAACGCACACGACGACCGGTTCCACCACTAAACAGAGTCCAAAACTAGAGAGACTGACGTACACAACCTTTCTCTAACTAGCAAAGAAACTGACTGAGGTATTGAGCGCTGAGCGCATGCATGGTTGGACCGGAAGGGAGGCTACCCGGGTTTCCGCCTAGGCTATGGCGCCCCTCACCTGCCATCATGACCATACTCATACACAACAATTTTGGGCTAAAATTAGACTAGCTAAGAAACCATTCCTATTAGTAATACCATCGGTAATGTGTTTTGAGAAAACAATATTTTGCACTGACAGAACATCAATGAACATTAGAAACAGATCGATATTCAATCAAATCATTTATTTATTTTGTAAAGAATAATGAATAAAACTGCATGAATATATGCTTGTAATTCTCTCCAAACTGATCTAGTACTGTAAATTCCTGAGATTTTACATGAGCAAAAATCATCACAAATTAAATAGGCATGACACAAGCACAACAATTAAGCACCCTGTGCATACGGCCACTGGCATGGATAAATAACCCTTTGGCTGTCAGTAGTGCATTTTGTCGCGATGATTCCTGTAGGAATCATCGTGACAAAAAGCGCTACTGACAGCCAAAGGTTTAACACACGATGAAAGTGGCTGTATACGCATGGACACTAATAGACACCAAAACAGTTCCATACAATATTCCTCACTTTGCACACATAAATGGGAACAACACAAAAGCCCATGGCAATAACACAATCAACCTGTCAAAAAATGCTGAGTTTGCAGAGAAAACTCATCATAGAGACTGCCAATCAATCAGCAAGTACTACACCTCCTCGAGCCCTGTTCAACCCTGAATCTGGGACCCAGTAAGCGGCAGGTGCTTGAGGCGACCTTTGGCTTGAGGACCTTTGGGGACTGGGCTCTTGCAGGGCCCATTTTCAAGGAAGCATCTTAAAATTTGCACACATCTCCCACTCTCTTGCAAGGACGGCCGTCCCCAACCTGATTGGAAAGGACGGTCAATTTACTCTTGAAGTGATCAATCATCACGTACAGGCCCTGAAACACACATAAACAATAACAGCCTTGGTAATGTACAGTGGACTTTGCTTGTAAACGATGTACATTGTACATTACTAAATTCTGATACACGTCAGCCTCATTTTGGCACAGTACCTGAGAGCCATAAAGTCAGCGTCGGCATTAACCCATTTAGCCCCGACGCTCTACAGCAGGTGACGGACTGACCATGATAATTCAAGGGTAGTGCCAGATGAGCTTGGCGCCTTCAGGCGCCAAGCTGATCTGGCGCTACCTTGAATTATCATGGTCAATCCATCTCCTGCAGTTGGTACATAGTTGTCAGGTAATACTTTCAAAATCTGGGAATGTGGCCGTGGGGTTAAATGGGTTAATGTGATGCTAAGCTTACATATGCTTATGAGGAACAATGCCCAGTAGACATAAAGTCCTCTGGCCTACCCCTGCCTGAGCTGGACCCTGCACAATCATGTGTGGGCAGTCTAAGACTGGAGTCAGCCACAGGATATTTTGCTTCAGGTATCTACTTGGGAGCCACAGACCTGACAATATAATACAAAATTTCACTTTCACAATGTTCTGAAGCGTAATACTCAGGCTGACCTGTACAATTCTTATCAAGACGTCGCAAGCGCAAGTTTTTCTATACCAAATTACAGAACAAAACTTGAATCAGGAAATGGGTCCCCCAGCATGTTGTCATTTTTTCTTTCCACCTGTAAAGCATGCATAAAATATTTGGAAACCCCATCGTAAAAAAAGATTACAGCCCACCCTAAACATAATTTATAAACCAATCTGGTGTTGCATACCTTGAGATGCCTTGTCCCGCCATTTGTAGAGAAGGCATTTCTATCATGCAGCACACGCCGGTTGTTGAAAACCAGCATGTCTCCTTCATCCATGCGAAACTCAAACTGAAACAAAATAAATACAATAAGAGGTACATTTTAAAAGAAGAAAGGCAAAGCCCTTATAGCTCACGTTTATGACCAATCTTTATGTGTGACCTTTGTGACAATAAGTTAAAGGATGGCTTCTGCACCAGCAAAATCCACGTTTTCTCAAAATTTAATCAGTTTTGACACATCTGTCAAACTCACGTGACCCTTGACCTTGCAATGAGACAACTAAATTGGTATACATAGGAAGACCTTATCATCAGTTACCTTTGAGCCAAATTTGATTGAAAAGTTTGCAAAACTGTTGATAATAACTACAATTCTATCAAAAATTGGCATTTTACACACATTTGCTGATCTCTTGCGACCCTTGACCTTTCCAAGGGCTCATCCAAATTAGTATGCATAGATAGGTCTTACCATCAAGTATCTCTGTGGTAAGTTTGGGTTTGAACTTGTGAATAATATTTGAGAAAAAACATCTTTTGTCAAAATATGGCTTTTTTTAAAACCTATTTCCTGAACTCTTGTGACCCATGACCTTCTGAGGGATCAACCAAATTAGTATGCATAGAAAGGTCTTCCTATCAGGTATCCTTGTACCAAGTTTGGTTTTGAAGTTGTCAATAGCATAATGAGAAAAAAATAAATCTATGTCAAAATATAGCTATTTTTTTACCTATTCTCTAATCCTGTGACCTTGACTTTGTGAGAGGTCACTCAAATTGGTATGTTTAGAAAGATCTTGCCACAAAGTATCCTTGGGCCAAGTTTGAAGACTGTGGTTTGAATAGTCTCCAAGAAAATGCCAACATTTGAGTTGTTACCACGGACGACGGACGACAACGGACAACCACTGGCCAAGAACATAGACTCACTTGAGCAAAAAAATGCAAGGGATGGGAGGAGAGCTGGGGTGGGGTGGGGGGTGGGGGGGGGGGAAATCATCATATATCATTTTTTATCAACCTTTCGCTTGGTGGAATCACCTCGACAAAAAGCGCTACGGTTGACTACTGTATTTAGATGTTGATTTGACAATGACAAACATATAAAGTGATGAACACACATCAAATAAACATGAAGACTCACACACACCTTGTTTGGCGATGTGTATATAGCCTTGGCAAATGCAATGTGGGCTCTGTAGAATGCTTCCACTTGCTCCTGCAAAAATGATTTGCTGAGTTAACACAATACACTGACAAAATATGCAACAGCTCAAAAGGCCATTGGGCAAATGTCAGCTGCTGCTGGCGTAAGCACGGTTATGTTCAGGCCAATGGTGGACAACGTCAGCCTGATAACATGGGTACAATGCTCATTTGAGAGCACCTGACTGGCTAACAGCAGTACTGATTAACCCATTTGGCCCCAGCACCCTGCAGCAGGATATGGATTGATCATGATAATTCAAGGGTAAAGCCAGTTGAACATGGCGCCTGAAGGCGCCAAGCTCATCTGGCACTACTCTTGAATTATCATGATCAATCCATCTCCTACAACTGGTACACAGCTTTTAGATAACGCCTCCAAAAGTTTAGAAATGTGGCCATTGGGCTAAGAGGGTTAAAGTGATAACAGACTCAACCTGTCCAATATCACTTGACCTCCTCTTTATAAAGCAAAGCAGAATTTCAAGAAATCAATTGCTTACTATCTAGCACAAAAGAAAAAAAAAAGCTGAAAAGTGTTGTTTTTCTTCAAAATAGCACCGTCAGTGGAAGTTTAATATGACAGAACTGCAAAAACAAGCCCGGCACAGGCTTAGACCTACACAGCACATCTCCGGTCTGTGACATAACACACGGCTTAGACCTAAACAGCACATCTCCGGTCTGTGATGTAACATGGCTTAGACCTGCACAGCACATATCTGGTCTGTGACGTAACACACAGCATTGCACAACTGAGCAAAAGAAGTTATACTTGTATTACATTGAATAACCTAACGGAGAAAGAAACAAGCTTAGAAAAGACCGTTACAACACCATTTTTCAAAATAGACAAACAAATATAGAGATCAGTCGCTACTTATCTTTATTATTGCAGAAGGAATCTGGCAACAGTTGTAGAAGTTTATTGCATTACATTGTCTATCAAGACATCATCATTATGACATCATCATCATCAGTCCCCTGACCTAGTGTGGTCACTGAGTCGCTGAACTGCTGCATATTTGACCAGCTCCCTCCACTTATTTCGGTCACGTGCCAGGCTTTGTGTCTCTACAAAACTTTTCACAGTCCGCTCTGTGATGTTGTCCACCCACTTTTTTCTCTGTCTGCCTCGTTTCCTGCCACCCATAATGCTGCCCTGCAAGATTGTTGTGGAGAGGTTGTTGGCTCGAGTGACATGGCTACACCATTTCATCATTCTCTTTTTGACGATGGTGAGGAGGTCTTCATAGTTGCCAGCTTCACGCCTGATGGTACTACGCACTTCTTTGTTTGTGATGTGTTCCTTGTAAGAGATGCCAAGGATGGTTCTATAGCATCTCATTTCAAGTGCCTGGATTCTTCGCTGCAGTTCAGCTGTTAATGTCCATGCCTCACATGCATATGAGAAGATTGAGAGGACTAGTGCTTTCAGAAGTCTGATTTTTGTTTTAAGACAGAAATTTTTCTCTCCAAATAGGTCTTAGCTTTGACATGGTTTCAGTTGTTTGTGCTGCTCTGGACAAAATTTTATTATGACAACCCTCTTTAAAAGCCCTATATCACTGTAACTCTTCGAAGAAACACTTCTGCAAAGCTATGGTTCATTAAAACACAGGAGAATCCAGTTCAGCTCATGTTGTCTTAATATCAAGTAATTTGACAAGGACTCCATCCAATGCTATCTGTATGAGTTAACACTAAGCTAAAAATAGATTGACGCACCAAGGCTGTCGCAGAATAAACAAGTGCAATTACACATGTGCGTTTGCTGCGTGCCCAAACTGTTGTAGAAGTTCATTAGGTGTGTCGACAAGGCATAACAAGCACAAATGGTGCTGAAATTTGTCTTCAGATTTATGCGTAATAGTACTTCAACCCTTATCATTCAGAATACACCAGTGTGTGAAATAAGTTCAAGGGTAGTGCCAGAATAGCTTGGCGCCTTTAGGCCATCGGTCTATATCCTTATCTGTAAATACTATATAATGTTGCTTGCATATGACAGTGTGCAAATTTGAAGCTATTAGCTTCAGTACGATATGGGTTAAAAAAAAAAAAATTCCACCGACTACAATCTTTAGGTCATTTTGAGTTGGTCGTTGTCTCTAAGTCTGCTCTAGTAGCAGCCATCTGCTGTCAGTCTGACCTATTATAGCTCTCACTCCAGCCTCATGCTAAGTATAGTGCCTCCCCAATGTGCAAAAGGCCTTCAGGCAAACGATAGCAGCCGTTGGCCCGCACACATTCGTGTGCAGGCCAATAGGGCCAATGTTGGCCCGATGGCCTTTGTGCACTGGGTCAGTCTTACAGCCCAAAATACAAAATACAACAAGCAAGTATGGTAGAGTGATCTTTGATCATAAATAGAGGAATAGAAGTATTTAGTCAGTATTTTCCACTGATTATGATCTGTAAGTTCAAAGATGTTGATTGATGGTTAAAGCCAATTATAGGTTGTTAATTCCTAGTTAGTACTGTCTTCTTAGATATTTTCCCATTTAATCTAATTCATTCCATTCTCTTGTTTTATCAGGGAGTATGGATTATAGACTATTTGCACTGCACACCAGACACGTTTCACTGTAAGTTGGAACAGTTTAAATAGTCAATGGAAGCCTAGATGTACATTGTGCCTAGCTCTAGATGTATAAGTATTGCTGCCTGACTCTGTGTTTGAACAGTAAGTAGCTATAGTGCTCCAGGAATCCAGTGCTCAGCTAGTTTCATGCTTTTCATGCAATATCTGTGAAACATGACTTAGTTCACCTGAAGCCTGTGCACTGACCTGTTAGCTCAGTCACTTTCTGCCTGACTGGCAAGCAGGAAAGACATGACTGCTGTTTGATGCATTTGCTGTATTTTCAAGTAGTCACCTTCTGCCTGACTGGCAAGCAGGAAAGACATGACTGCTGTTTGCTGTATTTGCAAGTAGTCACCTTCTGCCTGACTGGCAAGCAGGAAAGACATGACTGCTGTTAGCTGCATTTGCAAGTAGTCACTTTCTGCCTGACTGGCAAGCAGGAAAGACATGACCGCTGTTTGATGCGTTTGCTGTATTTGCAAGTAGTCACCTTCTGCCTGACTGATAAGCAGGAAAGACATCACTGCTGTTTGCTGCTGCTGCCTGCTGCATTTGCCGTATTTGCAAAATGGCTGTTATAACCGATGTATTTACTTACCTTGGCTGCATTATCACGTCGGACGCCAAGCTGGACAAGGAGCTTGACAGCAGGCTGGCAAAAGCGAACAGCGCTTTCGGGCA
This sequence comes from Semisulcospira habei, assembly GCA_036245525.1. Taxonomy (NCBI): domain Eukaryota; kingdom Metazoa; phylum Mollusca; class Gastropoda; family Semisulcospiridae; genus Semisulcospira; species Semisulcospira habei. Next base: position 51,100,403 of record BTPG01000004.1, on the reverse strand, counting down.
ACTTTTCAAGTGGGTGTGGCACAATCAACAGCTGAAAACAGGCACCAAGATCAGCATGTACAGAGCTGTGGTCCTCACCACCCTGCTGTATGGTTCCAAGTCCTGGGCCCTCTACCGCAGCCAACTACGACTCCTCGAACGCTTCCACCAGCGCTGCCTGCGCACCATCCTGGGCATTCACTGGAGTGACTATGTCACCAACGTCGAGGTCCTTGAACAGGCTGAAACTGTGAGCATCGAGGCTTTGCTGCTGCGGACACAGCTCCGCTGGGCGGGGCACGTCTCCAGGATGGAGGATCATCGCCTACCAAAGATCACCCTGTTCGGCGAGCTTGCTACTGGACACCCTGACAGAGGTGCACCAAAGAAGAGATACAAAGACTGTCTCAAAAAGTCACTTAGTGCCTGCCAAATCGACCACCACCAGTGGTCTTCGCTTGCTGTGGACCGTGACACCTGGCGCTCCACCATTTACAAGGCAGCTGTCTCCTTTGAGGACTCTCACAGAGCTGGCCTTAAGGACAAGCGGCTCAGGAGAAAAAACAGAGATGCCGCAACTCAGAACCCTGGCCATACCTCCTCCTGCAGCCACTGCGGTCGAACCTGCCTGTCCCGGATTGGCCTCCGCAGCCACGAACAAGCCTGCAGACGTCGTGGGCAACTCCTATAAAATCTTCATTCCCGAAGTCAAGCCAAGAGAGAGATTTACACCTACAAGAGACATAAATCCTCATGAGCCCCCGCATTCGCAGGGGCTCATGAGGATTTATGTCTCTTGTGGGAAGGTAAATATTGTTTGAACTATTGATTTATGTCTCCTGTGGGAAGGTAAATATTGTTTGAACAATAACATACTGAATTAAAATGCATTATAGTAAGTGATGTTTTATTCCTAAAATATGTATTTCTGTTCATCATTGTGTTGTAATTCATAAATGCTAGTTTTTTCACTAGAGCCGTGGATGTGGAAATGTTGGAGCAAGAGACTAGTCATGTTTGGCTATCATGTTTGACGATCATGTGTTTAACCAGCATGGTTGACTAGTAATGTATGCGTCAGTCAGTTATTAGTCTGACACATTAAGTAGAATATTATGTGGTTTTGGAATGTGTTGGTAGTAAAGTCAGGTTGTATTCTATTTCAGGGTGTTTCATTTCACTTAAACCTGAGTGGAGTTGCTAATGTCTACAAGATGTTCTGATGTCATGTGACTGGAATTCCACCATTGTATAAGTTATTGGTTGCAGGTGTTTGCTACGTGGATCCTTGTAGGCCTGAGGGAGGTCAAAGGAACCATTGTACCCCTCAGGCCTTTGGCCTTCGGGGTACAATGGTTCCTTTGACCTCCCTCAGGCCTACAAGGGTCTGTGTAGCAAGCCCCTGCTACCAATAATGTATTTGTTTTCATTCCTCCACTATTTTCATAAAAGAAATCAAGAAGAAATCATCCGACCTGGATCGCGCCAGACATGACATAAAAGGAATATATATTTATACACAACAGACTTATGATGTCATATAAAATCTTTCATGATGTTGCCACCTGCAGTAATGCGCCTGTTTTGAACAACACTAAGTAACTTTGTACTTTAGACCGTTTGGTGATCTATTATAGAACAACACTGGCATCCAAGAAGCGTCAGAAAGGGGGTTACAAAAAGTCCGCCATTAGTCACTACAAGGGTTTTTGTAGCTCGGTCATGTGGTACAGTTTGCGCTAAAGAGATTGGTCATGTGACGTAGGGATGAAAACAAAATCATGTTCATCATCCAATTCTTTCTTCCTTCCTTCCTCGATCGCTTCGATGAAGCGCAATATGCATGATGCAGCCGTTAGGCACCTGAGAGCTCCTGCATCTCTGTCTTCGGCCAGGAACGTGTATCGGGGGTCCCTCCCCTAGACCAACTGTCGTTCAGGATTGTTGAGCTCGGTCTGCCCACCAATGAGTAACAACACATTGGCCCCTCACATCGTTTAGCCCGCCAGCAGAAGCGGTTTACCAGGGTGTGGCCACTGTTATTCCTAACAGCTTTCTTGAAGCCAGAAGTGAGAGTCGAGTGCTGGGTGAGGACCAGTGCTCCTGTCCACCCGGATGGGTGTTGCTGCCAGGTTTACAAAGGAGCTACCTCTCTCCAGACACCCCATACACCCCCGCCATTAGTCATTACAAGGGTTTTTGTAGCTCGGTCATGTGGTACAGTTTGCGCTAAAGAGATTGGTCATGTGACGTAGGGATGAAAACAAAATCATGTTCATCATCCAATGAATAAAGCTCTAACTGCGATACTCGCTAGTATGAGCAAACCCAGCTAACTGAAACTGGAGTGAATGCAGTATGTATCCTGCACCACAATGATCACGACTGCAACACAAAAATACAACATACAAAATACAACAGATGACGGAAGCCTTGTCTGGGGTTAGATGCGCACAGCCATGCATGGACCAATGGTGGCCAACATCAGCCCGATGGCCTTAACCCATATGATACTGAGGCTAAAAGCTTCAAATTTGTACACTGCCATATGCAAGCTACATTATGGTACTTACAGATAAGGATATAGACCAATGGCTTTAGTTCAAGGGTGGTGCCAGAATAGCTTGGCGCCTAGAGGCGCCAATCTATTCTGGCACCACCTTTGAACTATTTTAGTCAAACTTATTTCACACACTGGTGTATTCTGAATGATATGGATTAAGGCACTGGGTCAGTCTTACAGCTAAAAATATGACGAAAACGGAAGCCTTGACTGGGGTTAGATCCACACAGCCATGCATGGGCCAATGATGGCCAATGTCGGCCCGATGGCCTTAACCCATATCATTCTAAGGCTAAAATCTTCAAATTTGTACACTGCCATATGCAAGCTACATTATAGTACTTACAGATAAGGATATAGACCAATGGCTTTAGTTCAAGGGTGGTGCCAGAATAGTTTGGCACCTACAGGCGCAAAGCTATTCTGGCACCACCCTTGAACTACTTTTAGTCAAACTTCTTTCACACACTGGTGTATTCTGAATGATATGGATTAAGGCACTGGGTCAGTCTTACAGCTAAAAATATGACGAAGACGGAAGCCTTGACTGGGATTAGAAGCGAGCGAGCCACCAAGGTAAAAGTAAGATATAGAAGTGAAGTACAGAGCAGCACATTCATTATCAAGATAGATGTTTGGGGCAAGGTTGATTTATTCTAGCAGGCGGAAGGGACCAATGAATGGCAAAGTTTAGTGACTTACACTGAACCTTACTCACGACTTATATTCACATCCAGAGCAATATATATGTTATTGAGATTTATGAGCCTGCTATCACGATTTATAAAAATATCTCCATGGCTGATAAAAGCCTTGATGCTGTCGCATCTCAGCTTTTTATCAGACCATCTCAACATTTTTTACGAACCATGATATCAGACGCCCAAACTTCAATAACTTACAATATCTTTTGAATTTAAAACACACACATAAACAGCAACATGACATGCAAAATAAAAAGCACAAATAGATTACAAAAAGCTACCTCTGGCACTTCTACGGGTCCTTCGTGAGCTGGCTCCCAGAACACGCCTGTAATCTGAAACAAGGACACAAAGCTGACAAAAGGGTTTGAAGAAGACATTGGATCGTGTAATATTCTCGGTGCTAAGAAATGCCGTACCATTCCTCTGCGCGCGTGTGCTGGTCCGTGACTTTGGACCCTACAGCCTTAACCCCTTTCACTGCCAGGTAAAGGTGAGGCTGATCCAACTGCAAGAGACACAGAGCCTTATGAGCCCACGCAGGTGCGAGGGTTCATCAGTATCTGTGCCTCATGCTGACATAACTTTATATCTATGTTCCCTGGATGGCTGGAGCTCTTTAGGGAAGAATTAACCCATTTCATACTGAGGCTAATTTTTAAAAAAATTCTTATGAAGGCTACTTTACAGATTAGGAGCTAGCCCAACCATTTTAGTTCATGGGTGGTACCAGAATAGCTTGGCGCCTGAGGCGCCAAGCTATTCTGGCACCACCCGTGAACTACCATAGTCAGATTTATTTCAAGCTTTGGGTGTATCAGCATAACGAAGATCTGCGTCAACTGGCAGTGAAGGGGTTTATCACGGACCAACACACAAATCAATAAACTTAACCCTTTGGCTGTCAGTAGCGCTTTTTGTCATGATGATTCCTTCATGAATCATTGCAACAAAAGCGCTGACCGACAGCCAATTTGTCTGTAAGTAAACACAATGAAAGTGTTCTACTATGATTACACTTCATTACGTGAAACAACCACAGTACCAGTGAGCCTGCGCAACAGATCTATTGCACCGTATGCAGGATGAATTGGCCAGTAAAACCTATCAACGTTTTCATTATTTCCCTTGAAGTTTTGACTGTACCTTCTTCTTCTTCTTCTTCTCGAACGCCGTCACACTTGGAGTTTGGCTCTCAAAATGAAATCTGTGGTCTTCTGCAGTGCCTCCACAGGCCCATACAGTTTCTCTTGTAGAGTGGCGGGCTTCGGCCATATCTCCTCCCTCAGCGGCTGGTGGTTCCCACAGTCCTGGAGGATGTGCTCTGTGGTCTGCTCTGCTTCTCCACAAGGGCACAGGGGAGATGGCACGAGGTGGAAGCGTCTGTGCAGGTGGAAATTGAGTCGGTTGTGCCCGGTCCTCAGACGAAAGATGGTCACCTGCTCTTGTCTGGACAGCTGATGGTAACTGTCTATGGGCCGTTGTGGTGGTCTGTACACAGACTTAATGATGGTCTTCATCTCTGTGAAGCTGACTCCATTTTCATCTTGTTCTTTCTCTGCGCCCGCTTTTGCCATTCTGTCAGCTTCTTCATTGCCGTAGATGCCACAGTGTGAAGGGATCCACTGCAGCACCAGTCTGGTGCACTTAATGTTTTGCAGTGCCTCTTGTAGACGTGGCAGTTTGCTTGCTGTTGCTGCCTCAAGGACAGACATGGCATCAGTAAGGAAGACAATCTGGGCATCAGGGTCTGCAGTGCCACTAAGGGTGTTAGCTGCGTGGACCAGGGCTTCCACCTCAGCTCTGTAATTTGTGCAGTGAAGGCCTGTTGGTACTGCCTCTGCCTGCCATTTTCCGTTTGGGTACTGAATGTACACCCCAGCCCCTCCATCCTGAACTGCATCTGTGGCTGATCCATCAGTGTATGCCCGTATCCATGCTTCCTGGGGATACTTTTCTTCGAGCATGGCCAGTGTCAGGGCTTTCTTGCTCACAGTGCTGTGCTTTGACTGTACCTGTAGCCAACCATTTCTTTAACCCATATCATACCGAGGCTAAAAGCTTCAAATTTGTACACTGCCATATGCAAGCTACATTATAGTACTTACAGATAAGGATATAGACCAATGGCTTTAGTTTAAGGATGGTGCCAGAATAGCTTGGCGCCTAGAGGCGCCAAGCTATTCCGGCACTACCCTTGAACTATTTTAGTCAAACTTATTGCACACACTGGTGTATTCCGAATGATAAGGGTTAATACCAACCCTGAGCCGACGTCAGCTGCTGCTGGCCTGCGCATGACTCTGTACGGGCCAACAGTGGCTGATGACCATTCGTTCACCGGAAATGAGCCTCATTTTTCCTTAACACACTTGGCCCCATGGCCGCATTTCGCAATTTTGGAGGTGTCACCTAACTTGATGTCACCTAACTTTCATGTACCAGCTACTGAAGACGGATCAATCATGATAATTCAAGGATAGTGCCAGATTAGGTTGGCGCCGTTAGGTGCCAAGTTAACCCTTTCAGTCCCGGATCCCTACAGCCTGAGATGTCTTGACCATGATAATTCAAGGGTAGAGCCAGACTAGCTTGGCGCCTTCAGGCACCAAGTTAATCTGGCACTACCCTTGAATTATCATGGTCAAGCCATCTCCTGCAACTGGTACATAGTCTTTAGGCAATACCTCCAAAATTTGAGAAATAGGACCTTGGGGCTAAAAGGGTTAATCTGGCACTACCCTTGACTTATCATTGACGATCCATCTCCTGCTGTGTTAATGTACATTACCTCATTTTGTGGGTTGAGAGCTATCAAAGGTCTGGAGTAGCTCATGTGCACTGGCATTTGTCTGTGGGGGGAAAATAAACATATTCACAATACATCAACATTATACAGTCACAACGTAACAGTAATTATTAACCCTTATTATTCAGAATACACCAGTGTGTGAAATAAGTTTGACTAAAATAGTTCAAGGGTAGTGCCAGAATAGCTTGGCGCCTCTAGGCGCCAAGCTATTCTGGCACCACCCTTGAACTAAAGCCATTGGTCGATAGCCTTATTTGTAAGTACTATAATGTAGCTTGCATATGGCAGTGTCCACATTTTAGCCTCGGTATGATATGGGTTAATAGCAACCCTTTTCCACAGATCTTTATCACAGTTTATTCATCAAATTATTGGTTCAATTAAAAGTCCACTCACATAAACAAACCTCTAATAACGCTGAGTTGGCATACCTCACCCTGTACCTAGGTTAAACGCAACAGCGGCGACATTGTTGCTATTTTCGCACCAGACCTGTTGCTCGGACCGGTCATGTGCACCAGAACTGCGTGCGCAGGTAGGCTTCTGCACTTGTATTTTGGTCTCATACGTTCACACGGAAGATTGTGATCAAAGTTAAAAAAACCGGTTCGTTTCAGGTTTTACTTTTAGCACCTTATACCTCCCCTAACACGCCAGTTTTGTGTAGAGATGGCGGAGGCTTGTGTCACGCCCCACACCAAGTCCATTGTACTTGTAGTGCACTGATCTCTCGTACTTCAATTACGACGGTGCTTTCTGCCGCAAAGCGACGCAAATGTCTCAAAATCACCACCATTGAGGGAAAAAAGCAATTTTTCAAATCTGCCAATCGCGTAATATTTCGTGGTGCTAGCATAAGGATGCATCAAGTTATTGCCGGATTGCATATGAGAAAGGGTTTATTCTTTATTCATCTTATTTTGCAGCAATCAAACGACGGTCACGTGATTCTTTCTCCGAGATTGCTCATTACAGGTGCAGAAAGCACACGCTCTAAACCGATCTGGTGCACATGACTGGTCCGAGCTACTGGTCTGGTGCGAAAATAGCAACAATGGCGCCGCTAGTGCGTTTAACCTAAGCACAGGGCGAGGTATACCAACTCAGCTCTAATAACAGCAATTGCATTATGGTCTCCTGATAAATTTCACTATCCTCAGATAAAATACTTTGATTTAATGCACCATGTGGGATGTAAACTGAACTGGCAAAAAGGCATAGATTCTCGTGAGCCACCACAGCCTGCAGGGACTCACAAGGATCTATTTCTCTTGTATATCATTGTCAGTTCAATAAACTTCCTCCCACGATATACTTTGATCATTTCACCTGCCATAATGAATTTTCTGAAAAGTTGCAGGAATAGTTGTCAGTGCAGCAAAATCATGTGGATTTTTTTCCCGAAATTCCTCAGCCACTTGAAATAGGTCAAGAATAAGACTTTCTCCACCTGTTACACAGCTGTCGAATCTGAAACAGAAATACATTTAACCAATTGTGAAATCATCAATCCATCCAACTGCCTTCCTGTCTGCCTTCCTTCTATCCATCTGTCCACCCAAACAAATCCACCCATCCATCCACCTAATCTAATCTACCCATCCTTTCATCTATCTGTAATACAGGGTAGCATCAATACATCATAATACCTGACAGTAAATTGGCCCATCCATCCATCCAACTACCCAAACCCACCCACCCATCCATCCATCTAATCTAATCTACCCATCCTTTTATCTATCTGTAATACAGGGTAGCATCAATACATCATAATACCTGACAGCCTTAAAGCTAAGCTGCATTGTCTGCTCTCATATTAACCCTTTTAACCCAATTTGGAAGTGCTACTTAGCGACTATGTACCAGTTGCAGGAGGTGGATTGACCATGATAATTCAAGGGTAGTGCCAGATTAGCTTGGCACCTTCAGGCGCCAAGCTAATCTGGCACTACCCTTGAATTATCATGGTCAATCAATCTCCTGCTGTAGGGACTCAGGGCTAAATGGGTTAACATGCTGCTGAATGTACAGAGACTTAGGCAGAAAAAAAAAAAACATCCAGTAAGGAAACAGTAATCCGGATGACGTCAGCCTTAGTTGTCCCACACACCACTGACGCTGACCTGAGGATCTTTCACTTTTTAGATTTTGTTCACAAGTCTCTGTATATGCATTAGCACCACCAGGAATCCCACTTGAGAGTTGGAGGCCTGTGCACAATATTCAAATTTTGTAAAATATATACTGATGAGGAAAAGAAATGCAACATTTTTGGAATCATCCTATACTGACAAGCAAAAAAAATGCAACATTTTTGGAATCACTTTAGTGTTTCCCATGATTCCAAAAATGATGCATTTCTTTTGCTCATCAGTATATATGGGTACACCTAATACTGAAGCTGAACTGTACTAAACAGAAACATTTCACAAGTGTAAAAGTGTACAACAGCAAACTCTGGATTATAACAAATCACCATGGGACCCAATTTTTCTTGTTGTTATATCCAATGTTTGTTAGAAGAGAAATAGTTTATGTTGAAAAACTGCTGTTGGGACCTTTGACAAAGTGTTAAATTGTTATATCCAACTTTAGTTATATCTGACCTTGTTATATCTGACCTTGTTATAAGAGAAATAGTTTACGTTGAAAAACTGCTGTTGGGACCTTTGACAAAGTGTTAAATTGTTATATCCAACTTTAGTTATATCTGACCTTGTTATAAGAGAAATAGTTTACGTTGAAAAACTGCTGTTGGGACCTTTGAAAAGTGTTAAATTGTTATATCCAACTTTAGTTATATCTGACCTTGTTATAAGAGAAATAGTTTACGTTGAAAAACTGCTGTTGGGACCTTTGAAAAGTGTTAAATTGTTATATCTAACTTTAGTTATATCTGACCTTGTTATAAGCAGAATAGACTGTATATTGATATTGACAAATTACTTGAGACAGTGCAGGAACTGGAGACCGGGGGGCGACTCATAGTAGAGCAGATCTTGGTGGAAGCCAAGTTTTTCAGCACTGTAAGCAATGTTTGTTAGCTGATCATCCGACACTCGCACATCAAATGTCTGAAACAACAAAAAACAGACCAAAACTGTGTTACACTTGTCCTTTCTAAACGTGTTTCATTCTTTCTTGGGTGCTACTCTGAGACAACAGTAACAAAAATAAGTGAACTCCTTGCCTGTACTGGTGGATATATTAATTGGGGTAGACACATGGAAAAAACAAATGCAATACAAATTAAATCAAAATTGTCAGTTGCACGTAAGAAAAAACAAATATGAAAAATAAATTCCATTTGGTAAAAAAAAACACACACACAAAAATTCAGTCTGCTTTTTTCATCAACATTGTTAAAAACTGACAAGCAAAAGAAAAGCAACATTTTTTGAATCATCGGAAACACTGTTGCATTTCTTTTGCTCATCAGTATACATAGGATAAACTGTAATGCTGAAACGGATCACTCAAGGATAAATCAATTGACAAATCTTTCACCCACACCCGCCATGTCACTCATACAACAAAATCAAACAAATGTTTGAATGTACAGATATGAACTATAATGTGTATACTAGTATACAAAGGTCTATGGCGACTCACATCATCATAAATAGTGCGCTGTATGGGACCAATCATCTCTGCCATCTGCACACACAGGAGAAAGAACAAAATTTATGGCTGGCATCACTCCCATCAGTATTTGTTAATTTCTTTCAGCTGGATTCCATCACACAAACTGTCAAATGAGAGATTTGTCCATCCGCAGGAACCTACACAAATGCTAACAGCTGTACAGGTTGGAGATGTGTAATAGGACTATGCATACAAATGTACAAAAAAAAAACAAGAAGGAATAAATCTTAACCCGGTCAGTGCCGAGAAAATGTGAGCATCACCTAACTGCAAGAGGTATAGATCCTCATGAGCCCCAGCAATTGCGGGGGCTCATGAGGATCTATGCCTCTTGCTGACATCACTTTGAATCCATGTTCCTGAACACCTAGGCTTTTTATGTTGAGTTAACAAAGACTGCAGAAACAAAGTCTTAGTCAGCAAGCACTGAACAGGTTAAAATATACTGACGAGCAAAAGAAGTGTGACCTCGCAAGAATCACCGGAAACACTTAGTGTTTCTGATGACTGCAGTGATGTAGCATTTCTTTCGCTCATCAGTACATAAGAAAACTGCGAACGGAAAAATGGATATCTATCATCGTGCTAGACACCTCGACCACACCATGCTTACCTTGACCACCATAGTATCTTCTGTTGGCACTCCCTTAACAACACAGAACCCAAAGTCACTCAAGTTTTTCAGCCACCTGCAGAGTAGAAAAGTAAAAACTTATTTGAAAAATACAAAAAGAATAAAATAAACAACAGAAAAAAGGAGAAGAAAAAAAAAAGAAAAACATGCGGCTAACCTTTAAATTTGTTAAACTAAACTTGTTGGTGCTTGACTAGACCCCTGAGCCCTACTGCTTCTGCCTGAGCCCTACTGGTTCTGCCTCACTGCCTCTGCCTGATAAAAATGCATGAACAGGGGAGTACTGACTTCATCCCATCAGATATATCAATTCATAACTGTTGTTGCAAGCTAAAGAGGGATGGATCAAGCAGCATTCCAGCACACAAAAGGTCCTCAGGTTGTCGCTCGCTGTTGGCCCAAGCAGTTACTAGCTGACACTGGCCACTGTTGGCCCATGCACACTTGTGCACAGACCATCGTGGGCCTGAGGACCTTGCTTGTACTTGTAGAGGGGTCTTCAAGGATTTTTGACTTAGAGATGTGTAGATCTTCACTGAATGAATGTATACTGACGAGCAAAAGAAATGTGAGATTTTTGTAATCACCAGAAACACTTTTGGCGTTTCCGATTATTCCAAAAATGTTGCATTTCTTTTGCTCTTCAGTATATATCTGTGTGGTGACTTACCGGTACAGGCCATCCTTTGATTCCACAACAACTTTGTACTGTATCTCTGGTACAACCTGAACACAGGCACATGCAGTACTGTATTAACACAATTGGTAAGAAATGACGATCCAAATCCCCCAATTTGGCAGTTGTCCTCTGAAGAATAAATTACAGTTCATGATCAATGTTCAACCATGATAGTTCAAGGGTGGTCCCAAAATAGCTTAACCCATTACATCCTGAGGCTGATTTTTTTTTAAAAAATTGCTTATTGTCTATGAAGGCTACATAACAGATTAGGAGATAGAGCAACCATTCTAGTTCAAGGGTGGTGCCAGAATAGCTTGGCGCCTGAGGCGCCAAGCTATTCTGGCAGCACCCTTGAAATATCAGTCAAATTTATTTCAAGCAATGGGTGTATCACAATGATAAGGGTTATTGGTGCCTCTGAACAAGATAAAAGCTGATATAGTTCAAGGGTTGTGCCAAAACAGCTTGGTGCCTACAGGTCAACCTATTTGGGCACCACTCTTGAACTGTATCATGGTTGATCCATACTTTTTTGTAGTATGTCAGAGCTGAATGAGTTAATGCTACACAATGCAATAATGTACATTCATGCACATCCACTCAATCTACTCCCCCATCCCCCAAAACACAGTGGACTCCAATGCTGCAGTCTAAGTGTTTTTTTTTTTGTTTTTTTTTAATATTTTATTTATTATTATTATTATTATTTTTATTTATTTATTTATTTATTTATTTATTTATTTATTTATTTTATTTATTTTATTTTATTTTTTTTTATTTTTTTCTGGGGGGGGGGGGGGGGCGGGGAGGGAGGGGAGGGAGATTGGGGGTAGGGGGGAGGGAGGAAGGAGGTGGGGGGAAAAAAGAGAGGTGGGGGTCCACTTCAAATCAAATCTCACAAGTTTGTATTTTCTGTTTCTAAGATTGAAAATGTATTGTTGCCCCATACATGCCTGCAGCCACTGGTACTGAAAACAGCAACAGCGGCTCACATAGGGAGGTTATTTTCCTATTTTTACAGGTAAATGTCCTCAAGAACAGAACCATAAGTATATAGGTGTAACTAACCTTGGCAAAAGTGTTGACCGCTATCATGGCCTTCTTGGCTTCAAGAGCGGCAGCGGAATGATCATACTGTTTGAGGAACTGAATGGGAATGAAGCCAGTATGTTTCTCTTTTCCTCCCCATGTCACCACCAGATTGTCACCTTGTCAACACAGCATCAGAAAATCCGGGCAATAAGAGCAACTCTGAAGCATGTTAACACTAGAAGCAATATAATAACCCACAAAGCGACAAACATGCTTGAACCATTCAACCCCAAAGTCGTATTTCCCTAGTTTTGGAGTCGTCACCTAATGACTACGCACCAGTTGCAGGGGGTGGATCGACCATGATAATTCAAGGCTAGTGCCAGATTAGCATGGCGCCTAATTGCGCCAAGCTAATCTGGCACTATTCTTGTATTATCATGGTCGATCCATCGCCTGCTGTAGGGTGTTGGGACCAAATGGGTTAACCTGTTCACTGCCAAGAAAATTTTAACACTACCCAACCACATGAGGTATAGATCCTCATGAGCCCTCACAGTTGCATTGTATCCATGTTTCGTTGACAGCTGGGGATCTTTCACACTGAATTTACCATGATTTCAAAAACATAATCTGTGTCCACTGGCAGTGAAGGGGTTAAGAATATCAAGGACAAAACGGAGTTCCCTGTACTGTTTGTCCTCATTAGTTACTCTGAAATGTGTTTCTTCCTTTGAAGCTTTTTTTTTCTTTTCTATTTTTTCCAAGCAAATGACATCACTCTCACTGCTACAAGGTTACATAATCCCTGCTCATGTAAGCTGAAAATCCATGCACAGTCCCTGATAATGATTCCCTCAAATAGCCCAATATGTCAGCCCTAGCATAACAATGATTCCCACAATAGTCCCAATATATCAGCCTCAGCATAACTCCTACATGTATTGATGTGATCTCAATATATGTCAGTCTCAGCATAACACTGGTTCCCACAATTACATGTAACTTCAATAACGTCCGACTCAGACTAACACTTGGAGCCACAAAAGCAGATAATATCATTTGGATTGAATAATTGTGGTGCATAATTTATTATGGTAAAGTGGTATCCAAGGACACACACGTCCACACTATGCAGTTCCGTATACCTGTGGATGTATTAAAAGGGTGATTGCAAGCTTACCTTCTCGCTGAGCTGACTGTAGTGTAGCATCAGGATCCAACTGGTCACAGTCATGCAAGCGTTGTCCTGTGTGTTCCTCCAGACAGTGCTTACAGTGACAGCTGTAGCGCAGCCACAGACTGTGGAAACTGCGCACACAGAGAACATAACAGTTTGTGACAATTGCTTTTAACCCTTATCATTCGGAATACACCCGTGTGTGAAATAAGTTTGACTAAAATAGTTCAAGGGTAGTGCCAGAAAAGCTTGGCGCCTCTAGGCGCCAAGCTATTCTGGCACCACCCTTAAACTAAAGCCATTGGTCTATATCCTTATCTGTAAGTACTATAATGTAGCTTGCATATGGCAGTGTACACATTTGAAGCTTTCAGCCTCAGTATGATGTGGGTTAACCCATTCAGCCCTGACACAATATAACAAGGATCGACCATGACAGTTTAACCCACTTAGCCCCACATCCATAATTCCATAATTTTGGAGGTGTCACCCGACGACTATGTACCAGTTGCAGGAGATGGATTGACCATGATAATTCAAGGGTAGTGCCAGGTTAGCTTGGCGCCATCAGACGTCAAGCTAATCTAGCACTACCCTTGAATTTCCCAGTTGATCTATCTCCTGTTGTAGTGTGTTGGTGCTAAATGGCTTAAGGGTGGTCCTAGAATAGCTCAATGTGATGCCTCTGGCACCACCCTTGAACTAGTACGGTCGATCTGTGAACTGAACTGTAATGTACGTGTGTGTGTGTGGGTGTGCGTGCATGCATGTGTCTGTGTGCACTAAATGTACGATCATCAATCTACTATGGTACATCGCTATATTGTATACATGTACCTACTTTGACTCGTTTCCATCGGTCCATGTAACTTCAACACTTGTTTTAGAGTCATCCAGCTGAACACCTGCTATGTCCCCCTTAGCTGTCAAAGGTTTAGCCTGCACCAAAAGACCAAAATTGTTACACTCAAAAATTCTGTTAAAAAGGGTCCCTTACTACTATGGGTATAAAGAGCAGGTGCATGCATGCAGCCACCGTTTGGTGGCTCCATGCACCAACGGGTTATCCCATATATCCATACGGCCGAAATTTCCCAAATTTGGGAGGCACCACCTAATGACCATGCACCCATTGGAGGAGATGTATTGACAATGATAATTCAAGTGTAGTGCCAGATTAGCTTGGTGCCTGATGGTGCCAAGCTAATCTGGCACTACCCTTGAATTATCATGGTCAATCCATCTCTTGCTGTAGGGTGTTGGGGCTAAATGGATTAAGCTCATAGGAAAGCCACCTCTTTTTGCGATGCTGGAGGTGAAAAGCATTATTATCACTATACCATCATCAGGAATTGCAATGCGGTCTTTAGAAACTGGAACAATAGGACACAGCAGGAGCTATATTTTTATAACCGCCATCAGATTAAACACGAACAAATATTGTACCAAGCCTGCTCTCCGCCTTCTTTGTTTCTTTTCTCCTTAGTACCAACTTTTAAATAGCAGATTTATATCGCATGTTGGTGGTGTTTTTTTCTTTTTTTGGGGGGTTAGGCTGTTTTGTTTTGTTTTTTGTTTTGTCGGGGATTGTTGTTGTTTCCTTTCTCATCATACCTTCACACCGGCAACTGGTGCAGAAGATGCAGTGGCAAACTGGTGGACATGCTGGAGGTGTCTGCTCAGCAACAGAGGTCTTGCAGCGCAGGCTGTAAGGAAATTTGGTGTTGAGCTTGTGTATGTACTATCGAGATTTTGTATCAACCCATTCAGCCCTGAAGGCCTACAGCAGGAGAAGAAGTGACCATGATAATTCAAGAGTAGTGTAAGATTAGCTATTGGTGCCTCATTGCGCCAAGCTAATCTGGCATTACCCTTGAATTATCATGGTCAATCTATCTCCTGCAACTGATACACATTCGTCAGGTAGCACCTCCAGCATTTGGGGATGCAGCCTTAGGGTTGAATGGGTTAAGCCCTTTATGCAAGCAGCCAGTGGTACTGTTTACACTACTGTTTAATCCATTTAACCCCAAGATGAGATTTCCCAAATTCGGGATGTGCTAAGTAGGGAGTATGTACCTGTTGCAGGAGATGGATCGACCATGATAATTCAAGGGTAGTGTCAGATAAGCTTGGCGCCTATAGGCGCCAAGCTCATTTGGCACTACCCTTGAATTATCATGATAATCCATCTCCTGCTGTAAGGTGTTGGGGCTAAATGGGTTATGTACTGTTTAAGTGATCGAACATTACGCATTGACTAAAGCTACAACATGTTACTACACGCGTTGCACTTGCGTTGCATACTTACAGTAATAGACTACGGCTAAGGCAATTAACCAGTTTTCATAGTATGTACCTTATATGGTCACTCTTCTGGCATTCTTATTCATAAACACCTCTAAAACGTTATTTAAACTACGCAGAATATAAAAGTGGCAGTTACATGTAAATGAAGACAAAACGAGCACCATGTCAGTGCATGCAGATCTTTTATCTGACTGGCACTGCAGCTATCAGGCCCAAACAGACCACAGCCGGTCAGCCAACACTGATACGGCTGTGTGTGGGTCAACTACGGCCAACTTCAGCCTGATGACTTCTTGCATGTTGCAGGAAGCTAATCATGCGCTACACTTGAGCTTTCAATGTTGATCTTTCTGTTGCTGATGCCAGTTAAGTCATACCAGCAAGTCTTGGTATGTCAGCTCTAAAATGGCTGATAGGACGAGCAGAGGACCGAGGACCAAACGTTGAGACGACTAAACGTGCGACACCTGGGGACCGCTGAAGCAAGGCCATTGTGTTGATTTATGATTCAGCTGGTTGGTATTACGCTCTCTGGGCTGTTCCTGCAAAGTATGATACATCATTAGAGCCTTATCGAGAATGTAAAATGTTTCTGTTGTAATACAAAAACAAGATGGGATAAACCATAACCCACAAAGTCCCTTCATATGAGAGCTGTCCTCGCTGTCAAGTGTCTCTACCTTTTGACTTTGACCTGATTCTGATGTTGAAATATCTCCTATTGAAACAGTCTCACAGATCTGCCAATGCACCAATGAGCCCTATAAGGGGCGCAGGACATACGCGTCATTGCAGTTTGTCAAACGTAATTTGTCACGACGTAAGTTTTAGTCTTTACGTAATTTTATATTTTACGTGATATCAGTTTCACTTTCGCTTGATAGGTTTCAGAAAAAGGTGACAAAACTAGAATTTCAATGTGCAATTTCAGTCTTGCTATAATTTGTGCGAAAGCAGGTTGACTGTACTACATGATATACTAAATACACAGGTCACTTGCATGCTCTTCTGAAAGCGCGTCGATGTGTGTGTGCGTGTTACTGCGTGTGTGCGCGAGCAAACATCTCCAAGAGGCATAGATCTTCATGCACCCGGAGGGTGCATGAGGATCTGTGTCTGCTGCAGATGCGCGCATGTTTGTGTGAGAGAGAGCGAGCGAGAGAGAGCACGCGCGCGAGAGAGATTTGTGTTATATAGATGTTACGATTGTGGTTGTGTTGTCCTGTGAGACCATACATGTGTTAATCGTAGGAAACGATCCGATATTTATTTGAGCTATCATGGTTACGATTCACGTACCTTTTTAGTAAGATTTTCTTTCGTTCGCGCGTTGAGCGGAATTCGCTTTGTTATTATGCTAAGGTTAACCGGAACCTTCGAGCAGGTCATGCTGTTTTGTGACCGCGTACGTGTGTCGTCAGTAGAGTAAGAAACATTTCGCTACTTTGTTTTTTGGCAGCCAGTCAGTACGGCACGGTTTTTGAAAAATCGTGTATGTTCTGGAAGATTCCGACTAGGTTGTGAACTGCCTACCATACTTTTGTGAGATGTCATTTTACATTAGGAGTTGGAGCTGAATTGAGCAGCCAAATTTTTGTAGCCTATTGTAGTTATTCCAGAAAATTCTTTCTTTATTAATATTTATGAGTTTCAGTTACGGGTTCCATTCTGATTGGTTGCGTTGAATGATTTTCTTGGATTTGGTTGCGTTGAATGATTTTCTTGGATTATTTTAGAAAGTTGTCTTATTATATAACGTTGGTGCTAGGAAAGCGCAGATGTACATTGTCTTGCATTGTCAGTTGTAGAGACACACAGTTTATCATATATACGTGACCCGTATAGGGTGTACATTGTGAGAGACACAGCGTAACAGTGGTGTACGTCATGTGAGGAACTTTGTGGACATTTGCAGAAGAGACCTTGTATCAGTGTAGGTGCATTTGGAAATGCATTGTGTGGAGATCGCATCGCTGAATTTAAATATTATTGGAACTGTTACTCCAGTATTGTCTACATCCTTAATCTACGTGTGACGGGTTGCAGCTGAATGAAGTTTATTTACGTGCGTGCGTCTGGTGTGTTTACCATATTACGACTATGACTCCACCACGTAACATTAGAGTATTGGGTCAATGTCTGTGTGGTAACGGAGTTGCTTCTTTTAAGTCAGCGCCACTGTCTGACTTTCTCCAGAAGTCAAGGTTTTTTACTGTTTTAATTTTTTTCTGAAAAGAATACATTTTTACTAAAGAAGTTGAAAGGGTACAAAGCTAGCTAATGAACTCATCCAATGTCTTTCTCCAAACTAGTCGGGTCACCTGCATACTCTTCTAAAAGTGCAACGATGTGTGTGTGTGCGTATTAGTGCGCTCTCCAAACATTTCCAAGAGACATAGATCCTCATGCACATGAGAATCTATGTCTCTTGGTCTCTTGGAGATGTGTGCATGTATGCGAGAGAGTGAGAGAGCGTGTGAGAATTACATCATATTTAGAGTATTATGTCAATGTCTGCATGGTGACGGAGTTGCTTCTTTTACTTCACCGCCACTGTCTGACTTTTTATAGAAGTCAAGGTTTTTTACTGTTTTAATTCTTTTCTGAAAATTTTTACTAAAGACTGAAGTTGAAATGATACAAAGCTGACTAACGAGCTCATCCAATGTCTTTCTCCAAACTAGCTATATCCAAAATTTAAAGTAAATATGACAAAAATTACGGACTCTAATCTGGATCAACCGACCTCCTATAAATGGTTGTTTATGTCTTCAATGAGACATTCAATTGCTCAGAGGCTCTCTTAGCCATCCCTTTAAGAAAGTATTTCGCCAAGTTTCAAGCTTGTACTATGTACAGAAATCTCGGAGATTCTCTTGTTTACATACATACGCACATACATACATACATACATACGCACATATGGCGCTCGACGTAATTTTGATCTCGTTACTTCAATTGTGAGAGGTTTAGGCCTGCCCGCCTTTGACATCATGGACATGCTATTAAATTCACCCCACCGCGACCCGTCCTAAAAAGTCCCTTTTATAAATAGAAGGGACTTATATATACACAGACATATATCTTGGCTTTGTTATGAACTAAAGCTTGTTGTTAAAGTGACCTAATCCTGACAGTAAAGGGTTAATAGATAACAATATCTCCTTTATAAATGTTCTAAGTACGATTCCAATAATGCTGGACAAAAGGGCTAAATTCAATTATGAAGTCTGAATGTCATCAGATGAACACATTTTTAGTCTGTTCTTCCTCTCCTATGCAGGTACGCAGGAATTCCGTCCGTTTCGTTCAAAAGGCAACGGAAAACCTCAAGTACGTGCCTACTCACATGCATTGTGAAAAAAGGGTAGAAAAGTCATAACTGAGGAAGACAACATTGACAACAACTTGAATCAGTGAATTTTAGCAATCAAAGCCCGCCATAGAGCAGATCGTTTTAACCCTTATCATTCGGAATACACCAGTGTGTGAAATAAGTTTGACTAAAATAGTTCAAGGGTAGTGCCAGAATAGCTTGGCGCCTCTAGACGCCAAGCTATCTATAGCCTTATCTGTAAGTACTATAACGTAGCTTGCATATGGCAGTGTATAAATTTGAAGCTTTTAGCCTCAGTATGATATGGGTTAATTTTCAGCTAACTTCACAAATGACTCATGGAACTGTGTTGCAGTCATAAATGTTACATGATCACCTCACACACATTCATTTTCAAGTAAATCTGTGCATTACATAGACGCTTTATCCCAATTGAAAATCGGCTCAAAGCACCGCGGCGAACTGAACCCAACAAGCACGCTCATGTGAATCACGTGCATTCACTCACACACTGTACATAAACACAGAACATTCACGTGGTGATATTATGGGCAAGCTGAAGCAAGCTACTGTAACCCAACGCATGTTTCCCAAATTTGGGAGGCGTCATCTAATGACTATGCACCTGTGGCAGGAGATGGATCGACCTTGATAATTCAGGAAAGTGCCAGATTACCTTGGGGCCGATAGGCGCCAAGCTAATATGGCACTACCCTTGAATTATCATGGTCACCCCATCTCCTGCTGTAGTGCGTCAGGGCTGAATGGGTAAAATTATCTGTATTTGAAATTTGATTATGTGGTCTTCTTCTTCTTCTCGAACGCCGTCACACTTGGAGTTTGGCTCTCAAAATGAAATCTGTGGTCTTCTGTAGCACCTCCACAGGCTCGTACAGTTTCTCTTGTAGAGTGGCGGGCTTCTGCCATATCTCCTCTCTCAGCAGCTGGTGGTTCCCACAGTCCTGGAGGATGTGCTCTGTGGTCTTGATTATGTGGTTATTGATACCAAAGTCGTGAGGGAGGAAGAGCCCAAGAACTCGGAGAAAGAACCCCCGACAGTCCCCGAATTAACGGAAACACTTACTAAAGGAGAAAAGTCCGACACCGGAACCCAGCATCGAACCTCACATTTTTAGCATTGGTGGCAGGCGCTTTTATCGCTGCTACACGGATCACCCCCAGTATGTGTCTTAGTCATCAACCCCTTCACTCCTAGATGTTTCTTCATTAATTCAATGTAAAAGAACCCCAGCCATTCCAGAAACATGCCCTGGATTCAAAGTGGTGTCAAGGGCGGTGCCAGAATAGCTTGGCGCCTGTATTCTGGCACCACCCTTCAGGAGTAATAGGTCCTCATGAAGCCCCGCAACTGCAGTGGATCATGAGGATCTGTCTCCTGCACTTGAATCGAGTTCATGATTTCTCACTAATGGTCGACCTACCACTGGACAGTTCTTCATGTCACTGCAAAAAGCTCTTTAACCCTCTTAGCGCCAAGGTCCCATTTCTCACATTTTGAAGGTGTTGCCTAACGACTATGTACCAGTTGTAGGAGATGGCTTGACCATGATAATTCAGGGGTATTTCCAGATGAGTTTGCCGCCTGAAGGCGCCAAGCTCATCTGGCACTACCCTTGAATTATCATGATCAATGCATCTCCTGCTGCAGGGTCCCGGGGCTAAAAGGGTTAAAGCTGGAGACAAATCTGCTGACATGAGAGCTCATGTCTGTGACAGTCGCTTCTCGGTACACAAAAGGTTATCTTGATAGTGTTGGCTGCAGTTTCCCATAAATGACTGTGCATGGGACAACTGTGGCCCTTGTCAGATAAAAGACTGGGTTATTTAGATTTTATAGAGTGTCACTACACGATCGTCTATGGAAGCAGCAGGTTACCGATACATAAAATATACTGTAAACGGTTTTCTGCAGTGTACCACCACAAGAGAAAAAAATCATGAAAGTAGTACTACATACCATGGCTGAGTTGGTATACATCGCCCTGTGCATAGGTGGCATGCACCAGCAGTACCATTGTTGCTATTTTTGCACCTGACCAATCGCTTGGACCGGTCCTGTGCACCAGATCGGTTTAGAGCATATATGCTTTCTGCACTTGTAATGAGCAATCTCAAAGAAAGAATCACATGACGTTTGATTGCTGCAAAATAAGATGAAAGAATAAATCCTTTCCCATATACAATCCGGCAATAATGCATCCTTATGCTAGCAGCACGATTTGGCAGATGTAAAAAATAGCTTTTTTCTCAATGGTGGTGATTTTGTGACATCTGCTTTGCTTTCTGGCAGAAAGCACCACCGTAGCCATAGTATGAGAGATGAGTACACTACAATGGACTTGATTTAGGAATACGCAAGTTCTGATGAGAATGAACTACCCCAGTAGGGACGTACGCCCTTGAACATTTTTATGCTCAAGGTTAGTAATGCTAAAACTGGAAACGAACCATTTTTTTTTTTACTGTGATCACAATCTTTTGCGGGAATATACGAGACCACACTACAAGTGCAGAAGCAGGTTTGGTGCACAGGACCAGTCCCAACGACCGGACAGATATGAAAATCACAGTAATGGTGCCACTGGTACATTTAACCAAGGTACAGGGTGAGGTATACAAACTCAGCCATATTGTACAATGCCTATGCATAATGTGTGTGTGTGTGTGTGTGTGTGTGTATGCACATGCATATTACATGATCACTGTGCCTGTGGACTACATGTTAAAGCTTTTGTGTATGTGTGTCTGCCAGTGTTTTTTCCACAAGTAGTTGCATTATATTATACACATGCACATGTATGTATACATGTATGTGCATGTATATTTTATTTTGTGCGGTTTTATGGCGTATATTTGACTATAAAGTTCTTGTTTGTCAGTAAGGTTGTGATTGTTCCAGTTTCTCTGCGTAGGTGTGTCTGTATAATATATATTTTGTATGCATAAAGATGTGTCGAGTTTCATGTGTGCATGTGCCGATTTCTGTCAGTGTCTGTGTACTGAGTTCTTTGTCAATGTGCGCTTACTGTGCACTCTACACGTGCATGCATTTGCCCCTCACTGCAAACGAAAACTGACCAACATTTTACAATTCATGAAAATAGTTCATGTGTACAGAGACATAACTGTATATGTGTGAGTGCGAGAGAGAGAGAGAGAGAGAGAGAGGAGAGAGAGAGAGAGAGAGAGAGAGAGAATATTCAGATCGCTTACCCTACTATTGTACTAGCATAACAAAGGCTCCAAAGAAGCAGCAGAATAAAAGCTATCTCAGGCTACATTGATAAGCTGAATTTCGGCTCTAACACGCCCTATGAGAATCTGAGATCCAAAGGCAAAATTGTTCCGTTCTGTAAGTGTAACGCTGGCGTGCTTGCTGTGTCCACATATCCACAGGGTCTGGGACTCGAAGTTCTACACAGAGTTTTGTGCCCCTGAGTCAAAAGTAAAAAAAATAATACGTATTGACGCGCGGAACGGAGTCATGGGCACGAAACACCGTCACAACTTCGAAACCTGTTCCTGTGACATATATCAGATATCTGGCTAGCAGTGCTCTGACCTTGAACTCGGAGCAGACTCTTTCCACAGGCAAACGCACTGTGCTTTCGGCAGACGTACCGGGCACAGAGGCCCTAGAGATAAACCAAAGAAGAATGCGTTACGTATTTTCATTCAATGTGTAAAACGTTTTCATTTTTTTAAATTTCTCGATATATTAACCATTTCACTGCTGAGATAAAGTGAATACCTTCTTCTTCTGCGTTCCCGAGTTTCTGCCCGTCAGATGTCAAGATTGGTTGTTGTTGAGATGAAGTTCGTGGTCTGCAGTAGGTCTAAAATGGAGCCCCAGAGTTTCTCTGACAGCGTCGCTCCATGTGGCCAGTGCTGTATCCTGGCGTCTTGGTACAGGGGACAGGACTGCAGTATATGCTCTGGGGTCTGTAAACCAGTTTCACACAAGCAGTCTGCAGTGTGTGACAGTCCAAGGCGGTACAAGTGTGCACACAGTCGGCAGAGTCCATAGACGGAACTATGTTGGTGGCGCTGGAGGTGTACGTCTTAACTGGTCATCAGATGGTGGGTAGTTGTTTGGGTCTGCCAGTCTGCATGATAGTGCCGCTTAATGAGGGTTTTGACTTCCTGGAAGGACATCGGTTGGTTTGGCTGCTCAAGCTTAATAGCTACCGGACTTGGCGAGTCTGTCTCAGTGCCTGCTCGTTTCCTGATAGTCCACAGTGAGCAGGTACCCACTGAACAGCCACTTGTGTTAGGCATGAGAGGGCGACCAGCAGGTCCAGTGTTTCTTTCTCGAGCTGCTCACTGGGGGACTGCAGGCTTTAGAGGGTGGATCTGCAGTCGGTCAGGAAAACGACATGTGAGGGCAGGGGATCGTCTGCACCGACAAGGCTGGCAGCCTCTCGTAGAGCAGTGAGTTCAGCCAGGTAGTTGGTTGACAGTCTTCCCGCAGGCAGGGATTTGGATGTGGTGTGTCCATCTGGGTAGCGGATGAAAATTCCACCGCCTCCATTCTTGACAGCTGCGTCTGTGAATCCATCTGTGAAAACATGTGCCCAGACTGATGCATTGTAATCTCGGTCCAGCATTTCCAGTGTGAGAGACCTGAGGATGGCTTCTGACTGGGATTCTTTGCTGGCTATTCCTGGGACATCAGTAACAAACAGCACGTTTTCCGGGGAGGTGTTCCAGTCCTCAGTAGCTTGAAGAGGTTCTCGACCATCTGAGGCATTGTAGATGGTGTCCTGGTGAGCTCTTGTGGGTTGTTTTGTGAGGTGGTTGAAGCTGCTCCTCTTCAGCCTGTTCTTTGTTTGTTCTTGGAGTTGCTGATGGACTGGGTGGATGGGCAGTCTCTGCAACTTTTCACTGTGAGCAAGGACCTTCTCCTCCCGTCTTTTGTCCAGGCAGTGAAGACCAGTGGTGGTTTCTAAGGTGTGGATGGGTGTCGTTTTTAGCCCGCATGTGATGATGCACATGCCTGCGTTCTGCACTCTGGCCAGCCTGCTCGTGCTGCTCTTGGCAGCAGTGGCCCAGGCTGCTGAGCCATACTCCATCACAGGACGGATGTTTCCTGTGTACACCTGCTTGAGGATGCTGCTGTTTGCTCCCCATTTGGTGCCTGCCAGTTTCTTCATGAGAGACAATCTGCTCGTGGCCTTCCTCTCCGCCTCTTTGATGTGTGGATTCCAGGTCAGTTTCTTGTCTAGTTTGACACCAAGATAGGTGGGAGTGTCATCCTGGGGGACATCTTGGTTGTTGTCCGTTAGTTTGAGGGATTCTTTGGAGTTGGAGAGGGAGAAGCAAGTGGAGACTGTCTTCTGACTGTTGATGGTGACACACCAGTCCCTCGCCCATCTAGAGGTGTTGTTGAGGGCCTCTTGCATTCTGACTGTAGCATTTGGAGTGGACTCTGAGGCGTTCCACATGGCAAAGTCGTCAGCATGCAGGGCTCTCGTGATGTGGCTGGAGAGGCGATCAGTGATGTCATTAATGAAGACGAAGAAATGGGTGGGGGAAATCACACCTCCTTGGGGAACACCTTCCCTGATCTTGACAGTGTAGCTCAGGCTGTCACCCAGCTTGACCCTCATTGTTCTGTGGCTGAGGAAACTCCTGATCCAGATGAACATTCACCTGGCAACTCCTGCCGTCAATAGTTTTAGAAGAAGACCCTCTTTCCACACCTTGTCAAACACTTTGGAGAGGTCAACGAAGGTGGCGACTACTTTCTTCATTTCCTGGAAGGCATTTTCTATCGACTGTGCAAGGTAGATGAGCTGGTCTTCAGTACTTCTATTCTTCCTGAAGGCTGTCTGTTCTTTGGTGATCAGGTTGTTGGTTTCCAGATGCCACAGAAGTCTCTTGTTGATCATGCGCTCTTGCCAAAGCAGCTTAGCAGGCTGACAGGTCTGTAGCTGGACTTATTGTTTGGGTCTTTTTCTTTCTTGGGTATGGGTGCAATGGTGGCCTCCTTCCACACTGATGGAAAAACACCCTTTCTCCATGAAAGGTTAAAGAGTTCAAGCAGTTTCCTTCTGGCAGCTGGTCCAAGATGCTTGATCATTTCGTTACAGACTCCGTCTTTCCCTGGGGCTTTCCTGGTCTTGAGTCTCCTGGTCGCATCATTGAGTTCTGACAGAGTGAGATCTAAAGTCATGGCTGCAGTGGGGTTTGTCTGGTGTTTAAGCTTGGTCTGCAGCTGTGTTTCGACTTTCCTTCTTCTTTTTGGTGGAAATTTTAGAGGACTGTCCATCTCAAAGGCATCAGCCAGGATGTTTGCAGCTCTCTTCCCTGTGTGGAGCATACCATCTTCCGCAAGTGCTGTGGATCTAGATGTGGTTGTGGCATCCTCGTTCAGAGTCTTGGTGAGACGCCATAGTTGTCCAGTGCTTTGATCCAAGCTGAGTGAGGATGCTTTTTCGTGCCAGCTTTGACGGATTTCTTTTGTCTTTTCCATGTTGAAGTCCTCCTTCAGTTGATTATGCCTGGCAGTTGTTTATGGTTTGGGGTTCTTCTCCATGTCATTTCTGGCTTCTGAGAGTTGCTGGTGAAGGGCGGCCAGAGTTTTGCTCCAGTAGGGTTTGTAGTCTTTTCTGAAGCCACGGAGGATAGATTTCTGAGCTGCTGATATGATGGCTTCCGTCAGTTGTATTTTTTTACATTTTTGTTTATGTCCGCTGTTAGGTTGATGCAGCAGAGTACCTCAGCATGGGCTTGATATGTTGTCCAGTCAGCTTTTTTGAAGTTGCAGCTGGCTCTTTTTCGGTGGTGTTCGCTGGCAGTCTTTTTATTTGCAATGTGCAGGATGATAGTATGTAGTCGCTTTCGCCCAGCTGATCATATACGACTCTGGTGGTTTGTTTCTGAACATCTTCTGTGGCCATGGCGAGGTCAGGAGTTGATGTTTTCTTCCAAGCTCTGGAATAGTATGTTGGTCTGTCATCAGGCTGGTTAATCAGGACTAGCTGGTTGTCGATGAGCCAGTCCTATATATCCTCTCCTCTGCGGTTCAAGTCTTCATACCTCCAGCTCAGTGAGTGACCGTTGAAATCCCCAACAATTGTGGTTTTTTTTTGCAAGAGCTGAATGGTATGGAGGTCAAGCCTTGAGGTGGGAGGGCTGTAGCAGTTGGTGATGAGAAGTTTTTTTTTATCTTGCAGGAGGATCTTGATGGTGACAAACTCAAGTTCGCCTGCTGCTGTCCGTTCTATCAACAGCGCCGGGAGTCCATGCCTGACAAGAGTTATTACTCCCCCTTTGTGTCCAGTGGGTCTGTCTCTTCGGAAAGTTTCATAACCTCTGATGAAGAATCTGCAGCTTTCTGTCAAGTGAGTTTCTTGGATGCAGATGACATCAATGTTGTTCTTTTTCAGGAAGGCGTGTAACTCTGTTTTCTTTTGCTGAATGTCTTCTGCGTTCCACTGTACAACCCTGAGAGCTGTCGTTGGAGTTGTAGAGAGACCAGTAGCACTATTCTGCCTCCCCTTGGTTCCCAGGTTAGCAGAGCCGCCAGTCGGCACTGAGGTGGGTCCCTTCAAGTAGAGGCTGAGGGCCCGGCACCGTCCCCGCCTGGCTTTGGTCCACGGGGACAACACCATATCGAAATGTCGATCCATGAGGGTTGCGTGTGTGCTCGTTTCCCTGACGGGTTTCCACACTATACCAGATGGCATAGTCAGCGACACTCCGACTTCGTTGGTCATTGGTTTCAGTTCCGAGTTTTCTTTCTCGTAGGAGAATTTCCTTAACTGGGTTTGAGAGCTTTCCCTGCCCTTGTTTTAATTTTGGAGTTTACTTCTCCTAGGCCAGTTGCCTGCCACAGCTTATGAGTCTGGTCTACGCAGGGAGTTTGTTCGGATTCTATCCCTAGACATGGCTGCCGACCAAGGCTGATCTACCCACACTCTTGTAAGGAGTTGCACCTAGAACGGCTGCCTACCAGGGCTGCTGAGCCCACTCTGCCCATGGTTGGTTTTCTGTCGGGGTTTGCTCCCCTAGTCTTTGCCTCTCCCGAGGCACCCACAAGGCAGTGGCCGGGGCTATTTACCCGGCATAGTTGGGAGTCTGGTTCACAGGCATCAGGGCGTATCCACGCACCCGGGTGGGCCTGCATGCCGCGTGTCTGGGGGCCAGACCTCCTCCGAATCCCCTGTAGTTCAGCCTGAGTCCGTAAGGTGCTCAGTTACCCTGTGTCGCGGCGAGGCGGAGGCACTACATGGGGCTTGTTGTTCATTGGAGAGGCTGTGTACTACAGAGAGAGACTGACGCATTCTGCCCTCCTTTTCGCAATACTGCTATTATAGCCAGCGGTGGAAGCTGAAAGCGAGAAGTGACA
This sequence comes from Semisulcospira habei, assembly GCA_036245525.1. Taxonomy (NCBI): domain Eukaryota; kingdom Metazoa; phylum Mollusca; class Gastropoda; family Semisulcospiridae; genus Semisulcospira; species Semisulcospira habei. The sequence goes on along the minus strand of BTPG01000004.1, from coordinate 51,073,151 downwards.
AGCACTACCACTGCGCTACCACACTAGACGCATCACAACAACCATTTTGACACACAGTGAATACCGATGATGAACTGCAAACCGACACATGAAGTCAGTGAAACGGTATTTTTTATTGTTCATAGTATACGGCAGTAAAAAAAAATATAAATATCGCTTTTCTCAAAATACGCGTCCTGGCCACCTTTGGCCAATGCAGACTGGAGCCACAAGTACACTTCCATTCAAATGAGATGCTAAGCATCTCATTTGAATAGAAGTGTACTTGTGGTGGAGTTGCGCGGGCTCTTGAGGACGTGATCTGTGCCTCTTGCCGAACCGGCTAAAAGACGTGCCTAGAACTCTCTTTCTTTGATTGTTCGTAATTACTGACTGACCTCGGTTTTAACTCATTCGGCTACCCCTTCACCGAAATCCTTAAATTTTGCCGTTGTCCTCTGAAGACTGCATTGCAGTGTAGGACACACTGAGATCGCCCATGATAGTTCAAGGGTGATGCCAGAATAGCTTGGCGCCCATAGGCCGCGCCAAGCTATTCTGGCATCACCCTTGAACTATCATGGTCGATCCCGCTTATCAGTCTTCCTGTGGTGTGTCTGGGGTAGAATGAGTTAAGTATGAGACTGAGCGTGAGCCTGTGGTCTGACCGCCACTGGGGTAAAATGTGTAACATCACTTCAGTTTAACACATTCTACACGAGGACCGAAATTCGCAAATTTTAAAGTTGCTATCTGAAAAACTGTATCACAGTTCTAGAGCCAGATCGAACATGGGCACCAAGCTATTCTGGCACCACCCTTGAACTATCATGTTCGATCCATGTCAGTCTTGCTATGGCGGTGTGTCCGGGCTGAATGAGTCACCAAGTCAGTGCGCAGCAGACCCTTTTATCGTTAAGGTTCGACATAATAATGATCGCCATACACTGCGGCAGCCGTTTATAGTCATGAGCATATCTCTCTCTCTCTCTCTCTCTCTCTCTCACGACACACCGGCCGGTATACAATTATGTCTCTGTACACACTGTTTATATGTTCGCTGATGATGCTGCGACACACAGTGCTCCCGGCCGGCGATAAGGACACGCGCCTACAAAACACATTACAGGACATCGGACAGCTGGTGTCGTAACCGCAATTCCATGATCTTGAACCCTGCAAAGACTGAATGTATGGTTGTAATTAAGTACTCGCCAAAAGCACCAGCTCGGCTCTCTCTCAATCAGCTTGTCCCTTCAAGGCAATTCTATCACTGAGCCAGGTAATGAAACATCGTCTTCTCGGTGTTACTGTAGATCGTTAGTAACCAGTTTAAATGGCAATGCCATATTAGTAACATATGTAAGACAATATCAAAGAAACTGTTTATTTTATCCAAGTTAAAAGCATATAGCTGATGTCGAAAAACGAAAACTGTTCTTCAACATCAGGTCACATAATTATAGATTATGCTTCTACGATGTGGGATGGCGCAAGCGAGGTCCAGTTAAAGATGCTGAACTGTGACGCTCTTCATTGTAGACGCCGCGAAGCTTATCCTTTGAGACCCTAACTCAACAAAGGATGAATAAACTGAAAACTTTAGAAATTCTCTCCCTAAAAGTCATTTATTATATACAATAAGGGAATAACGATGTTCAAAGTATTGAATAACAAACTCCCCGATTGTGTTAAAAAAAAATGTTTTCCCTCCCGGCATCGACATAATCCAGATCAAGGCAGTCCATTACTGTGCCACGACCTAGACTCGATCTCTACGAGACAAGTTTAGCGTTCTCGGGTGCTAGCATGTAAAACACATTGCCCAAAAATGTCACATCAACAGCGCTTTCGTCTTTTACCAGTCTCTTCAAATACCTGTGACCTCATCATCGTAAGATTTTCAGTCACAGCAGCCTGCAGTGCACGATCTTCCCCTTTCTAACTCTTCAATTCAGTTATATCTTCAGTTAATGCTGCAAGTATTGTGCGTGTGTGTGTGTGTCAGTGTGTGTGTGTGTGTGCGCGCGCGCGTGTGTCGTGTGTGTGCGCGCGCGTGTGTGTGTGTGTGTGTGTGTGTGTGTGTGTGTGTGGTGTGTGTGTGCGCGCGCGCGTGTGTGTGTTTGTGCTTGTGTTTTATGAATGTGTGTATGGATATGTACACTTTTACAACTGTGTGTATGTACGAGATTTTGCGGGTGTGCGAATGCCTGGACGCCTGTTTCTATGTCTGAACGATTTTTTAAAAGTTATATTTCATTGTTTTATGCGTTTTATATTTCTTGTTTCCCATTTTAAGGTGTGATTTGTGCTTTATATGTAAAGTAGATTAGCAACGGCAAGTTTGAAAAATGGTTTCACCAAAACTTTCACCGTCATAAAGAATCATTCTCTCTTTCTCTCTCTCTCTCTCTCCAATAACTAATCTCTCTCTCTCTCTCTCTCTCTCTCTCTCTCTCTCTCTCTCTCTCTCTCTCTCTCTCTCTCCCTAATAATAATAATAATAATAATAAGCGCATTAAATAGGCGCTTTATCCCAATTGAAAATCGGCTCAAAGCACCGCCGCGAACTGAACCCAACAAGCACACTCACGTGAATCACGCGCATTCACTCACACACTGTACATAAACACAGAACATTCACGTGGTGCTAAGGGCAAGCTCAAGCGAGCTACTGTAGTTTTTGGAAATTCAAAATCGTTTGTATTTGAAATTTGATTAAGTGGGCTGAATCTGATACCAAAGTCTCTCTCTCTCTCTCTCTCTCTCTCTCTCTCTCTCTCTCTCTCTCTCTCTCTCTCTCTCTCTCGTGCTGGCTCTAGTCTCAGTAGGGATGGTTTTAGAGGCTACAGCTATAGCTGACATTGTTCCGCTGAATTGTTCACACTAATCTTATATAATTTCAAGGCACATGTATCTTTGGGTTCCGGGATAGGCCGGCATCTTCTAAGATCTAAGCAGCTGGCTAAAGTTTTATCATGGCAGTGTTGCTAGTAACGTCAGTGTGATCATAACCTGTGCTGTCATGGGAAGTTATTACATGTCTTTTCGTGTGTTGATTTTGACAAAAGCCTGCAGCTGGATGGTCTCAGTTAGGCTGAAGTTGTCACTATAATGTACTTGTTTAGACACTGTACCCTGTGTATACTGTCCAGACGGTGTTGAACTGTACCTCATGTACACTGTCCAGTGTTAAACTCTGCATTACTTTTCAAGTCTCGTGCAAGAGGTTTCGTGAAATTGAATACGCCAACAATCTCGACATTCGCTTTAGTGTCCAAAATTTCATTTTGCGGGGGAAAAGTTCAGCAAAGCATGAATGTTTAGATTATTGAATAGTTAAATAAGTATTATGTCTTAGGCCGCGTCTACCGCACATTTACACAGTAAGACTAGCAACAGATGTGGAGTGCCACTACACGCGCTGAGCACGGACAGAGCTCATCTGTTGATATGCAGATTAGGCTGCTGTCTAAATTTCTTTCACCTGACAACAGATTATATTCTTGTGAATTTAAGTTCATCATGTTTCTTTTATATTTGTACACACTGACTTAATCGAGTCAGTGGACAACTGGAAACTGTCCGCTTTACAGCACGTTGCATATGGATCCGGCGACATTCTTGTAGGAAGCCGGCGAGACAAAAAGTCATGAGACAGTTTAACACCGATATGGAACTGTCGGTGACAGCGGTGTACTGTTCGGTGTTAAACTGTCCATGTAATGACTCAGTTTTCATATCATAGTCTCGCGTTCTACGAGAATGTCGTACAACGTGCTGTAAAGCGGGAACTGCGGGTTTCCAGTTGTACCGTATCCGAAAAAGTATACCATAGTAACCATTTTAGCCTCACTAGTACCTGTATGTATGTAGATCCGGCCGACGTCAGTATTCAAATCAAATCAGCGCATTAAATAGGCGCTTTATCCCAATTGAAAATCGGCTCAAAGCGCCGCCGCGAACTGAAGCCAACAAACACGCTCACGTGAATCACGCGCATTCACTCACATTATTCCGAGTCGAACACTGCGAAATTAGTTTTCGATTGCCTGTGTGCGTGTCTGAGCAAACCGTATGAAGTAATGTTCCAATGCGCATAATTATATGTGCGGTAGTTGCCAACTTACGCCCCAATGCGCAAAAGGCCATCGGGCCGATATCGGCCGCCGTTGGCCCGCGCATGGCCCGCGTACGTGCGCGGGCCAATGGCGGCCCGAGACGGCCTTTGCGCACTGGGGTGTCAGTTACTGAACCGCACATTAAAAAATGTATTTCAGTCAGCCATTTGTGTGTGCCTTTTGTCCACATCATTACAAGTGCAATAAGAGGGACATAAATAGGAAGTACTGAACCGATTTGTGTGTGCCGCATTGTGAGTATACATGTATAAAACTGTCACAACCGACCCTGCCTTCTGTCTCTTCTGTCACTGAGTAGTGCCCGCCATGCGCGACCGAAAAATGTGAGGTGCAGTGGTGTTTTTGTACTGTGATCAAGGTCAATGCCAATACGGCCGAGAGAACCAGGCCAATACTTGTCGAGTCATTGTAGCGGCCGACAAAGTTTTCAGTCCAGTAGTGAAAAGCGAGCGATGTAACTACACCGCCCTGAACGGCCATATTTATGTTGCGTGCCTCTGACTCAAATAACTTGACGGACAGTTACAGTTCGCTCACAGTTCAAATATGGGAATCAAGCTGCGGTTTGTGGTACACATGTGGGAAACCTGTGTGTTGCCACGGTCTGGCCATTGAAACCAGTGTGAGCCGGGTCGTGCACCAGTCGACCAGTGACATGTTACGTGACGTTCTGTTATTATATGAGATTAGCGTATCGCCTGAGCACTACTGGTACACTACAGTCTTTGGCCATTGCCGACCTACCTACGCCGCAAGTTTTACTTCAAGTGTAAATCAAACTGAGCTTGACAAAGGGGGCGTGGCCGCCTGCCGACCCGCGATCCAGTTATGCGGTTTTATTTATTTGGTGGTTGTAGCTGTGCCGGAGGTCATTAAGTTCGCAGATGAACAAGATGAGATCATTTTTATGTTGACAAGCACGTGACGTGTCATTTTACATTTTGTTTTCCTCCATACGTCACACGACCAGTCACTAGCGCAAACCGTACCATATGTGACCGTGATAGCAAAAACACCTGTAGCGAAAAACGGCGGTCGTTTTGTAGCCCTCTCAATGACGCATCTTGGATGCCAGTTTTGTTCTATAAAAGATCGCCAAATGTTCTAAAATACAAAGTTACTTAGTGTTGTTCGAAACAACAAGCACACTCAGTACTGGTGACGGCAACTTCATGACATATATGTTTCCTTTGACCTCCCTCAGGCCTACAAGGGTCCGTGTAGCATACCCCTCCGACCAATAATATATACTATATATAAGTGCAGTACAAATGACTCGAGACTGACCAGTGACATGTATCGCATTGTGCGTAGACAGGAGGGAATCACGGCAGTAGACACTGATGTCACGACTGACGCATTAACCCATATCATACTGAGGCTAAAAGCTTCAAATTTGTACACTGCCATTTGCAATACATTATAGTACTTACAGATAAATATACAGACCAATGGCATTAGTTCAAGGGTGGTGCCAGAATAGCTTGGCGTCTAAAGGCACCAAGCTTTTCTGGCACTACCCTTGAACTATTTGAGTAAAACATTTCACACACTGGTGTATTTCGAATGATAAGGGTTCAGTTAACACATTTAGCCTTGACACCCAACAACAGGAGATGAATTGACCATGATAATTTAAGGGTAGTGCCAGATTAGCTTGCCGCCATCCGGCACCAAGCTAATATGACACTACCCTTGAATTATGATCGATCCATCTCCTGCATCGGGTAAATAGGTCAGTGTCAGGTGACACCTCCCAGATTTGGGAAAAGCGGACGTGGGGCTAAATGGGTATAAGTTTATCATATGGAATCCAGACCACAAAGGTGATCGAGTGGCAAGTGTGTGAAATACAAAGCAATGGGGCTCGGGAAGCTGACGTCATCACGCCAGTCATGGTGGCCATCTTGTGAGGATACGGGACTAAGCGCTCATAGGGAAGTCGCTGTTTTTGTAATGTCAGAAAAGTCCTGATGTACTATTTAAGCAACAACAGCAAGTCTTGCCATCACAGTAGGAAACTGCTCACCAGAATCTGTTTTTGTTTGTTTGTAAAGAGGAATAAAATGAAGAAAAACATGTTGAAACACTATTTCGCAACTATAGGATGACTATGGTATCCTCTTAAGATGGCGGCTGACGCGCCAACGCTGCTAGGCAACGTGGGGAACTTCCCGAGCCCTATGCCCAACAGAGATAGAAACAAACAAAGACGCTTAAAAATGACAAGTAAAAGTTAACACAGCAGTGTTGTATGTGTCCTTTCTAAGGGTGTTTCTTTCTTCCTGGGGAACGTTATTGTGTAGTATGCTCATAAAATACAAGTACGGTGTGCTGGTCAGTGCTTTTGGACCTTGCAGCCTGAGGCCAAAAGGCATCAGAAGGAATGACTTGTATCTCTAATATAAATAAAGACAGGATATCTATACATGACTGAAGGGCTGTATGGGCCGTCCATCAGTATGGCAGGTCTTTAACACAAGTGCGTGAAGAAAAAGTATAGATCCACATGAGCCTCGCAGCTGTGGGGGCTCATGAGAATCTATAGGGCTTGGGAAGTTCCCCGCGTTGCCTAGCAGCGTCGGCGTGTCAGCCACCATCTTAAAGAGAATACCATAGTCATCCTGTAGTAGCGAAATAGTGTTTCAACACGTTTTTCTTCATTTTTGTTCCTCTTTGGAAACAAACAAAAACAGATTCTGGTGAGCGGTTTCCTACAGTGATGGCAAGACTTGCTGTTATTGCTTACAGTACATCAGGACTTTTCTGACATTACAAAAATAGCGATTTCCTTATGAGCGCTTAGTCCTGTATTCTCACAAGATGGCCGCCACGACTGGCGTGATGACGTCAGCTTCCCGAGCCCTATACCTATTGCTGTTGAGTGCAGTCTAACAGCTGACCGGTGACCATAACCATCAATACAGCTGACTGTGACAAATTTCAGGTTAAATTCTGGCACACATATGCCGCCTGCCTGTCAGATTCAGTTAGTGGTATAGTATCGCTCAATCATGCTTATTATGTAACTGAATGAAGAACAGGTGACAAATGAATATCTTACCAAAGTTGCCCCTCAAGCACACAAGGGTTCACTGAAAGAAACCATAGTACTGTACCAACATGCATTTGATGAGCAGCTTAGGCTTGCTCTTGATTAACCCTTTTCATCCTGATACACTTGAAATAAATTTGACTATGATAGTTCAAGGGTGGTGTCAGGATAGCTTGGCACCTAAGGCGCCAAGCTATTCTGGCACCACCCTTGAACTAAAATGGTTGATCTATCTCTTAATCTGTAATGTAGCCTTCATAGGACAATGACTATACTTTTAAAAAGTAAGCCTCGGGATGTAATGGGTTAAAGTTTTGTTGTTTCGTATTCAGGTAAAAGTTGTGTGTTTTTTTGTTCATCATTATTTCAGTAGCATAGGAAGATTTTCAGAGCAGGTATAGCAAAGTGTTTCAAAAATTAAGGAGGAGGGGAGGGGGTGGGGGGGGGGGGGGGAGTGGGTGAAAGACAGGAGGTATGACACAAAGAAAAAAGAAGGTAGGACTAAACAATACTCTTAGCAATATCAAGATGTTCATAGTTGATGTGGCCAGGCTACACTTGGCCCCCTGGGTTCTGATCCATTGATATATTATATGTAAGCTCCCTATATTTGTTTCAGAAATATGACCATATGGCTGCTAAGAAGATGACAGCAGCAGGCTGGATGAACCATGATTTGCAATCTGTCTGATCATTCATTACTGGCAGAAACCATATTACAGTGTAACTGTAACATGTACCATGATACATGACAACTTGGAATCAGGTGACTGACTCATTGCTAGCTGCCCGGATGGAATCTCATCTATGTGTCAAGTACTTTGATAGCTAAAGTACAAGTTGAACCAGCTATGTTGAGTTATTCATGCATTCCCCCAGTACAGATACATTGTGACAGGTAGCGGCAATCTGACCCCACTTCATTCCTGGCAAGATTTCCATTGAACTTAATTGAGTATTCCAATGGTTTATGCAGGAACTTTGGACACGTACAGGAGCTCAAATGATTCGAAGGGAGTAGACAGGACATGACATATTTGCAGAGTTTTAAAACCAGCGAGTGAGCCATGACACACAAAATCGTTAACTGAAGATCTGAGCCTATCAGGACACTGATACTTGTTTTCTTTGAAACACATAAAATTTAAGGAATTCAATCTCATTGTCACCACTTGTTATCAACTGCAAATGGCAAGCACAACAGTTCTGCTGATTGTTTTTTATTACCAGCAGTTTTTTTTTAATATTACCAGCAGTAAGGCCAGCCAGTCTTTATTCCATCTAAATTGCTGACATAGGTCAAGATGGATTCAGATGACAAGACACTGCTACTGCGTGATGACAAGACTGACCATGATGACGGTAGAGATGTTGAGGACAGAATGAGATCAAATACAGAATCGTGCACATCGGATCAAAGCCATTCTAGTCTTTCAGTTAGTTTGTCAAGGTCATCAAGTGCAGATGACAGTGGAGGTGTGGGCAGGACAAGCGAATGTGATGGTTCTCCCTGTGATAATGGCCATCATCACGATGAACACCATAGTCCAAGTTCCCATGTCAAGAAGAATCTGGATTCAGGTCTTAAATTCACCATCCATCCAAACGGGCATCCCAATGCTGACCTTGAAGTCACCTCACCAGAAGACTTGCCTTCGACTTTGGCACCGGACAACGACAACATCGACAAGACTGGGAACGCCATAATGGGTGAAGTGGAACGGAAGCGACTAAAGCGCCGCCTGCTGGTGTCAACCTCCGTGATGTTGCTATGTTATATCACTGGCTACCTGTCGCTGGTGCCAGTGCAGGCACAGTACCTGTATCAGCGGTTTGCCAGGGACTACTTCAATGTCACTAACGTCACTGAAGGACAGCAGGTAAGCAAAGTCGCTCATGTAGTGTATGTTGGTGGTAATTATGGTTTCTTGGAGTGAACCCTCACCCATCCAGTTCAGACTTAAGAGTATTTAGTCTGTTCTGGGCGTGCAAGGGTTCACTGAAAACAAGATGAAGATTTCATCCCAAAGTCTACTGTATTGTTTGGAGCTCAGATGCGTTTATCTTTTAGGAACATTCAGAGTTGTTCATATTATTAGGCTTATTATGCTGATCCATTTCCCTCCTCTCTAAGCCAACCTCTGATCAACACACACAATAAAGACGGACACACGGCGCTTCCTGCCATTAGAATGCTCTGTGGGCTCGTGTAGCAACAGGAATCCATCTTCTACTCTAACCCACCCTCTGATTCACACACACTGGCACACAGAAATAAAGACTGACACACGGCAATTTTCGCCATTTGTAAACTCTGTGGTCTGGCGTAGCATAGCTATTCTGAAGAAGCTGAATGATAGCACGAGCAGCGAAATGTCACTTCAAGCTTCACGCCATGGCATCATTAGTCCAATGAAACCATGTTCATAGTGACAGCTCGATGTTATACGTCACTCATCGCAGTACTAACATTTGACGTATCAGAGAATCAACTTTGCAATTTTCTTGCTGATTTTCACGTCTAGGGCTTACAGGTCACAATTTGACCTAATCCTACCCCAGGGCCGGGCAAACAGCAGGCTTAGGCAAACACTGTTTATGAAAAATCATGTTGGTATTAGTGAAAAGATATTTTTTTCGTAAAAGAAAAATTTATGTTAGTTGTTTTACAAATGACGCCAAAAAAGTGGTGCAAAAAACTGTCTGATTTTCACACCTAGGGCATTCAGGTCACAGTTGACCTAATCGTACCTGACATCTGAGGCAAACTGTAGGCTTATGTAAATACAGCATACAAAAAATCATGCGATTATTAATGAGAAGATTTTTTTTTTTCGTAAAAAAGATTCAATTGTTTTAAGATTAACCCATATAATGCGTGAACTTTATCCCCAAAACATAAAAATATATATATTTTTTAAATATCTAATTATCACTCAAAAAGTTCTAGAGGTACAATGCTGGTTAACAAACTTATTTAATATGTCCCTTTTATCTAGCTATACACAAAATATCTAGTAAAAATAAGAAAAATTACAGACTCTAGTGTGGATCAACCGGTTTTTGTGACACGGTCATTTTAGAGGTACAATGCTGGTTAACGGACTCATTCAATTATTTCAATATGTCCCTTTTATCTAGCTATACGCAAAATATCTAGTAAAAATAAGAAAGATTACCGACTCCAGTGTGGATCAACCGGTTTTTGTGACACGGCCATTTTCTCTCCAATGAGCATCTTAATCAAAACATCAAAAAAAAGGTCCCGAGATTATTCTTTTACTCTTTTAGGGACAATATCCTAAAATTTCAAGCTTATCCATCCTCAAACGCGGGCTCTAGTTGCTGTCACATCTTCTCACTCACACACACACACACACACACACACACACACACACACACACACACACACACACACACACACACACATATATACACATATGGCGCTTTGGCGCCAAAAAAGACGTTCTCTAGCAAGGTTTGCGTAGATAGATGTGACGTCATTTTTATCTTGTTACTTCTTTGCCAGAATTTCTGCCCCACACGCCAAAAACGTCATGTGCTTGCTCTGGAATGCGCTCCGACCAGCCCCATTTCAAAGTGTACCGTATTTTTTAAATATGGTAGACAAAAACGTGAAACATGCCTGTATGATATTACTAGGGTTTCTTCGAGTAAACCCTGGAGTGCCCTGGGCAGGCAAGGGTTCACTCGCACTGAGAAACTATGATGGCTTGGACCAACTGCAGCTTACATCAGCTTGAGCACCTTTTGCTGACTAAATGATCTACCTGTGAGTGTGTGTGCGTGTGTGTGTGTGTGTGTGTGTGTGTGTGTGTGTGTGTGTGTGTGTGTGTGTGTGTGTGTGTGCTGCATGCGTGTGCGCATATGTTTAACAGCAGGTGCCGTGTTCAGGTGACTCTAACGACTCCCTCCAGGAAATTTTGAACCGTATCCAGTCTGACACATCTCGCCAGACTCTGTACATGGACTACGCTCAGTATGCTCCAGCCATTTTCATTGTTCTCTTTCTGGGCTCGTACACAGACTACCTTGGACGCAGGTATTGTTTCATTGTCTCATTCAGTCACAACAAACTAGGTGCAGTGGAGATTGTTTGTCCATCCTGGGCTGCGACTTGTACACATAGTGTATATGTATACAAACCAAGGGGAATCACAGCGCTGGACAGACAAACAGTTAGATCCCCTGTCCCCGCCTATCAGGCACCCAATCGCCAGCCCACAGAGAAATACGCAGGTATAGAACAAGACGATCATTTCCATCCTCAAAAAGAATGGATCAGGTCTCTTATATAACCCATGTCTTTCTCTGGAACTTAGGAAGTAGGCAGGAGAAACATACATACACAAACATGAAGGTGCGCTACTATATGTGGTCAGGTAAATACCCTGATTTCCTACAGTAGATCCACAGAACATTACACAACAATGTAACTATACAAATTTGCCTCGAGTTATAGATACTCACAAACCAGATAGGTGAGGCTAGCATAGTGTATAGTCTTTGTAAGCAATTCTAAACAGTTACCATCGGCTCTGGTGTGATCAAACCACATAAACTGTTCTATTTTTCTTATTCCAAAGCATGTTTCTGTACTTCTTAGTTATTTCTGATACTAACTGTGCACACCAAACTACATGTGACCTCACGTTTGTGTTCCATGTTAGGTTCATGGTAATCATGCCATGTCTTGGAGCCTTCCTGAAGTCAGTGGTGTTCTTGCTAGTCATCTACCTGGAGCTTGATGTTGACTACCTGTACATCGCTTATGCTGTGGACGGTCTCGGTGGCTCCATCTATGCTCTGACCCTTGGGCTGACAGCAGCTGTAGCGGACACTACTGTCACGTCCTCGGAGCGCGCCCTTACCTTTGCCCTTCTGGAGGGATCGCTTGCTGTTGCTGGCACCGTCTCTCAAGTATGCTGTGTAGCTACAAACGAGCAAAAGGTTCTCAGGTCACCATTGGCCTGAGGTATTTTTGCCCCCAGGGTGTAGTCGAACTGTTTTGCTTTTCACCCATTTATCCCTGGCACCGTACAGCAGGAGATGGATCGACCATGATAATTCATGGGTAGTGCCGAACTAGCTTGGCATCTCTTGCCCCATGGGGGTAGTCAGACTGTTTTGCTTTTAACCCATTTAGCCCCGACGCCCCACAGCAGGAGATGGGTCGACCATGATAATTCAAGTGTGGTGCCAGATTAGCTTGGCGCCTATTGGTGCCAAGCTAATCTGGCACTGCCCTTGAATTATCATGGTCGATACATCTCCTTCAGCTGGCACATAGTCTTTAGGTGATACTTCCACAAGTTTGGAAATGCATCCGTGGGGTTAAATGGGTTAACACATTTCACAATTCAGTCGGTCTTCCATTTCCAAATTTGGCAGCTGTAATTTATGAACAACATTACACTTCAGGAGACAGATGGATCATAATAGTTGAAGGATAGTGCCAGAATAGACTGGCGCCTCAAGTCACCAAGCTATTCTGGCACTATCCTTGGAACTGTCATGATCAGTCGGTCTTGTTGATTCCAGTTCAGGACTATAACAGTTGTCTTTAAACCCTTATCATTCAGAATACACCAGTCTCTAGGCACCAAGCTATTCTGGCACTACCCTTGAACTAAAGCCAATGGCCTGTATCCTTATCTGTAGTACTATATTGTAGCTTTCATATGGCAGTGTAAAAATTTGAAGCTTTTAGCCTCGGTATGATATGGGCTAATGTCATTGTTGTCTGTCAAGATTGGCGCTGGATACTTGATAAAGGCAATGGGATATGTGACCCCGGCTGTGTTCATCGTAGTGTTGCTCCTGCTAGCCGTGATCTCTGTTATTGTTTTCATGCCAGAGACGTTTCGCCGGCCAGCTCACATCGTCCTTAACCCAGCAGTTCATCTTAGAAAGGTGGGAAAGTTCTGCAATTTGAAGGCCTTTCTATGTGTGATTGTTTGTCTGCATCTTCTTGCCGAAGACTTTGTTGATGGTATTACATCAGCGTTTCATACCAGATTAACCCATTCGACCCTGACGCACTGCAGCAGGAGATGGGTCGAACATGATAATTCAAGGGTAGTGCCAGATTAGCTTGGCGCCTGTCGGCGCCAAGCTAATCTGACACTGCCCTTGAATTATGGATGGTCGATCCATCTCCTGCAACTGGTGCATAGTCATTAGATGACGCCTCCAAAGTTTGGGAAATACTTGCGTCGGGCTGAATGAGTTAATGTGGGGTCACCTTAGCATAAGCCAGAGAGGGGCTTACTTTGACGTGGCTCTTTTTTCACCTTTGGCTGTTGGTAGCAGTTTTTGTCGCCATGATTCCTGCAGGAATCATCTCAACAAAAACAGCTACCATCAGCCAAAGGTTAATGGAGTAACACTATAAGGACACTCATGCTGGGATCACTTTGGCATATGACCTTTGGTGAGCCTGTGCGAGTTCGTTGTTTTGCTTGTATGTATACTGCACCAACTCACAAGATCCTGAACTCACTAAGTCTCTTCTATTAATAGAAGGGACTTTTTAGGACAGGTCGCTGTGGGGCAAATTTAATAGCATGTCCATGATGTCAAAGGCGGGCAGGCTAAACCTCAAACAATTGAAGTAACAAGATAAAAATTACGTCATGTCTAGTTACGCTAACCTCGCTGCTGAACGTACATTTGGCGCGAAGCGCCATATGTGCATATGTATGTATGTATGTGCGTATGTATGTATGTATGTGTGTGTGTATGTATGTAAACAAGAGACTCTCCAATATGTCTGCACACACAAGCTTGAAACTTGGCGAAATACTTTCTTTAGTGGGTGGCTAAGAGAGTCTCCGAGCTTTTTTGTAATTGAATGTCCCATTGAAGACAAAAACAGCCGTTTATAGGAAGTCAGTTGACCCAGATTAGAGTCTGTAATTTTTGTCATATTTACTTGAACTTTTGCATATAGCTATAGTTTGGAGAAAGACATTGGATGAGTTCATTTGCCAGCTTTGTATCCTTTCAAGTTCTTTAGTAAAAAATAATTCTTTTCAGAAAAGAATTAAAACAGTAAAAAAAACCTTGACTTCTATAGATAGTCAGGTGGTGGCAGTGACGTAAAAGAGGCAACTCCGTCAGCACGCAGACATTGACATAATACTGTAAATATGACGTAATTCTCTTTAGCGCGTGCCGCACTCTTTCTCACAGACATGCACGCATCTCCAAGAGGCATAGATCCTCATGTGCCCGGAGAGCGCATGAGGATCTATGTCTCTTGGAGATGTTTGGAGCGTGCGCGCATGCACACACTAACATGCACGCACACACACACACACATCGTCGCACTTTCAGAAGAGCATTCAGGTGATCCGATATAGCTAGTTTGGAGAAAGACATTGAATGAGTTCGTTAGCCAGCTTTGTACCCTTTCAACTTCTTCAGTAAAAATTAATTCTTTTCAGAAAAAAAATGAAACAGTACAAAATCTTGACATCTGGAGAAAGTCAGACAGTGGCGGTGACATAATAGAGGCAACTCCATCACCATGCAGACATATTCTAAATATGACGTAATTCTCTCAATCTCTCTAGCTTGCTCGTTCTTTCTCTCACATATGCGTGAATCTCCAAAAGGCATAGATGCTCATGTGCCCAGAGGGTTCATGAACATTTATGCCTCTTGTGGGTGTTTGGAGCGCGGGCATGCACGCATGCACACACATTACACACACACATCGACGCACTTTCAGAAGAGCATTAGTTAATATAGCATGTACCTAGGTAACGTCAACCTGCTTTTACACAAATGATAGCAAGGCTGAAATTGTAGCATAAAATTATAGTTTTGTCACCATTTTAAGTAAATTACGTCATGACAAATGATGTTTGACAAACCAATGATCAGAGTTCACTATGGTGCATTGGCACATCTGCGAGGCTTTTGTCAAAAGTAGATATTACAACATCAGAATCAAGTCAAAAATAAAAGTTAGAGACCCTTTACAGCAAAGACAGCTCTCATATAGAAGAGACTGTGTGGGTTATTGTTCATCCCATCTTATTTTGGTTGTGCAGAGTGCTCTGGTTTTGGTAGAGTGCAAAAGTTAACCCTTTGCATGTCGGTGGAGGTTTTGTCACAAAGATTCCTGTAGGAATCATCACAACTAAAACTGCTACCGAAATGCAGAGGGTTAAAATTACTCTTCAGTTCTTCGTCTAAGTTTTTCCATCTGCAAGAGACAAAGTTTCACGTGAGCCTCTTCAGTGGGTGCTCAGGTAAATCCATGCCTCATACTGATCAAGGCCAAGGTCATTTCCGTCTGTACTTCATGATCAGAGTGTTGAGGGAGGCAGGGTTGGGGGAGAGGGTGATGATGATGATGGACACTTGCACAGCGCTGAAAACCACCATGCTAAGCATGCTTATCAGATGGCAAGAAAGGCAGATGCTTTCATTGGTTCCTTCTGTGAAATTATTGTACTGACAATGGGTTGGTATTACTCTTTTCACACATTTCTACAATATTCCTGTTCTGTTGAAAGGTGCCCATGATATATGTGTTGAGTACAGTACTGTATAGTGCAGTATATTGGCACACCTGATGCAAATTCACTGGAAGTAACACGCTTTTACTGGGTATGCAAGGGTTCCCCATTAGCAAAACATCTTCGGGACCACGACGGCCACAGTGGGTCCACTGCGGCCGTCGTGGGCCGAGGACCTTCGCTTACTGGGTTCTGCTGTACATTCAGGTGTTTGGGTTCTACATCCTGGATGGTACACTCCACCAGCGCTTTCTCTACGTGTGTGGGCTTGTCATCTACTTCTTTGTAATGCTGGTCAGCCTGGGGAAAATGTCCGTGGAGACGCTGTACGAGATTAACTCCCCTTTCTGCTGGGACTCGGTGGAAATTGGGCTTTTTGGTGGCCTCAAGATGCTGGCGCAAGTCGTGGGCTGCATTTTTGCTATTAAGGTCAGTTTCACTTCCAGTGCCCCCACAGGGACACAAAAAGTCTGTCTGCAGATAATCTTAAGGCTGCTACATTTATGTTCTCTTCTGGCAGAGGAGCACACAAATAATTAAAATTTGACAAGTGCTGTATATGGAAAAACATCAATGGAAGTTAACTCACATAACCCCACGGCCGCATTTTCCCAAATTTTTTAGGTGTTATCTAACGACTATTTACCAGTTGTAGCTAGGAGATGGATCGCTCATGATAATTTAAGGGTAGTGCCAGGTGAGCTTGGCGCCTGAAGGCGCCAAGCTCATCTGGCACTACCCTTGAATTATCATGGTCAATCCATCTCCTGCTGCAGGGCGTTGGGGCTAAATGGGTTAATGTTTGAGGTCAGCTGGTCTCGTACACTAACTTCTTGTGCCACATCCGTTTGGGGCGTGTCAAATGAGTTTCTTTTGTCTGAAACTTGTGGGTGATTGTATACAAGTTTTATCTTCTTAAGAATTCTGTGATTGTATGCAAGTTTTGTCTTCTTAAGAATTCTGCAAATCTAATGTATGCACTTATTTAGGTTAAATGAATGCTATTGTTGCACTTTTTCCACACGAGGCCTGAATGTAGCTCACGTTTAGAATCCCCACAAAGAAAAATTCATTTTTCTCTAAAAGGTATTTTTTCGAAAAATACTTACCGATGACATGACTTTGTGGAAATGTCTACTACTTGCTCAATTTTAGCCTAAGAACCCGTTGTGTTACCACACAACCCGGGAGGCACTCGTACCTCGTGTGCGCGTATGTGCAGCCTCTTCGCTCCCTGCGGGGAGAGCTCTTGATAGGCGGAGCGTATAACCCAGCGGAGCCAGGAAGAGATCGTCTGGGCTGTAATGTCATTCCTGCTGGGTCTCAGAGGTAGGAAGAGGCGCGAACATCCTCTGCGGAAGGCTTTAGATCGCCGCAGATAAACTCTTAAGGACGCACACGGGATCCTGTTGCCTGGTCTCCTGGGACAGGGGGTTGTTTCTTAGCAGCCGTAAGGTGATAACCTGAGGCGCGGTCAGAGGAGACCTGTTCTTGGCAAGGAAGGCAGGGTCAGAGAGTAGTTGGACGGACCCGTCCGCTCGGAACTGTAGGCAGGTAGGACGCGCCGAGAGCGCATGTAGCTCGCTCACCCGTGAGCAAGGGCTAGCAGGAAGCACGTCTTTCGTGTCACGTCTACGAAACGGGCCAAAGGTGAGGGTTCGAATCGGGTGGAATTCAACCATGTCATTACCCAGGGTAGGTCCCAGCGGGGGAGGAGCGAGCGGTGCGTCGGGTGCTGGATGCCGAAGTGTCCCATAAGGTCGGCCAGGTCCTTGCAGGTGCCCGGGTCTGGGTGTCCGAGGTGTCGATAAGTGTCAGCGATCATGGACAGGTAGCCCCTCACAGTGATGGGGGCTAGGCCTAGGTCTCGGAAGAGCCAGAGAAAAAAGTCTGCCAGCTGAGGATTAGTCAGTTCCGTGGGGGTCAGGCCGTGGTCGGAGCACCAGGAACACAGGACTCGCCACTTTCCCTCGTAGACTCGAATGGTCGAAGGTCTGCGGGCCGAAGCGATCGCCTCCACTGCTGCACTCGAGTAGCCTCTAGCTCCGAGGGCTTGCCGCACAACCTCCAGGCTTGAAGGAGGAGCCGCTCCGGGCAAGGGTGGAACAGCGGCTGGCGCGGTTGCTTGAGCATAGTGCGAGGGGTGGGAAGCAGCAGGGAGGAGTCCGTGGCGAGGCTGAGAAGGTCGGTGGTCCAGGAGCGGTTCCAGGCGAACGGAGTGACTAACAGGAGGACCGCTGAGGAGCCTCGAAGCTTGAGGAGGACTTTGGGTACGAGGACCGTTGGGGGGTAAGCATAGGCCACAAGGCCCTCCCAGGGAATGGAGAGTGCATCGACAGCCCAGGCAAGGGGATCAGGAATCGGGGAGACAAAGAGGGGAAGCTGATGGTTTCACCTTGTGGCGAACAAGTCGATCTGGGGAGTCTCCCAACGGGCGCAGATCATCTGAAAGATGTCCTGCCGCAGGGTCCATTCCGTGTGTAAGAGCTGGCCGCAGCGAGACAGCGAGTCGGCCAAGACATTCAGGTGCCCGGAAATGTGCCGGGCGCGAAGCGCTATGTCCCGGTCCTCGCACCAACGCATCATCCGGTAGAGGAGCATACAAAGGTCGCGGGAGCGTGTGCCACCTTGCTTCTGGATGTAAGCCACCACCGTTGTGTTGTCTGAGAGAACGAGCAGCTCCTGGTGTCTGAGGCGATCCTCCCCGAACTGAAGGGCTTGCCAGACGGCCTTCATCTCCAGCCAGTTGATGTGAGTGTGCACTAAGTCCGAGGGCCAGGGGCCAGACGTCGAGAGGAACCGAGGAAGGAGGTGCGCTCCCCACCCGGTGAGGCTCGCGTCGACACAAAGGGAGGTCTGGGGTGGAGGAGAGGCCAGGGGAACTCCCGACGCTAGCCAAGAGGAGTCGGTCCACCGACGAAGATGAGGAAGCAACATCTGAGGGACCGGAACCAACGTCATTAAGTCGCCGGAAGATGGGCGCCAATGCAGTAGGAGATGCAGCTGTACCAGCCGGGAGTAGAGACGACCTAGGGGGATGAGATCCACTGCGGCGTTCAACAAGCCCAGAAGCTGAAGTCAGACTCTGGCGGGGGCTGCGTCCATCCGCACTAACTGACCAGCTAGGGCCGCAATCTTCTGAATCCGAGGCGCCGGAAGGCTCACCTTGTTGAGGTCAGTCGCAAATTCCATGCCCAGGTGCACAAAGCGGCGGGTAGGAGCGAGATCCGACTTGCCCTCGTTGACCAGGAAGCCCAAGTGTGCCAGGAGGTGCAGCAGCGCATCCCTGTCCGTCGCGAGCGTGGTCTCCGACTGGTTGCGTAGGAGGAGGTCGTCTAGATAGTTCGACGTCGGACTGGAGGAGGACTGTCAGGCCTTGGTGACTACGACGTCCATCAGACGGGTGAATACCCAAGGGCTGAGGTTGAGTCCGAACGGGAGCGCGCGAAACTGGTAGACCACATCGTCGATCGCAAACCGGAGGAACTTCCTGGAGGCCTGGTGCATCGGAACATGCAGGTACGCATCGGAAAGATCCAAGCTGACTGCGAAGTCTAGAGGCTGGACCGCGGCTTTCAGGGCTCAGGCAGTCTCCATCCGGAAGGAGGCCGTAATATACTTGTTCAGCGCCGAGAGATCGATAACCGGTCGCCATCTCCCTCCAGGCTTCGGGACGACAAACAGGCGGCTGTAAAAGGCTGGGGAGTCGGGGTGTCGAACAACCTCCGTGGCGGCTTTCCTCAGGAGGGAGGAGACTTCGCCCCGCAGGGCGGAGGCCTTCAGTGGGTCGCTGGGAACCTCGGTCCAAAGGGGGGAGTGACGCAAAGGAGGCGGACTGCGAAAGGCGATCCGGAGGCCGTCTGAGATGGTGGCGCAAATCCAGGGGTCGTTGGGAAAGAGCGCGAGCCAATTTCCGCGGAAAAAGGCTAGCCTCCCCCCGACCGGAGACCCTGAGGTGGTCGACGGGGGCAGGGGCGGGGGGCAGTCAGGCGGCCCGCCCGCGACCAGGTCACCAGGCGGGATGGGGCCAAGCGGGAGCACGGGACCTGGTGGGTCTAGGACAGCCAAAGGCAGGGGCCCGCTCGGGGGCCAAAGTGGGGGCTGAGGAGGCAGCGGGTCTAGCGGACTGCGAGGCGTGACCCCTAGCCTGGCGGGAGGACAGAAAGCGGCGGGGAGGGGGGGCACTGCAGGGCCAGCGGTCGGGGTTGGAGGCTCTAACCGAGGACCAAGTGTCGCCGAACAGCAGGGGCCCACCCAACGGAGCACGACGAAGCTGCGCGCGCAGCTCAGGAGGCATCCCCCGGCAGGCAAGCAAGAGGGCGTCTCGACGCATCAAGTCACAATTCGCAGATGCAGCCATAGCGTTGACCGACAAGTGGTAGGCGGCACGGTTGGCGACCTCCGCTAAGGCCAGCAAATCACCTAGGAGGGGCGTGACAGTAGGGTGCCAGGAGTCCTCCACACGACGAACCAGGGCTTGGGTGAGGAGCTCCAGGAAACTGGCGCAGGCTAAGGTGTTCTGGACCAGGGATGCCGTCTTATCCAGTCCGCGGGGGAGGGCACGTCAGAGGAGGGCGGGTCCGCCAGCTTGAGACAAGGCCGGAGGGTCCAAAGCAGGAAGAGGGATGGAGAACGCCTGGGAATGGCCGGCATACCAGTCCCGACGGAAGGCAATGTCCAGGCCGGCCGGCCAGCGACGATTGGAGAAAAACACGGGCTCGCGTGACGTGACAAGCTGAAGGTGAGCTGAGAAGGCATCTCGCAGCTCCTTAAAGCCTGGCGGCTGGGGAAGCGACTTGAATCTCTTGACCTGCCACTCGGCATCCATGAGAAGGTGGGGAAGGTGGGCAGGCGTCAGCTGGTAACGTCGCCGCGATGATCCTGGCGGCTTCGTCCAAGGCCAAGAGGGTCTCCGCAAGGGAGGAAGACGGAAGAGCCGAGGGGGCAGCATCATCGAAGTCAGCGGGCGAGAGGGAGCGACCATCCTCGTCAAACAGGGCCGAGACCGAGTCCTCGGGCAGCAAACTAAGGGTCTCTTCCTCCAGGGGGCGGCGAGAAGGCAGGCGGGTCGCCGTGACAGCCGAAGACCGAAGCGCAGGCAGGGAGCTGTCTTGGAAACCGCGGGAAGCCTGGGGACGAGCAGAAAGTGACGACAGCGGCGGCGAACGATGTGGTGAACGCGAGTAGGTGCGAGGGAGTGTCCTGTGCAGCGAGCGAGAACGAAGTCGGGAACGTGGACGGCAAACAGGGGGAGGGGGTCCGACGAGGGGAGGAGGGCCGATGGTGGCGGCGAGGCGAACGCGTCGAACGGCGCGAGGGCGAGCGCGAGCGCGCACGCGAAGAGGAGGGGCGGGGGGAGCGGCGATGATCCCGGTAGGAGGAACGATCCTTCTGACAGCGCTTGAGGGGTGAGCGCGAGTGTCTCGAACTAAATGTGGAACGGGAGGAGTCAGGGGCACGACTGCGTCGCGCAGGCTGAGGCTGACGTCTCTGCTGGCCGGGCTCAGTGAGGCGGGCGCTGTGCTGGCGTTCAGATCCTCCGGAAGGATCAGCGGGCTTATCAAGGAGAGACTGGTGAGGATGGCCTGTCAATGTGGGACGGCTCGTGGCAGACTGCTGCAGGCCGGGCTCAGTGAGGCGGGCGCTCTGCCGGCAAACAGACCCTCCGGAAGGGTCAGCGGGCGTGGCAGCAGTGGCAGTCCTCTGGTCAGCCGACAACGCAGACACCCGACGAGGATTCCGTACCGTGAGGCCAGGGCGGGAAGGGGCGGTCGCTACAGTAAGGGTGGCAGAAGTGGAAACCGGTGCCGGACGTGAGGTAGCAGGCTGTGGTCGCTCTCGCCGGTAGAAACTCCAGAGATCAGACCAAAGCATTTCAGGCCAGGCCGCACAGACATCACAAAGGTGGTCCGAGGAGCAGCCAGCACAAGGAAGGCAGACCGCATGGTCATCCATTGGCCACTGGAAGTCGCCGCATTGGGAGCACGTAAGCAGTTGGGCTCTGCAACAAACGGCATGGCAAGGTCGGCAATGCAGGCAAGAGGCGCCGAGCCAAACAAAGGTACTCCGGACGCCGTGACAGCCCCCGCTTGAAACAGCGGCTACACTCTCCGGGGGTTAAAGGGCCTTTAAGCTAGACGAACGGAACGTGGGTGCCAGGTGGCCCTACGAAAAACCAGCGTCTAAGAGGCAAAAGTCTACTCGTAAGCTAACGAGGCACAACAAAGGAGAGGGTAGGCGAAGTCCCGCGAGGAGACTCGCAAGAAGGCTGTCTAAGGCGCCGGAATGTAAGCTCGACAGCTGGTGTAAATGCCGTAACAACAACGAAAAGGAAAGCCCAAAAGGCAGCTGGCTCTCGGCCCAAGGGCCGGCTGTGGGTAGCTACTGCTACCTTACCTCCGAGACGAAGCGGGAACGGGGGGAAGGGTCGCCATACACCCGTCACAACACGGAGGAGAGCAGCGGAAACCCGGAACGCGCAAGAAGAAGAAGCAGGCATCAAGAAGGCAGGTCAGCGCTAGAAGGGTGGCAGAGCACACGAGTGAAGTCGGCAACGAGCATAGGCAAAAGGAAGACCGGTCGAGGCAGAGCAGGAGCAAAGCCAGACACGTCTTCTTTGCACGAGCAAAGTAGCAAGACTGGATTGGTCTCATGACAGGAAACGGTAGGGCAGGGACAGGAGACAACTCTCGGCCCCTCTGGGGGTCCCCGAGTGCCTCCCGGGTTGTGTGGTAACACAACGGGTTACTTACTTACTTACGCCTGTCACCCCTACCCGGGTATAGGCCGTCGACGAGAGACCTCCAGCAACTCCTGTCCTGTGCTTCTCCTTCGATTCTACTCCAGGTGGTTCCCAGTCTCTTGATGTCTGCTTGGAGGTCTCGACGCCAGGAGTTTCTCGGCCTACCTCTTTTCCTCTTTCCCTGGGGGTTCCATGACAATGCCTGCCTAGTGATACTGGAAGCTGGCTTTCTCAGACTGTGACCGATCCATCCCCATCTTCTTCGCCCAATTTCATTCTCTGCTGTTATCTGCTCTGTTCTCTCCCAGAGTCTGACGTTGCTGATCTTCTCTGGCCAGTGGATTTTCAAAATTCTTCTAAGGCAACTGTTCATGAAGGTCTGTACTCTGTTGACTGTGGTTTTTGTCAATCTCCAAGTCTCTGCTCCATATAGGAGAACTGCTTTTACATTGGAGTTGAAAATCCGGACTTTGGTGTGTTGTGACAGCTCTCTGGAACTCCACACTTTTTTCAACTGGAGAAAGGCTGCTCTGGCTTTACCGATTCGTGCTCTGACATCTGCATCAGTGCCGCCTTTTTTGTCTATGATGCTCCCGAGATAGGTGAAGGACTCCACCTCCTCCAACGGGGTGCCAGCAAGCAAGACTGGTTCTTCCCTGGTTGCATTCAGCCTCATTGTCTTTGTTTTCTGTTTGTGAATGGTGAGGCCCACTTGGGACGAGATGTCAGCAAGCCTCGTGGTCTTGTCCTGCATTTGTTGATGAGTGTGGGACAGTAATGCCAAGTCGTCTGCAAAATCAAGGTCGTCAAGCTGTGTCCACAGTGTCCACTGTATTCCACTTCGTCTGTGCTCTGTGGTCATCTTCATGACCCAGTCTATGGCCAGTAGGAAGAGGAACGGAGACAGCAGACACCCCTGCCTGACACCAGTTCTGACCTGGAGCTCTCTGGTGAACTGCCCTTCGTGGATCACGCGACATGTCATGCCATCATAGCTGCTCTTGATCAGGCGGACGAGCTTTGTGGGTACACCGTAGTGTCGTAGGAGTTTCCACAGAGTCTCTCGGTCCACGCTGTCAAATGCTTTCTCATAATCCACAAAGTTGACGTACAGCGGGGAGCTCCACTCCAGAGACTGTTCCACGATGATGCGGAGAGTGGCGATCTGGTCTGTACATGATCGGTTCTTCCTGAATCCTGCTTGCTGGTCTCTCAGCTGGGGGTCAACGGAGCTCTTCATTCTCTCTAGGATGATCCTGTTGAAGACCTTTCCTGGTACTGACAGCAAGGTGATTCCTCTGTAGTTGGAACACTTGCTGAGGTCGCCTTTCTTGGGAAGCTTGATTAGGTACCCCTCCTTCCAGTCAGCTGGCATCACCTCCTCTTCCCAGATCTTTCCAAACAGTGGGTACAGCATCTCAACTGTTGTCTCTAGGTCTGCTTTCAGAGACTCCGCTGGGATGCCATCTGGCCCTGCTGCTTTTCCATTCTTCAAAAATGCCACTGCTTTTCTGATCTCTTCCTGGCTGGGTCTGTCACAGCTGATGGGTAGGTCGGTCTCTGCCGGCTGGATGTCAGGGGGGTCGGGTGGGCTAGGTCTGTTCAGTAACTCTTCAAAATACTCGGCCCATCTGTCGAGTTGGTCTGCTCTGTCTGCAATAGGCTTGCCTTCTTTGTCTTTTACTGGTCTTTCTGTATGGCCATACTTACCCGACAATCTTCTGGTAATGTCGTAGAGCTGTTTCATGTTGCCGCTGCCTGCTGCCTTTTCTGCCTCTGCTGCCAGGCTGTCTGTGTAGGCCCTCTTGTCTGCCCTGATACTCCTCTTCACCTCGCGGTTGGCTTCCGAGTATTCCCCCTGTGCCCTTACTTTGGCTGCTCTCGTGCGACTGTTGTTGACCGCTGCTTTCTTCTGCTTCCTCGCTTCTATCTTCTTCAAGGTCTGTGCCGACAGCCAGTCCTTGTGGTGGTGTTTCCTGAACCCTACAGTGTCTTTGCAGGTTGAGTTCAGCGCCTCTCTAACTGCCTTCCACTGCTGCTCTGTGGTGACCGCCTCCTCTTCATTTACTAGCTCCTGTAGCGCTTGAAACCGGTTGGACAGCACCAGTTTGAACTCTTCTCTAACTCCAGTTTCTCTCAGGAGGCCTACATTATAGCGCTGTCTTCTTGTTGTCTCTGTGCGGCTTTTCTTTAGCTTGAGCTTCATTCTTAAGGTAAGCAGATGGTGGTCTGAGGCGACATCTGCTCCCCTCCTCACTCGAACATCTTGAAGGGATCTTCTAAATTTCTTGCTAATGCAGATATGGTCGGTCTATTTGGTTCTCTGTTGTATGGTCTGGTGAGACCCAAGTTGCTTTGTGTATTCTTCTGTGTGGGAAGATGCTGCCTCCAATGACAAGTCGGTTTAGAGCACAAAAGTCTACAAACCTCTCCCCGTTCTCACTCATCTCCGAGCCTAGTCCCTGTCTCCCCATCACCTCTTCGTATCCGGTGTTGTCCTCCCCTATTTTGGCATTAAAATCGCCCATGACGATGGTGATGTCTCGCTCCGCACATTTGTCCACGGCACTCTGGAGTCGGTTGTAGAACTCTTGTTTCTCTTCCTCGTCACTGTCATTGGTGGGCGCATAACACTGGATGACGTTCAGCTTGAGCTTTTTCTTGGTTCTAAAGGCTGCTGTTATAATTCTTGGCCCAAGAGGTTCCCAGCCCATCAGCGCTCTCTGTGCCACTGGTGACAGCATGAGTGCTACTCCTTCTGTATGGGGGGCATTCTCCTCTTCATGACCTGAATACAGAATCATCTCCCCACTTAACAGCCTTTTCTGGCCAGACTGCGTCCATCTGGCTTCACTGATGCCTAGCAGGGAAAGGTTGTACTTTTGCATTTCCGCTGCTATCTGGGTGGCCTTGCCGCTCTGGTACATGGTCTTGACGTTCCATGTGCCCATGGTTGTATCCCTGGATAGAGAGAGGCGGCTCGGTCCTGTGGCTTCCGAAGACTTCCGGCTTTCACCACAGGACGTCATAAGTCTTCTAGTAGAAGAACCTTCCTCCTCCAGGAAAGGAATTACTGTTAGTCTTTTCGTCGGCGTTTTTGTAGCTATTTCCTTTTTTGCAGGGTGGGGAAGCTACCCCCACGCCCAACCCCCTTACTAGGAGGACCAGGGGTTTTCTGTCAGGGTCACCTTCCCTTAGACCATGTTGGTTCACGGCACCTTATTTCATTCGGTGCACCCCTCTCACGAGGGACCCCCTATCCACCACCCAGGGGACGCGCCTCAACGCCGTATGGTCCCAGCGCGAGGAACACAACGGGTTCTTAGGCTAAAATTGAGCAAGTAGTAGACATTTCCACAAAGTCATGTCACCGGTAATGTTTTTGAGGAAACAAGTTACTGTGAGTGCCCTGAGATGGTCTATGCCTTTTCCGTTGTAACATCACCTGATTACAGGTATATTTAGGCATCTTTTCCACCAAGTGGTATCATTGGTACTACTGAAGGGGTTAATGTCTATTAGTTGCACATGTATTTTGTCGTCTTTTTTCAGGTATTTCAGGCCTGCATGCGTATCGAGATCATTGCTCTACTGGGATTTGCATCAGGGATAGCCTCCTCTGTAGTGGAGGCCTTCGCTTTTACTGACTGGATGATGTATCTAGGTACATGAGAATAGTTTTCTGTTGTTTGTGTATTTTGGGGTTGGATGTGGCATTTAGACATGAACAAGAGCTCTCCTTTGACAGAAACAGCAGAGATGGAAAGAAATTATAATAGAGAGGTTACATTTACGCTAGACCACTCCCAGCCACAAACGAGAGCAAAGTCACGGCTGCTAACCAGCTCCTACCATACGCATAGAAAACACTCTAAATATCTTCAAGAGGCATGGATCCTCATGAGCCCAACACTCCGAACATCTCCAAGAGGCATAGATCCTCGTGAGCCCCTGGGCTCATGAGGATCTATGTCTCTTGGAGATGTTTGGAGTGTTGTCTATGCTTATGGTAGAAGCTGGTTATCTGCCGTGAATATTGCGCTCGTTGGTTGTTGGGAGTCATTCATTGCAAATGAAGCCTCACTAATGTCCATAATGAAACTTGCCAACATTGTCATGGAATCTTGGCATAACTCGGTATGTAATAATAAGTGAGTTGCCCCCAAAATCCACCATGACATCAATACCTGCAATATTTTTCTGTACACTTATGTTACCAGTGTTACATGACTGTTACTATATATGAGCATATCATGCACTACACATTGTTAGTAGGAACTCATTCATTAACCATGGATATGTATACTTGTCTGGTGTGTATGTGTGAATGAGTGTGCGCACGCAAGTATTATTATATTCTGTGTAATGGTGTGCATGCGATCTCTTTTTTTTTTTCTCACTCTCTCTCTCTTTTTCCCTCCCATTCCCCCACATCCCTTTAGTCTCAGGCTATGTATCTAATATATATGATTGTTGTTGCCTTGGGCTCTGTCAATATCTGTATCAAGTAAAGATTCATTACTAGGATACAGTGTACTAGGCTGTGATTTGTGTTGGTTTCTTCCTCCATGCAAAACATTTCAGTTCACGATTGTTGTGATGACCTTTTCTTGTGTTGCAGTGCCTGTAGTAGGGATCCTTGCCATGGTAGTCAACCCCGTCGTCCGCACCCTCATGTCCAGAATGGCGCCTGCCAGCAGTCAAGGTGGGAGTGAAGAATGTACACCTACAGAAGAACCTGTTTTGAGTGACCATCCTTATGAAAGGTCAATCGCCATGTAGCCAAGCACCTAAATCCCATGTAGCCATGCACCTAAATCCCATGTAGCCATGCACCTAAATCGCCATGTAGCCATGCACCTAAATCGCCATGTAGCCATGCACGTAAATCCCATGTAGCCATGCACCTAAATCCCATGTAGCAATGCACCTAAATCCCATGTAGCCATGCACCTAAATCCCATGTAGCCATGCACCTAAATCCCATGTAGCCATGCACCTAAATCCCATGTAGCCATGCACCTAAATCCCATGTAGCAATGCACCTAAATCCCATGTAGCAATGCACCTAAATCCCATGTAGCAATGCACCTAAATCCCATGTAGCCATGCACCTAAATCATGGTCTGTAATGACAGGTGACACTTGGTGCCGTTCCAGGCATCTCTTGAGAAAACCCCTGACTTTTAACCCCTTCATCCTGATGCACTATTGCTTGAAGTAAATTTGACGATGACAGTTCAATGGTGGTGCCAGAATAGCTAGAGGACAATAAGCAAACTTATAAAAAAAATCAGCTTCAGAATGTAATGGGTTTAACTCATTCTACCCCAGACACACCACAGGAAGATAACGATGGACCAGGATAGTTCAAGTGTGATGCCAGATTAGCTTGGCGCCTATGGGCACCAAGCTATTCTGGCATCACCCTTG
Organism: Semisulcospira habei; assembly: GCA_036245525.1. Lineage (NCBI taxonomy): Eukaryota > Metazoa > Mollusca > Gastropoda > Semisulcospiridae > Semisulcospira > Semisulcospira habei. The sequence goes on along the minus strand of BTPG01000004.1, from coordinate 51,045,248 downwards.
AACTATCATGGTCGATCTGTGTCCTGCACTGCAATGCGGTCTTCAGAGGACAGCGGCAAAATGTAAGGATTTCGGTCTTGGGGTACAATGTGTTAAGATAGTTTCTTGCAAAACAGTTTGCAGAAAGAGGTTGTACTGCAATACAACTGGTGTCTGTTTTTTTTTTTATAGCCCTTTGCGTGATGGTAGGTTTTTATGTCGAGATGTAGGAATCGTCGCGACAAAAACCGCTACCGAGATGCAAAGGTTTAAACTTTTACAATTTTCGCACCAGTTCTGGAAGATAAATCGACACTGGAATACATCAAAGTTGCAGACCTCTTGTTGTCTTATGTATGCTTAAATATTAAGGCTCTCATACGTGTTCATATGTTGATACTTTTGACATGACAATAAAAAAACTATTGGCAAAATATCCTATCTACTCGATAGTGTTTCACCGTACGTGGCAATAGCTCTCCGCAAGCTGCGTATGTACTATTTCCTTATGTGGAAAATCTCGTGAAGCTTTTATGTCCTTGAGACAAAATGGATGTGTACATGGAAGACAAAGAATTGAGAACAATTTGCAGCAACCACAATTATGATAGAGAAACAGAAATGAGTCCGGACGAGGGAGTGGATATGAGAGCTGGCTAGGATAGGAAAAATAGAAGCAGGTTCTATTTGGACTATCGGGTGGATAGAAATGTATTGCCGAGCTAGCAAGACCTATCGACAAACTATCGAGTGGCTGGATAGGCGCGGATAGTCCCATTTCTAGCTTCGTGTACGGGCTGCTTTACACACTACAGTATGCTTCAGTAGTGAATACTGGTGCGGACTGGTCTCTAGCTCCTAAGTGTATTCATGGTGAGTAAAAGGTCCTGGGGCTGACATCAGTTTAGATAGCTCAAGCACAGCTGTGTGCGGGCCAACAAAGGCAAACATAGGTGTGAGAAACTTTTCCTCAATGAGTAGTTTATCTGGACATGTCCGTGTAAAGTAATTTTGAGCACCACAATAACACTAATGCAAATAGCACAGTATGACTGTATGGCTTCCTAATACACTGAACCTGACCTTTATAAAAAATATTACCCTTCGCTTGTGTCGGTAGCGTTTTTTTTTTCATGCTTGAATCATTACGACAAAAACTGCTACCGACAGCCAGATAGATAACCCATTTACCCCTGCTACCCTACAGCAGGAGATGGATCGACCATGATAATTTAAGGGTGGTGCCAGATTAGCTTGGTGCCATCAGGCTCCAAGCTAATCTGGCACAACCCTTGAATTATCATGGTAGATCTGTCTCCTGCAGCTGGTATATAGTCATTAGGTGACACCTCAAAAGTTTTGGAAAAGTGGCCTTGGGGTTAAATGGGTTAAGAAGATAATTGTATGTTCACTTGTTACATTTCAGGGGCCTTGTTTGCCAGCATGTCGGCAGTAGAGACGGTGTGCCACTTGGCTTCCACAACGATGTACAATACTGTCTACATGGCCACGCTGCAGGTCTTCTCAGGGGCCGTGTTCCTGCTCATTGCTGCATTTTGCTTTGTCAGCTTTGTGCTCGTTATGTGAGTATGCATTTGCAGACTCAAAGCAAGGATAAAATGAATGACTACCAAGTGTGTAAAATGCTAGGACACATATCAAGGCAACAAAGAAACAAACTTGCTTCGAAATACCGTACATTTCATTCGTTGAACTCATGATGTGCGTAGACTGTCCTTGACTCGGTCCCTTGTGGTCCCCTCTTTTGGAGGATCAATTGTACTGTTTTTGTCCTGGTCATTTCAAAGCGAGTTTTCTTTCTTTTCGCTTGTTATGTGTGTTACGTTTGTGGTTGTGTTATTCTTTGAGAGCATGTGTGTATTAATCATAGGAAAGATCCGATATTCATTTGAGTTATTTTGGATAAAAATTACATACCTTTTTAGTAGGATTCATTTTCTTTTGATTGCGACCAATTTTGTTTGTGATGCGTAGTTTCGCTACAATGTTGTAAAGTTTTACCTACATTAAGATAAGATAGTTTATAAGATAAGATAGTTTATTGCCATATGTTTCCATGTAAAAAAACCCAATAAAAACATTGGAATTTGTCTTGATGTCAGTTACTAAGACTAAAATAACACACACACACAAACAAACACAAAAACACACACACACACACACACACACACACACACACAAACACACACACAGTGTGTTTCTTTTGTTCTTGATCATTTCTTTCCATGCTTGACAACAACCTTTTAAAAATGTTACACTTGTCACAGTTTCTCATTCTGTTGTGTTTCTTCCCACAGTGTGTTCATGCTTGTCAGTCGCAATGCTGTATACTATGAGAGTGTTGTGGAGGTTGAAGCCCCAGATGCAACCAAAGCCTCAGAAATGGTGAATGAGAGAACACCTCTGCTGAGCCACATGACCAGCGGACAATCATCCAACAGCGACAGAGCAAGAAAGCAGGGGCTTACAGACAATAAGGGTGGCACATCGGCCGAACAGTCCTCTTGCTAGGTTGAACTTAGCAGCCAGCAGTGACTAAACAAGTCAGGGTATTGATCCGTCAGAACTGTGCGCCGGGACACCAGGATACATACCAAAGGTGAAGAAAATGTTGGACAAAGACAAACAAATGAATTGTTTGGGTACATGTCTATCCAGTGTTGAGTGATTCTTCCCTTTGAAGGCAAAAGGCAGTAAGTCCGTTTTTGTGAAGAGCAAGTCTTTCATTGTGTTACATTGAAAATCTTGCTTTTCACAAACTTGTACCTACTGTCTTTTGCTTTTATCCCATATCATACTGAGACTAAATGCTTCCAATTTGTACAATGCCATATGCAAGCTACATTACAGTACTTTACAGATAAGGATATAGACCAATGGCTTTAGTTCAAGGGTGGTGCCAGAATAGCTTGGTGCCTAGAGGCGCCAAGCTATTCTGGCACTACCCTTGAACTATTTTAGTCACACTTATTTCACACACTGGTGTATTCCGAATGATGAGGGTTAAAGGTCAGAGTTCCCTCAGAGTTTATACTGTATCTGTAGCACTTGTGCCGTCTGCCTGCCTGCATCAGTCTACTCCTGCACAGATTTTTCTGCTTTTTTCGCATTGCACACCTGGGGTCGGTCGCATGAGGGAGCTTAGTCCTGCGCCAGCCACTAAGCAAGGTGCTCCGCTGTAGCGGAGCACCTTGCTTATTGGCAGGTGCATGACTAAGCCCACTCATGCAACTGGTCTAAATCGCTGGTAACCCCGGCAGATGGGAGTAGTGTACTGCACGGGCCGTTTATATCTTGAATGGAGGAACCATAAAAACCTTTTTCAGTGCAGACAAGTCTATCACAGGCTTCCACTTGCCTTCTAGCTTCAGCATCACAAAGAAATGGCTGTAGGGGCTGGGTGCATCCGTTCTCATACCTGTTCTGTGGCTCGTTTTACCAGAAAGGCCCCGATCTCTGTAGACAGGGCGGCTGCCTTTCTGGGATCCGCTGGGAGCTGTGTCTAGGAGGGAGACCTCTGTAGAGGGGGGAGGTGGGTGGGGGGGTGGGGGGTGGTCTTGTGGAAAAGCCAGTGGTCCCCCGCCAGGAAGTGTGCACTCCAGCGGGTTCTGAAGTGTACAAGCATTCCAATGCACAAAAGGCCATCAGGCCGACGTCGGCCGCCGTTGACCCACGCACGGCCATGTGCGGGCCAACGGTGGCTGACATCAGCGCTATGGCCTTTTGCGCATTGGGCTGGCACCGACCCAAGAAGCAAAGCGTCTTTGGGCCCACGACAGCTGCAGTGGACCCGCACACAGTCGTGTGTGGGCCCACTGCGGCCGTCATGGGCACAAGGACCTTTGCTTACTGGGGACGGGAAGCCCGCCACTCGCCAGTGCTGTGCCAGAAAGCGAGACAGTTGTGTGCCCTCTGTCTGCCCCACTTGGGCCAGGGGGCAGGGTGTAACTGCTTGGAGAGCTGGGGTTGGGCCAACTGGGAGAGAAGCTAGGAAAGCACATCAGGCGCCAAGCTATTCTGGCACATCACAATGAGGGAGGTGGAAGGTTGAAAGGTCCCGTCTCTCCTGTATTAATGTCACCAGTCGGTTGTTTGAAGAAATAAGTAGACTTACTGTCTTCACCTGTCATGATTCCCCTCAGAAAGGTCTACTGTATCTATAGCAATGCTCGCATCTTCTGTGGTCTGAAGTTAGCAGCTGCCAGAATTTAATTTATGCTTCTACGTTTCTGTTTTACTCTGGGAGAGGGTAATAATTATGTTTGGACATTTAAGTACACACGGTCTTGCACATAGAGAAACGATTACAAAATGCAGGGGCCCATGAGAACCTACGCCTCGTGCACTACTGACTGGTCCCATGTCACATTTGACCAGTGAACCCTTTGCATCCTGAGGCTGATTTTTTTTATCAAATTTGCTTTTTGTCCTATGAAAGCTGCATTACAGATTAGGAGATAGATCAACCGTTTTAGTTCAAGGGTGGTGCCAGAATAGCTTGGCGCCTGAGGCGCCAAGCTATTCTGTCACCACCCTTGAACTATCGTAGTCAAATTTATTTCAAGCAATGGGTGTATCAGGATGATAAGAGTTAATAGAGCACAAGGCATCAGTTGTCATGAGCCCCTGAGTTATAAGCTCCCCTTTGTGTAAGAGGCACAGGTTCTCAGGATGGATGTATGTATGTAATGTATGTAATGTATGTATGTATGTATGTATGTATGTGGCGTAACCTGAAATTGCAAACACAACGCATGTACTAGAAGCTGCCTCCAGAATTTACTGGTAGCACCACTAGTACACCATATGCCTACCTGAAGAGCCCCCCCTTGGGGTGAAACCGGTCGTAGGCGGCAAAAACTTATATATATATATATATATATATCTATATATATATACAGTGGAGTCCAGTTAACACGAACTCGCTTTACACGAAATTCCGGTTAACACGAACCGTTTTTGCATTCCCGGCCGACGGCCTTCTTATTCTGTATTAAAATTTCACTGATAACACGAAATGCTTAACACGAAATTTCGCTTTACACGAAGCTGTCGGTTCCCAACCAGAGCAGTTTCACTATTATTCATCTGTTTAACACGAACACAGATTCCATTCACAGAAAACCAGTTCACGTGTCGCTCTCGCGCTGTGGAAGTACACATGACAGATCAGAGCGAACTCTAGTCTGTGATTGGCTGAATAGCCTTCGGCTGTTGTAATCTGTCTTCTCATTGGCTAGCATTTCTGTACTGTATTCATGTTGTATCATTCGTGTACCAACACAACCCTTTTACCGATGCGGGATTGTACTTCAGCCTGTGTTGCTTTTACCTGAGGATTGTAACTAAGTACATATGGATTTTACCTGATGGATTTACATTAAATACTTGAGCTGTACACGTTTCCTTGTGTTTTCCTAGCGAGCTGAAGGTATGCATAGAAAGTACGATAATGTGCACTTTTAACCTGGTACTCATTCACGCACACGTCTTACTGGACTGAACGAGCTTAAAGAATGATAAAAAGCAATGTACATGATAGTTAAGTCTGATCCCTATGTGTCCTTTGGCCCCAATGGGCCCCTCGACAATAAATGTTGTTCTTGTTCTTGTTCACTTGTTCTTACACACTTTCTCCTTGAGGGCCGTGATCAATTTTGAGGCCATATTGGTTAACACGAAATACGGTTAACACGAAGTGATTTTCCGTGTCCCCAGAAATTCGTGTTAAGCGGAATCCACTGTATAGATATATATGTACGCAGGTGCTGGGGTTTCTGAGGTCCTGTGTTTTTTGCACGTAGTTGGGCTGAATGAGTAGGGAAGAGTAGCAGTTCAATTCCTGTACACAATGTTCGCTGAATTTTTTTCATCTTGTTTCAGTGCCTTTTTTCATGTATATTGGTGTGTGTACGTTTGTGTGCGAGCACTCTACCCTTTACAGATGACATGCTGGTGTATGAAAGATTATGTTGACCTCGTGAATTAAAATTTTTCTATGCAGAGCGGGGGAGGCCTGGTGGTGTAGAGCATTTGACTTTCATCTAGGAGGTTGTGGGTTTGAGCCCAGCTGGGGTCAGAATTTGCTCAGACCCTTTTTGTTGCCCTGTCTTTGAAATCACCTATATAATGGATAAAAAATGTTAACCCATTTAGCCCCAAGACCCTACAGGAGATGGGTCGACCATGATAATTCAAGGATAGTGCCAGATTAGCTTGGCACCTGATGGCGCCAGGCTAATCTGGCACTACCCTTGAATTATTATAGTTGATCCATCTCGTGCAACTGGTTATTACTCATTAATAATAAATAATAATACATGGTATTTATATGGCGCATTTCTCATATTTGTAATATAACTCAATTCCCAGGCGAAAACGACACACACACACACACACGCGAGTTTGCAGGGGTGTGTACACAAATACCGTAGAGATTACACGAAAGTCTGTGAGAAAAAGTAAGTTTTTAACTTTGCTTTGAACTGCCTAAGGGTGTTCGCATTTCTCAGCTCAGTCGGTAAGGAATTCCAAACTAAAGGAGCAGTACATCTGAAGGAGCGTTCACCAGCAGATTTGAGATGAAACTTTGAGAAATTACATGACACCTCCAAATTTTGCAAAATACGGCCATGGGATTGAATGGTTTAAACCCAGAACGTTTTTTAACGTTTTAAAATTTTCAGGAAGCTAAAGGCAGCAGTGAGGACAGTCGCGAAGCGCACCTTTATCAATATGTAATGTGAGCAAAGCTTGCAGATTTTACTGCCACATATTGTAGCAGATGACAAAAAGTTGATATGTCTCAGAGAGAGAGAGAGAGAGAGATTTTTTATTGTGTAACTGTTGGCATGTGTGAGTGAGAGAAAGATTTGTTATAGAGAAATGTTTGTTACAGATAAATGCTGGTATGTCACAGAGAGAGATTATTTTTGAGAAAATGCTGACATGTCAAAGAGAGGGAGGGAGAGAGAGAGACGTTTTCTTATTGAGAAAATGTTGATGTTGATGAGAGGGATTTTTCTCAACTCCTTTGTGCAGTCAGTATTGTTTACACTACTGGTGGCTGTGTGCACAAGGGAAGTGGGGGGGGGGGGGGGAGGAAGGGGGGGAGCTAAACAGCTTTTTATTCCAGCAAACATTGACAGCTTATTTTGGCATTAACTTGATTCAAGTTGTGCAATGTTTCTATTCCATTTTTTCTTGTTGCACCAAACATAGCCATGATGATCTGATCTTATTATCTTTGTTCTTGTCTTCCTTTTATACTTTAAGCAAAATAAAATATTTTGACTCTTTTAATTCTGTTGGTTTATTTTTATTTGTACAAAGTTTGTTGATCTTGTGAAATGAGTTGACCCCATTTTGTACCCAGCCAACAGTACTGTTTACAGTACCGGTGGCTGCATGCTCAAGAGGGTTAATTCATTCAAGGCACCCTGCATCAATAGCTGCAGAAGTGTCGTATAGCATTGCAAATTGGCAACGCTATACGACACTTCTGCAGCTATTGATGTAAGGGTTCCTTGTACGAGTTAAAATTGTATTTTCATGTTTTGCCATATACTTTATCTCTGGGCTTGACTTCGCGAACGAAGATTCTATAGGGCTTGCCCACGTCGTCTGCAGGCATTTTCGTGACTGCGGAGGCCAATCCGGGACAGGCAGGTTCGACCGCAGTGGCTGCAGGGGAAGGTCTGGTCAGGGTTCTGAGTTACGACAACTCTGTTTTTTCTCCTGAGCCGCTTGTCCTTGAGGTTAGCTCCGCGAGAGTCCTCAAAGGAGACGGCTGCCTTGTGAATGGTGGAGCGCCAGGTGTCACGGTCCGCAGCAAGCGAAGACCACTGGCGGTGGTCGATTTGGCAGGCACTAAGTGACTTCTTGTCTTTGTATCTCTTCTTTGGTGCCCCTCTGTCTCGGTGTCCAGTGGCGAGCTCGCCGAACAGAGTGACCTTGCTGGTCCTCATGGAGCTGGACGATCATGCTGAGGAACTTTGGGGGGACAGCCTAGTCGCTCCAGGATCTGCCACATACCTTGCCTGCTCACAGTGTCAAACGCTTTTGTTAGGTCGACAAACGTTACGTACAGCCCTTTGTTCTGCTCGCGGCACTTCTCCTGAAGCTGTCTCAGCACAAAGACCATGTCGGTGGTACTCCTGTTGGCTCTGAAGCCACACTGGCCCTCTGGGAGGTGGTCTTCAGCGATGGCAGGTACCAGCCGATTCAGGAGCAACCTTGCGAGAATTTTCCCGACAATGGACAGCAGGGTAATTCCACGATAATTAGAGCAGGCAGACTTCTCTCCTTTGTTCTTGTACAGGGTGATGATGACTGCATCATGGAGATCCTTTGGTAGTGTTCCTTTTTCCCAGCAGCAGAGAAAGAGGTCGTGGAGCTTGTTGTGCAGTGCTGGGCCTCCATGTTTCCATATCTCTGGCGGGATTCCGTCAATGCCTGCTGCTTTGCCACTCTTGAGCTGGTGGATGGCTGTGAGGGTCTCTTCGGCGTTGGGCGGTTCGTCCAATTCAACCTTTAGTGGAAGGTGTGGGATTTGGAGGATGACTGTTTCTTGAACAGTGCGCTCAGCGCCGAAGAGGTCCTGAAAGTATTCCGACCAGCGGTTCAAGATGGAGGTATTATCTGTGAGGAGTGCCTGTCCATCAGCGCTTCGCAGGGGACTTTGTACCAGGTGCCTGGGGCCATACACTGCTTTCAGTGCTTCGTAGAAGCCCCTGTAGTCACCGTTGTCAGCGCAGAGCTGGGTCCTCTGTGCGAGTCTGGACCACCACTCGTTCTGGAGTTCTCTAAGCTTGAGCTGGAGACTGCTGCAGATGAGGCGGAAGGCAGACTTCTTCACAGGGCAGGAAGGCTGGGTTAGGTGGGCCTGGTGGGTGGCTCTTTTTTTTGCTAGAAGTTCCTGGATCTCTACGTCGTTTTCGTCAAACCAGTCTTTGTTCCTCTTTCTAGCAAAGCCCAAGACTTCCACAGAAGATTTTACAATAACAGTTTTCAGTTGTTCCCAGAGTGTTTCAGGGGAGGAGTCTGCTGCATCAACTGTGTCTTTGAGCATGCGCTGTAAATCGGCCTGAAGGGCAGCTTTCTTGTCATCACGCTGAAGGCTGGCAACATCAAGCTTTTTCTTGGGGGGGGGGGGGGGGGGGGGGCCCCCTTTCTTGGGTTTCAGCTTGAGGCAGAGCCTGAGTTTGCAGCGAACAAGGCGGTGGTCAGTGTGGCACTCTGCGCTGGGCATCACTCTGGTGAGGAGGACGTCACTGCGGTCCCTCTGACGCACTAGGACATAGTCGATAAGGTGCCAGTGCTTGGAGCGAGGATGCATCCAGGTGGTCTTTCGACTGTCCTTTTGCTGGAAAGTAGTGTTGGTGATGACAAGTTGCTGCTCTGCACAGAGCTCCAACAGTAGGCGACCATTGTCATTGCAGTTCCCAACGCCATGCTTGCCGAGGACTCCTTTCCAGGCTTCAGAGTCTTGGCCCACTCTGGCGTTGAAGTCGCCAAGGATGATGACTTTGTCGTCTGCAGGGGTGCTCTGCAGGAGGCTGCGCAGGTCAGAGTAGAACTTGTCTTTTTCTGCAGGCTCTGCCAGGAGGGTCGGGGAGTACACACTGAGAAGGGTGACGTATTGCTGGTGTCTCAGTGGGAGGCGCATGGATATGATGCGGTCGGAGTGACCCGTTGGTAGGTTTTCCAACTTGGTCGCAATGGGGGTCTTCACCATGAAGCCCACGCCTGAGAGCCGTCTTTCTGATGCAGGCCTGCCTGACCAGTAGAGGGTGTAGCCAGCGCCAAGTTCTTGGAGGCTGCCTTCCTCCGGGAGGCGTACTTCGCTGAGCGCGGCGATGTTTAACCTCTGCAATTCATGGGCAATGAGGGCGGAGCGACGCTCAGGGCATCCGCTGTCTGCTGTGTCGAGCATGGTTCGGATGTTCCAGCATGCTACGTTGAGTCCGGTCGTGGTCGTCATGAGAGTGGATCCGTTGTTTTTTCTTGTTTTCTGACCGCATGAGAAGATGCCCGTTGACCGCGGCTAGCCAACTGGGGTTATGAGGGGATGAGCTTTGGTTAGGCCACCTTTTCTAGGCCCCTCTCCGTGTGGAGCAAGCAGTGCTGTCCCTAGAGAAGGCTGCTTGGTCGTTCAGGGTGTGCCGAGTGACGCTGTCATCCCCAGGTCAACATCAGGCGGCCAATATCCTGAACCGCCTGCATGCAGGTTTGAGACTGCGGCTTCCAGTGACATCTTTCACCTGCCGTTTTGCCCCTTGCCCATCGCTACAGGACTTGGAAAGTTCAGTGTCATAGTCCGTGGGCGTTTTCCTAAAGCCTGCGCGGTGGAAATTTTTGGTGGAGTGCAGTGTGCGCAGTACTGGCCCCACCCTTTAAACCCTTGGTTCGTTTGCCATGGCCTAGCAAGCTGGGACGGTGGCATCGAGGTCCTCAGGTCGTAGGTTTTATATCAGACTGTCCTTGTCTTAGTCTCTGGCTCAAAAGCCTTCCCCGGAGACACGGAGGCTTTGATGTCAGGGGTTTCCTCCCTTAGCCTTTCCGCAGCCAAGCGGCCAGGCCTGCAAGGCAGCAGGGGACTCGTGGGGGCCAGGGTCGTCTATGTCCCGTGCAGATGTGAACATCTGCCCACTGCCCAGACGGTGGCACTTACCAGAGGAGAAAAATCCAACACCGGAACCCGGTATCGAACCTCGCACCTTTGGCATTGGAGGCAGACGCCTTAACCACTGCACCACTTCCCCACCCTATATACTTTATACACACAATCATTTACATCACACGCAATGCTGGTATTTCTCGCCTTTTGATTGCCTTTATTCTTCTCTTTGCCCAAATCAGCGACTGGCCAATAGATCTTAAACTGATCAGCCTGGAATGGTAGTGCCAGATACAAAACAACACAGTGCAATATTTACAATGACAGCATGAGAGACCGCGATAAATATCTTTGTGCTAAATGCTACATTGTATAAAATGACCAAGTGGCAGCAAGAAACATGACGAAACACTACATCGACATGATGAAACACTACATCAACGAAGAGAAATTTCCTCCAATGGACAGAATTAATAAATGAAGAGGGCAAAAAGTGAACAAAAATAATGTCCACTCTGATAACCTCAAATGTTCCTTTTTGGCAACAAAGATATTGTGGTAAAGCTTGAAAATTAAAGGAAACGCAAAGTTTGTGAACTTTGTGGTGGTGTTGGTAACATTTGATTGTACTCTGCATAACACCAAACGGCAGCAATGAACAGCAAGCGAAGGCCGACGGTGGCCAACATCAGACCGATGATCTTTTGGACACAGGGGTAAGTGGCACCAAGAAGAGATGACAAATGGTGGTCACAAAACGGGAATAACGTTTCAGACTGCCCTGCTTAAGTACATGTCCTGACACACACAAATACTGGTCTGTGGGTGTGGCCCCAACAGCTTCAGCCGAAAGGTCCAAAATCACACACCATCACACACACATACCGGGTATGTCTCTAAATGCATGTATATTCATGTCAACTGTGGATGTTGGTAAGGCAATGCCTTGCAAGCAAGAGGCATATCATGAGCCCCTGCAACAGCAGGGGCTCATGAAAATATACGCCTCTTTCAGATGGAGCTGAAAGAGGATCAAAAGTAAGATATAATAATGATGAGTGGAAAGAAGGACAAGCACCTAATTATGACTACCGGTAAAAATGTTCACAAAAATGGACAAATTTAACGACGGACATCAACATTGAAATGCAATATATCACAACACAGACGGACTCTCAAATCTACAACAGTGACAAGTACTATTACAGCAGGGCTGTGTAGGTAGACATCAAGATGGGAACTTCTAGGGACCAGCAAAACATGTTTAAACCCGTCACTGCCAATGGGCGCGTATTTGGTTTCTGAAACCAGCCTTTGCTCATTCAACGACCAAAAGCCAAAACCATCCCAGGATCATGGACACAAATTGGTCACATCGAGAGGCAAAGATCCACATGAGCCCCCGCAACTGCGGGGGCTCATGAGGATCCACGCCTCTTGCAGCTGGGCGTTTTTCACATTTTCTTGGCAGTGAAGGGGTTAAACAACAACAACAGCAAAAAACCCCACAACTTTAAAATGTACAAGACTGAGACAAAAGTCCAAAGCTACGTGGACTGACGAGAACAACTGTAGGCCATCGGCGCAAACATCACAAAACAAAAACTGGAATTATTGCGTTAACTCCCTCGGTCAGGACGCACAACAGCAGGAGATGGGTCAAACATGATAATTCAAGGGCAGTGCCAGATTAGCTTGGCGCCTGTCGGCGCCAAGCTAATCTGGCACTGCCCTTGAATTATCATGGTCCGTCCATCTCCTACCACAGGTGCATAGTCGTTGGATGACGCCTCCAAAATTTGGGAAATACGTACGCCGGGCTGGACGAGTTGATCCCCTTGTGCATACAGTCAGCAGTAATGTAAACACCAGTGGCTGCTTGCGCAAGAGGCTTAACCCCTTCACTATCCGTGGATACACAGTTATGTTTCTGAAAGCAAAGGTCAATACCACACCAAATAATCCCTTCAATCCACCGAACGCGGGTGTATGACCAGGGTCGGCAGGATGCAAAAAAACAAACAAACATGATGGGCTCACGTTGTTTGCCGCCTGCAGTTGGGCGGTTTCTGCATTCTCCCGACAGTGAAGGTTGGTTGGTTGTACATTGCTTATCGTCCCGACAGCAACAAGACTTTCTCAGGACGTGCCTGCACTGCTTGCGGAACCCCCCCCCACCCCCCCCCCCAAAAAAAAAAAAAAAAAAAAAAAAAAAAAAACCCACCCCAGAATGTTGAATGTATGTCGCCAGCCGGTCTAATATGCTAAAAAAAACAAACAAACTAAGACCATTTAGCAACACACATCCAATATCAAGAGCTACATTCAGCGCAGACAGTAGGGAGAGTTTAAAAAAGGAAAATGCAGGTGAATGGACCAAGGGTAGACAGAAACACATGCCCCAGAATAGGGAAAACCCACCCTGTGGGGCTGACCAGGGTGAGCCTGGGAACTCCCGACAGTGAAGGGGTTAATACGACAGCAGAGGTGTCTACAATACAGTGCTGACCAATCGAGCGTGCTTTGATCATGTACATTAACGTTTGTCTTCACTTTCAATTTCTGCTGCCCTTAGCAAATTAATGAAGTCGTATGACATCACAGAGGTGATGAATTGGCCAAGGTTCAAAGGCAGTGCTGGATTAACCCTTTTCATCCTGATGCAACCATTGCTTGAAATGCATTTGACTGACAGTTCAAGGGTGGTGTCAGAATAGCTTGGCGCCTGAGGCGCCAAGCTATTCTGGCACCACCCTTGAACTAATATGCTTGTAGCCTTCATAGGACAATAAGCAGATTTTTTTTTCTTCAGAAAATCGGTTTCTGGGTGTGGTGGGCTAACTTCCTGCCTGTGGAGGTGTCCAGCTAATCTGGCACTACCGGTGAACTATCTTGAATGAATCCACTGCTGGTGTCTATCTAGATGCCTCAAAAACGTTGATGAAACCATTTTGTTAAAAACGTAAATGAATACTTTTATATAAACACATTTTCCAATAGGGTGGGGAAAATCAGCAGCAGAGCGGTAACACCATTTCTTTTTAATAGACGCTCACTGGGAGAAAACTGTTTATGGCATCGACTAGTTACACATGTACATGTATTGCATATGGTGGAATGACACATCGAAACAGTGCCAAAATTGGGAGACATCGCAGACTACATTGCACATGAGACAGATCCACCACAGCAGTCTGAGGACAGTGCTGGAATACCTTTGCGATTATGGGCGCCAAGCTATATCCACCACTACCCTTGAACTGTCATGTTTGTTGTTGCATGTTGTTGTATCAGATCTCACTGGGTTATTGATACCAGCTGGTTAACAGTGAGGTTATGAAAATGAAGGTGGTGAACAGATATATGAGCACAATTTAACCCATTCGGCCCTGACGCACTACAGCAGGAGATGGGTGGACCATGATAATTCAAGGGCAGTGCCAGATTAGCTTGGCGCCTGTCGGCGCCAAGCTAATCTGGCACTTCCCTTGAATTATCATGGTCCACCCATCTCCTGCTGTAGTCGTTCGATGACGCCTCAAAAACTTGGGAAATACGTGCGCCGGGCTGAATGAGTTAATCCCTTGGCTGTCTGTAGCACTTTTTGTCGTGATGACTCCTGCTACCCACAGCCAAGGGGTTAAACAACTTGACTTCTCTTTCAAGTTTGTTTGTTTTTTTCCCTCTTTGCTGCCTCCTCAGTCTGACAGAATTTTGTTGTTGTTGAGAAAGCACCGACACTAAACCTGTATACAAGCAGTAGAATTCTAAAATGACAAACTGCAGCTGTGCATGAAAAGAACACACCAACATCGAGTCCACAAAACTGACATTATGTGAGAAGATGCAATTGTGCCGACAACAGTGATAATAATGGCAATTTTGTGATGACCATAAAAAAAGATGGGACCACACATGCAGCGGGCACGTACCTCGATCAACTCATACAGAACAACAACGTCCAACACAAGAAATCATGTCAGTCCTGACAGCGATATGACGACACGTACGGCAACACACTTACACCGAGATCAGCTTCAAGACACCATAAACGAACAACATTAAGCTGTTCAGTGCCGAGATAATGCGAGCACTACCCAACTGCAAGAGGTATAGATCCTCATGAGCTCTCCCCCCCTACCCCCAATTGTGGGGGCTCATGAGGATCTATATGTCCTGCTGGCACCACTCTGAATCCATGTTCCTGGGTCATCTAAAGTTTTATGGTTCTGCCTTAACCCATTCAGCCCTGATGCACTACAGCAGGAGATGGATCGACCATGATAATTCAAGGGTAGTGCCAGATTAGCTTGGCGCCAACAGGCGCCAAGCTAATCTGGCACTGCTCTTGAATTATCATGGTCGACCCATCTTCTGCAACAGGTGCATAGTCGTTAGACGACGCCCGCAAAATTTGGGAAATACGTGCGTCGGGCTGAATGAGTTAATGAAGATTGCAGAAACACCAGCTGACGATGCACAGGTTTATAACGGTCTATAAAAATATTCAGTATTTATGCAAAAGTTGTTTGGTGTTTGAAATATCTCAAAGAACCTGAAAGATTTTTTGTTTTCACTTTCAACCGCAGCTGACAAATTCTCAACCAATTTAGCCCCAACTCCGCACTTGCCAAAATTTAACAGGCGTCAGTCACTGAACAACTATGTACCAGTTCCAGGAGGTGGGTCGACCATGATAATTCAAGGGTAGTGCCAGATTAGCTGAGAGCCTCATGGCTCCAAGCTAATCCAGCGCTACCCTTACATTATCACGGTCAATCCATGTCCTGTTGTGGGGCATTGGGGCTTAACCCTTACCATTCGGAATACACCAGTGTCTGAAATACGTTTTGACTAAATTAGTTCAAGGGTAGTGCCAGAATAGCTTGGCGCCTCCAGGCGCCAAGCTATTTTGGCACCACCCTTGAACAAATTGTAAGTACTATAATGTAGCCTGCATACGGCAGTGTACACATTTGAAGCTTTTAGCCTCAGTATGATAGGGGTTAATGGGTTAATCTTCATGCAGCGCGGCCCATCCCATCCCGTAATGCAGTCCCGCCCAGCGTTGCTTCTCTCGTCTCCTGCACCATTTAACCCTACAGTCATTTTTCTCCAATTTTGCAGGTGCAACCCAACGACTCTGTACCATCTGCGGGAGATGGGTCGACCATGATAATTCAAGGATAGTGGCAAATTAGGTTGGCACCTGATGGCGCCAAGCTGATCTGGCACTACCCTTGAATCAACATGGTCGATCCATCTCCTGCAGTAGTCTGTCAGGCCTAAGCCCATTAAGCCCTGACACGTTTCATGTACAGCAGAGTGTGGACCTGCCGTGACAGTTCAAGAGCAGTGCCAGAATAGCGTGGCGCCTATACAGGCCAAGCATTTTCTGGCGCCACTCTTCAACTGTCATGACTGATCTATCTCCTGAACAGTATGTCATGTATGTAAACTGTGAACTTGTAGGTCGTTTGACATCGGAGCGCACATTTGTCGCAAATATCTAAAAAAAAACAACCCCACTTTTCTATACCAATCTTAGAACAAATACCATTCAGCGACAGTTGACCTCATACGATTTACTTTAAAGAAACTTGAAGTGTCAATTTTGCTGTACAGTTGTACCAATTTGGAACTTTTTCATTTTTACATTCCGTAATTGTGCCCCAGATATATTTAAGCCCTGTATTAGAAAGATCCATTTCCACGTGAATTGGCCAAGTTTTCAAACCTGAAACAGCGCGGGCATACATGAAGTCTATATAATTATAGTCTCTGATATTGAAATATGTCAGGGCTCTAATTAGAGTATTGAAAATGGATTGTTCTTGTCTTTTCAACTTTTCCTGGTACAGAAAGTGTTTCTTTACAGAGATATTTGGGAAAAAAACACGCACTCTGATGTCAAGCGGCCTATACTTAGGACTCAAGGGGCAACAGGAAAAAACCCTTAAAGCTGACACCATCTTATTCCTACAGCCACCAAAATGTACTTCAAGAATGTTGCAGTAAAATGACTTCATTCAATATTCTGCACTCATCAAGAAACGACTGTGAAGAAGAAAAGAAATTATTAACCCATTCCATCTTGAGGCTGATTTTTTTTTTTTTAAAGTGCTTATTGTCCTATGAAGGCTACATTACTGATTAGGAGATAAATCAACCATTTCAGTTCAAGGGTGGTGCCTGAATAGCTTGGCGCCTGAGGCGCCAGGCTATTCGGGCACCATCCTTGAACTATCATAGTCAAATTAATTTCAAGCAGGAGTGTATCCGGATGAAAAGAGTTAATGGTGGACCTAATTAGATGAGTTGAGAAAACATCCCCAACACAAGGAAACAACAATATTATAATTCATGAGCTCACAAAAAAATGCAACGCACAGTATATATATCGATTTATGATTTTATGGTTACTTTTGCAATTCAGACCTTTCTATCCAAAAACATGTGTTAGTGTGCAAGTACAACTGCTCCAACAGTATTCTATAATCAATAAAAGAAAACTGAACACACATCACAAATCAATTAAACTAGAAATATATAAATGCTAGCGAATTACTACGAAACCACATAACACTGAACGAACTGAAAGACATGGAATGGAGCATTGCATCTTAAAAAACAAGCACACAATCATTCATAATACAAACAAAGCAAACGAGTTTTTTCTTGGCAAAAACAAGCACCCTTTTGAAACAAACTACATAATAACTGTTCATATAAATGCATACAAAATGTGAGCAAACAAAAGAGAACAGTTAACCCCCTTGTACATGCAGCCACCAGTACATGTGGCTGTATTCACAACAGTTTTAACCCTTTTAGTTTTAGCCCCGCGGATGCAGTTCCTAAATTTTAGAAGTGTTACTTTAACAACCATGTACCAGTTGCAAGAGGTGGATTGACCATGATAATTCAAGGGTAGTGCCAGATTAGCTTGGCACCTGAAGGCGCCAAGCTAATCTGGCACTATCCTTGAATTATCATGGTCAATCCATCTCCTGCTGTAGGGAGTCCGGGTGAAATGGGGTTAATGACACAATGTAACTACACTAAGTACACTACAAATTATTGCCGCAGTAGAAATCATTTTTCACAATCTTTCAAAGACGGGCATAAATAAAGGCAGACTGGCACAAATTACAGGTCAGCCTCAGCTTATCGCGCTACCCGGAGCAATAAAAGTCAAACCATGTTGTCGGTGAGTGTGTTGTCATAGTGCTAAATTTACACAGGCATGTGAACAAAAAAAATCTGGCAAGTAAAATGTCCTCTGTCTGACGTCAGCCTTAACTGGCCCATGCACAGTTGTGCAACGGGGCAATTAAGGCCGACGTCGGCTCGAGGATCTTTCGATCACCGGGCGTGCCTGTAGGAGCCAGAGACCTGTGCGCATCATATCCGACGAAAATATACTTAGCCTGTTCTGTTCTGACAAAATCGGAATGGCACCCATCTGCAAGAGGAATAGATCCTCACGAGCCCCCGCAGGATCTACGACGATGATCTACGCCTTTTGCTGATACCATTTTTAATCCATGCTCCAGGGACAGCTTGTTGTTGTTTTTTTTTTGTTAGTTGAATTAATGACAATTGCATAAAAAAACACAATCTGCGTCTAATGAAGCCCTACCCCTGAACCATCAGGGTGATCCCATCCCTGCGCATCGTGCTCAGAGGACAATGCACAAATCTGTTCATGGACGACTTAACCCCGTCACCGCCGAGAAAACCACGGACACCCCCACACTACTGCAAGAGGCATAGATCCTCATGAGCCCCCGCAATTGCGGGGGCTCATGAGGATCTATGCCTCTTGCTGAAATGGTATCCACTGCTCATGGGACGGCGGCAGCTCTTTGGCACTGAATTGACACAGATTTCAGACGCACAGTGTACGATCAGTGGCAGTAAAGGGGGTCAAAGCATTGTCAGCACAAACCACGGCAAGCCGCACGATATTCTAGCAAAGTCACAGAGCGGGTTGATTGCGACAAATGCTGCAAACTGAAATGCTGTGCTCTTGGAAAGAAGTACCCAACGGAAACGGAGAAAGAAACACGCTTAGAAAAGACGGGTACAACACAAACTGATTAATATTTCGGGCAAATACCCTTTGTCAAAATAGACAAACAGACAGAGAGATCAGCCGCTACTTATCTTCATTCGCAGAAGGAGTTGCCACATTCCTTCTGCGAATGAAGTTATGTAGCGACTGATCTCTGTTTGTTTGTCTATTTTGACAAAGGGTATTTACCCGAAATATTAATAAATTGCGTTACAC
The DNA here is from genome assembly GCA_036245525.1 of Semisulcospira habei. NCBI lineage: Eukaryota > Metazoa > Mollusca > Gastropoda > Semisulcospiridae > Semisulcospira > Semisulcospira habei. The sequence goes on along the minus strand of BTPG01000004.1, from coordinate 51,026,337 downwards.
CTGTCTTTTATAAGCGTATTTCTTTCTCTGTTGGGTACTTCTTTGCATTTTACACGCTTGGCAGTCACCTTTTTGGTCTGCATTGTACTCTTGGAAGCACAGACATAGAATGTCTCTTTCAAGACATAATAGTTTCAACATCATAATTATGCGCTATTTAATGCGCTAATTTATTTATTTATTTATCATTCTGCAGAAAGAGAAAACAAGATGGGATGGACCATAACCCACAAAGTCCCTTCTATATGAGAGCTGTCCTTGCTGTCAATGGTCACTACCTTTTGTCTTTGACCTGATTCTGATGTTGAATTATCTCCTATTGAAAAAGTCTCGCAGATCTGCCAATGCGTCGGTGAGTTCTACAAGGGGCGCAGGACATACGCGTCATTGATTTGTCAAACTTATTTGTCATGACGTAAGTTTTAGTTTTTACGTAATATTAATTTTTCTGTAAAATATATTTTTTCGAAAAATACTTACCGATGTCATTACTACCATGGAACAACCTATAGCTAGCGTAATTTTAGCCCAAAAACTTACGATGTGTGCCTTTAGGGCCAGGGGAGGCCACCAGGGGTGCCGTGACCTGGTAGCCTCCCTTCCCACCCGTTACGGGTAACAGCCCGAGCAGCCAAGCCACACCAGTTCTTTCGTTTAGCTGGTGAGCGGCAAGCGGGGCAGGTGGGAGGGCCATCCGAGTAATGACATCGGTAAGTATTTTTCAAAAAAATACATTTTAGAGAAAAATTAATTTGCTTCCTCAAAAACATTACCGATGTCATTACTACCATGGAGAATCGCGAAGAGGAGGAGTGTGCCGCATAACCCAGTGCCTGACTGAGCCAGCCAGCCCCGTCCTCCCCGGCGCCATCTCCCGATAATTTTAGCTAAAGGGTTACCAACGGCACCAAAGGTGCCGGGAGGGAGTGTTGCGTCGCCGCGATGTCCCCCACTAGGGCCAGGTTGACTCGCTGGCCAGCCAGCCCCGTCCTCCCCGGCGCCATCTCCCGATAATTTTAGCTAAAGGGTTACCAACGGCACCGAAGGTGCCGGGAGGGAGTGTTGCGCCGTCGTGATGTCCCCCACCAGGGCCAGGTTGTCTCGCTGGCCAACCAGGTTACGGAGGTAGAACCGGGTGAAGGTCGACTTGGTCCGCCAGCCTACGGCAGCCAGAGTGTCTCGGACAGCGCAGAAGCGGTCAACGTGACGCTAGCAGCCATGGCTCTAACCTCGTGGGCCCGGAAGAGTAGCCGCTTGGCAGCGTCGGGGCAGAGGTCCTGGTAGGTGGAGCGCATCACCCATCTAGCCAGGAAGATTGTCTGGGCTGAGATGTCTTGTCTACCTGGGGACAGAGAAAACAAAAAGAGGCGGGTGCGTCCCTGGCGGAGCGGCTTGGTACGGCGTAGGTACACGCGTAAGGCTTTCACCGGGTCCTGTTGTCTGACTTCCTCGTAGGAGTCGATCGGCGTAAGCGATCGCACAGTGATCACCTGTGGGGCCGTCAGCGGGAACTGGTTCAGGGCCAAGAAGGCCGTATCCGTTAGTAGCTGCACGGGGTCATCCGACCTGCACTACAGACAGGCGGGGGCGCGGAAGGCGCGGACAGCTCACTCATTCTGGAGGCTGTGGCTACGGCGAGCAGAAGCAAGTCTTCGTGTAGCGTCGGCCACGCTTGCTAGGGGAAGCGACGCTAGCGTTCATCCAGAAGAGTATCCAGGGTAAATCCCAGCGCGGGATCAGGGAGCGGAGGAGGGCAGGTCGCTGTGTGCCGAAGACGGCCATAAGGTCAGCGAGGCCCTTACACTGTCGGGTTCCGCTCGGCCCGGATGCCGGTAAGCGTCGGCGATCATAGTGAGGTAGCCCCTAAGGTGATCGGTGCCAAGTGCTGTTCGGCGAAAGCCCGAAAGAACTCAGCCAGCGGTGGGGAAGTCAGATCGGTAGTGGAGAGGCGACGGAGGTTGCACCAAGCTCCCAGTACTCTCCACCTTCCCTCGTAGACACGCAGGGTCGAGGGTCCACGGCCTGAAGCGATAACTGTCACTGCCTCACTCGAGAACTCCAGCGGCGAGGGTTTGCCATCCAATCCCCAAGCGTGTAGCAGGAGTCTACCAGAGCACGGAAGTAGAGCGCCTGGCGCGGTAGCTAGAGCATCGTGCGAGGAGCGGGAAGCCGGAGTGAGGGGCCCGTGGCCAGGTTCAGAAGGTCGGTGGCGCAGGATCTGGTCCAGCAGAACGGCGCCCCCAGCAACAGGATCGCGTAGCATCCCTGCACTAGAGAAGCACCTTGGGGACAAGGCCTGAGGGAGGGTAAGCGGAAGCGCAGGGGCCGTCCCAGGGAAGGGGGAGCGTAACAGCCACCCAGGCTACAGAGGTGCCTACCCCTCTTAGACCATTTTGTGTAATGGGCTGCTTAAAAATGTGTATTTTGTGTAATCATTTCAGCGCAACACGCAACGAAAAAAATACACCACAGCAAACAAATTAAAAATAAAGACATTTATCCACACTATTAGCTATTTTATTCACACAATATCAGGTATCGCTGTAGCAAGTTTGGGTTTGAAGTTGTGAATAGTATTTGCGAAAAAAAAACACCTCTTTTTTGTAAAAATATGGTCATTTTGGACATTTTTCTTGAGCTCTTGTGACCCTTGACTTTTCGGAGGGATCAACGAAATTAGTGTGCATATAAAGGTCTTTTTATCAGGTATCTTTGTACCAAATTATGTCCCAAAATGGCTATTTTTGATATATTTCCTGATCCTCTGTGACCTTGACCTTTGTGAGAAACTGTCACTAAAATTGGCATGCTTAGAAAGGTCTTGCCACAAAGTATCCTTGGGCCAAGTTTGACTCGAAGACTGTAGCTTCAATAGTCTCCGAGAAAATGCCAACGTTAAAGTTTACCACGCACGACGGCGGACGGATGACCGCTGGCTCGGAACAGACTCACTTTTTCTTCGCACGTGAGCCAAAAATGTCTTTCATGCATGACAGATCGCTGTTACTTAATATGCATCAGTAACTAAAAAGGGCATCTGTTACTGCGACACGTTAAGTGTCCATGCAGCTCCAGTATGCCGATACACTGTAAGGCTCCTACTTTGTCACCAGCTGCAATATTTACACCTGCCACTGTACGGTATATCCAGTCTAGACAACATGTAATAAGCGGCATTGAACGATGTTGTGTCTCATACACGATCGGGTGGAAGTACCAGTGTTGTAAAGACGATGCACGTACTACACGTGTAACCAATGTGTGTCGGTGTCCACAGAGTCACCTACATGTGCACCAAGGTGTAGCATCAGAGGAACGGAATATCAATTAGAACCTCCAAATTCAGCTTCAGAATCAAGCTGTACGTCATTGCTGTTGTCAGCCGAGTGCCTCAACCGTCGATCGCTCCAGCTGACAGACACTGCCAACACGTGGTTATGCTGCCACACAGTAGGTGGGCACACGTGTCCCAATACATCAAAGCTATCTGCTTTTGATACCATGTCTCCAAACACAAAATTTTATCACTTCGAATATCTACACATTCACTCGCCATTTCGACCGTAATACGCATGCTAGCGCTGCAAAGCTGACCGCATACAACGTACAAAGTACGCACGCACTGTCAGGACCCTCATGCTAGTGTAAACATATGTTAGTGCGAAGTCACCACACGCACGGCGAGGCTCGCGCATCACTGGGTGCGCGATATAAAACACCTGACACCGCTCAAGCGGTTTTCCGGGCTGCACGGTATACGAGACCGCCAACCAGTACAGCGGTTTGCCGGGCCGAAATGGTTAACGAAAGAGTGCTTTATGTCAGCTTTGGGATGTACTACTGCCTCGGCCTTGTGCCCAGCGCACTCCAAATGTCTTTGAATATCATACTGTGACTTTGTACGCACCACTATAAGGAACACCAAAGTCCTTTCTGCACACCGGCGTTGCATGCATTTGTAGCAGAGGAGCCCCCTGCTATCGCTAGTTACTACCCGTGAGTCAGAGTTCAGTGTTTCAGTGAACGCTTGGCGCGCTGTGTGAGAGTATTTTTGCTGCCTTGGCTAGTCAGTGTGTAGCGGCCGGACTACACGCGCAAAGCTCAGTGACTTAGTCTCTGGTTCCAGAGGCTGAGAGCCTATAAAGCGGCCGATCTTCAGTCCACAATTAGCCCCCCCCCCCCCCCCCACCTCCTGTAAATTGCGTATTTTAGAAGAACAGGTCGTACTCGCGTAATTTGAGCCGAAAATGCGTAAAATTACGAGCTAGCGCGTAAGGTAGGCACCTCTGAGGCTAGGGGTTCCGGGATGGGTGAGATGAGGAGGGGGGAGCTGAAGGTACCACCCTGTCGCGAAGAACGAAGAGGGGGGGGGGGGGTCTCCCCCGTGGCGGAGATCATCCGGGCGACGTCTGGGCGAAGCGCCTCTTCCTCTTTCTTCTCACTTGGCGCAGGGACGCTGACCGTGCCAGGAGGGGGAGCCCGCAAGGACAAGCAGGAGGCCGTGAAGTATCTCGCTTGGGGAGAGACGCGGCGATCCTTGCACCAACGGAGGCGCTGGTAAGAAGAAGGCAGAGGAAGGGGAGCAGGTCCCGTCCTGCTTCTGTACGTAGGACACACCAGCGGATTCGTCGGAACGATGATCAGGTCCTGGTGTCCGAGAGTTGGTTTCCAAGGGAGGGGAGCTGCCATATCGCCAGTAACTCCAACCAGTTGAAGGCTTGTCGCCAGGACCGGTGGACAGCTGCCGGAAGCCGTAGCACGTCGGCAGCAGGTGTGCACCCCAGACGGAATGGCTGGCATCGACACAAGGGACAACTGGGGGGGGGGGGGGGAGGCGAAGGAGAGGGACTCCAGGCGTAAGCCAGGCAGGGACCGCCTAGCGGCGGGGGAGTGGAACGAGCCGGGGAGGAGCCGGAAGGGAGCCTCGATGTCTCCGGTCGAGGGCGCCAGCGAAGGAGATCCGCAGCGGTGCTCACTAGGCCAGAGAACTGCAACCTGGGACAGGCGGAGACTGTCTTCTGCTGGGCACGAAGACGAGCCAGGTTCGCCAACTTCCAGATCCTCAGTTCCGGGAGTCACACCCAACGAGAACCGTCAGGAACTCCAACCACGGCGTGCGAAGCGGCAGGACAGAGCGAGATCCGAGTCGCCTAAAGACTAGGAAGCCGCGGGTGTCGAGGAGGCCAGAAGGCGTCTTGTCGCTGTTCCTGGGAGGGTGCTGACCGGAGGCGCCGGAGCAGATCGTCGACGTAGTTCGAGGAGGGCTCGACGAAGTCTGCCTGGCTGTGGCGAAGACGCCGACCAATGGACGGGCGAAGACCCAGCGAAGGCGGCGGGCGACGGCGGAATGGTAAGGTCGAGGTCGGACGCCGCCTGAGGCCGTGCAAGGCCAGGCAGGGGCAGGGGCGGGGTCGGGGGGCGGGCGGGTGCGGCGGAGACGGGCGGGGGAGGGCAGCGATGCCGGTAGGGTGGGAGTTGGGCGGGTCTGGCGATCCGCAGGGCGCGACCCAGGACCTCGTGGGTGGCTGGAAGCGGGAGGAGGTGAGGCGGACCGACGAAGAATCTCAACGCGTCCTTCACCGACTGCCAGGACCGAAGAGGAGGGGATGCCGAGCGGAGCCTGTCGCAGATGTCTCCGCAGGTCCAGCAGGAGGTAGGGGCGGACGACGAGCACAGCAGGGCGTGGCATCGGAGCATCGAAGACCTAAGCGTCGACACGCCGCTCGGAAAGCAGGACTTCTTCCCCACAGCCAGAGCGAGGAGGGGCCCTAACAGCGGCGAGAAGGAGAAGAGCCAGCTCCAGGTAGACGAGCGCTTGCTTGGCCAAGTCGAGGGGTCCAGCACAGGCGAGAGCGCCGCGGAGGGGAACGCCGTCCGAATCCGACAGGGAGGAAGCAACGGCGCGAGGCGTGAAGTCCACCAGCTGCTGCTGAGCGGCAGGATCCACTGCGGAGAGGGCAGAAGCAAGGCCTGTGCATGTCCGGCATCCAGCTGCGCTGAAAGGCGATGTCCAATCCACCGGCCGGCGAAGGCGGTGACGAAAAACCCGCGTCGGAGCCTGAATCCTGCTGCAGGGGCAGAGACGGTGACACGAACCCTTGAACCTCGGGGCGTGGCAGGGACGAAACCTCTAGAGGGGAGAGCAACGTCCAAGCGGGCGATGGGGAAGGTATCTGGGCTCGAGGAAGACGCGAGATAGTAGAGGCGCGGCGCGTCGAGCGAGGGAAGGGTCTCTGTCCTGGGCATCCTGGACGCCGGGTCAAGGGCGTAGAAGAGAGCGCGCGGAGGTTGAACGGAAGGAGGGAGCCGAGTCGGAATCCGCCGAAGGCTGCTATCCACATCGACGGGCGAAGCAGGAGGCCGACGCACCAGGAGCTGGAGAGGCGGAAGCCGGCGTCAGACGGGGCGAGACCCGGGCGAGCGGCAGAGAAGGCGCGGGCGGCTAGACCGACGAGTGGAGCGTCCATACGAAGGAGGGCGGAGAACGTGTCCGATGGCGCGAAGAGGAGGGGAGCGGGGAGGGTGGGGAAAGGGTGCCGGGGAAGGAGAGGGGGAAAGACAAGGCCGGAGGGCGAGCAGCACAGACGACCCAGGGGGACATCGACCGGAGGGGGCGGCGACCCAGGAGGACATCGACCGGAGGGGGCGGCGACTTGTAAGAAGAACCAGCGAAGCCCGAGGGGAAGACCGACGAGGAGGGCGAGACGTCCGCGAAGCTGAAGCGGCGAGCGAAGGGGAGGCGAGAACCGAAGACGCCGGGCTGCGGGTCCGGTGTAGGACGCCTAAGTCCGAGGGGGCATACGCAGGCGAGGGGCGAGGAGCTGAGTCCAGGCGGTCGCGAACCCGTAGTTGCATGTCGAGGGTCGTACGCAGAAGCCGAGGCTTCTCTTGTCTCTTATCTATCTTCTTCCGGTGTCGGAGAGAAGAGGCGTTTAGTTCTGCCGGAGGACTTGTGACGCTTGGGTTCCGCAAGGGCGAGCTAGCTCGCTGCGGACCTGGTTCGAGCGAGCTGGTGCGCAAGGGGGGATCAAGGCGTCCCCCAATGTAGAGTGCAGGGGTTTGTTTTCCGCAGAGCGGGGCGAGCGGACTCGCTGTGGACCTGGCTCGAGCGAGCTGGTGCGCAAGGGGGGAGCAAGGCGTCCCCCAATGTAGAGTGTTGGGGTTTGTTTTCCGCAGAGCGGGGCGAGCGGACTCGCTGCGGACCTGACTCGAGAGAGTGGGTGCGCAAGGGGGGAGCCTTGTATGCCGTCCCCCACCGGCAGTGAAGTGTGTTCCTGCTGAATCCGGGGCCGAAGCATGCTTGCGGAGGCGGGCGGACTGTCACGCTGTAGGCTCCGCAGCTGGGTGTCCCAAGGTCCTCTACCCAGAGCGCAGACATCACGGGAGGGTCCCGGAGTGTAGCCAGCGCCGGGGAGGTAGATCGCATGCTTGTAACTCGGCCACTGCAAGTCGCCACATGGTGTGCAGATGCGGGCTTGAGCACTGCAACATAGAGTGAAACAATGAAGCGACTGGTCCTAGTAGAAGGCCACGTTCCCCGAAACTAGCTAGGTAGTTATTTGGGTTTAACGCCGAGGAGGCGACTAAGGCCGTCTCACAGCGGTCCCTCATTTACCGCGCACACTTCCACCCTTCCCCACTATCCTGTTCTGAGCAATATCACTTTCCTAATAACAAGCAACGATATAGCAAAGGATGCCGGCGCCCGCCGCCAGAGGCGCAGCGCTGGCAAACATCGAGACCTTACCTGGACATCTCACAAGGGACAGGGGAAGGTAGCACCTGTAGTCGAAGAAGAAGAAGAAGCGCCCACGCGGCAGAGGCCCAGAAGCATCCAGGAAGAGGAAGGCTGGGTCCGCGACGAAGGTCCCGGCCCTCCAACCGGCGAACTTGACCGGCGAAGCCGACGTAAAACCCTCAAGCCAGAACCGGTGCAGGACAGCACTCCCATGAGGGACGAAGGCCGGCCCCACGGCCCAGGGACCTATCTTCCGGCAGCGACGCAAGAAGCACCCGTGACACTCACTTCCAAAAGTCACAGAAGGCAACGCGCAGGCCGGGAACGAAGCCACGCTAACGAAGTCCAAGGGCCTCAAGAACCAACACAACCGTAGGTAGCACAGTAGAGGTCTAGAACACAACCCTACGCTACAACACGGACAGAAAAGTTCCAAGGCAAGGCATAGGCCAGGAACGAGGTCCACCGACGAAAGTCCAAGTACTCTGAACCATACACAGCCGTCGGCACACACAAGGCCAGAAGTTCCAAGGCAAGGCGAAGCACCGGCCGGAAACGCAGTTCACTGACGAAAGTCTAAAACTCTTGAACCATACACAGCCGTCGGTACACACAAGGCCCGAAAGTTCCAAGGCAAGGCGAAGCACAGGCCGGGAAGAAGCTCACTGTCGAAAGTCCAAGTACTCTTGAACCATACACAGCCGTCGGTACACACAAGGCCAGAAAGTTCCAAGGCAAGGCGAAAGCACAGGCCGGGAACGAATTCCATTGACGAAGATATTCAAGTACAGCTTGAATCAAAACAGCCGTAGAAGCAGAGGGCTAAGCAACACGTCTATACGCTGCAAGCTAAAGGAAAGAACTGGTGTGGCTTGGCTGCTCGGGCTGTTACCCGTAACGGGTTGGAAGGGAGGCTACCCGGGTACCAGGTCACGGCACCCCTGGTGGCCTCCCCTGGCCCTAAAGGTACACATCGTAAGTTTTGGGGCTAAAATTACGCTAGCTATAGGTTGTTCCATGGTAGTAATGACATCGGTAATGTTTTTGAGGAAACAATTATATTTTACGTGATATGAGTTTCACTTTTGCTTCATAGACTTGAGAAAATGGTGACAAAACTAGAACTTCATGCTACAATTTCAGTCTTGCTATAATTTGTGTGAAAGCAGGTCGACTTTATCTAGCTACATGATATACTAAGTACATGGGTCACCTGCATGCTCTTCTGAAAGTGCGTCGATGTGTGTGCACGCACACGCGCTCCAAACATCTCCAAGAAATAATAAAATAATAATAATTACGGTATTTATAATGCGCTTATCTTATAATAATTATAACTCTAAGCGCGCACTCACAACTCGCGCACGCTTTAGACAATGACTTGCGTACCACAAACAGTGGAATACATTACGACGGTCAGCTTGGGGTGGGGAGTGTGGTGATATAGTGCTAAAACTGTTGAAAGAGGTGAGTTTTGAGGGCGGACTGGAAGGAGGAGAGTGTTTCTGACGGAGAGAGAGTGGGAGAGTGTTCCAGGTGGATGGACCGTAGACGGAGAAGGAGCGGGGGCCGAAAGTGTTAAGTTTGGTGCGAGGGATGTGGAGGCGGAGAGGGTCAGAGGCAGAGCGGAGGGAGCGGGAAGGTGTGTAGGGGTGAAGTAAGTTGGAGAGATAGGCAGGAGCGCAGTTGTTCAGGGATTTGTAGCAGAGAGACAGAATTTTGTATTGGATGCGTTGGGGGATGGGGAGCCAGTGAAGGAGTTTGAGCAGGGGTGTGACGTGGTCGGATTTTTTCTTTCTGAGGACGAGGCGGGCAGCATTGTTCTGAACGCGTTGGAGAGTGAAAATGGTGGAGTGAGGGAGGCCGGAAAGGAGAGAGTTGCTGTAGTCGATGCGAGATAAGATGAGAGAGACAGCAAGTTTGGTGGCAGCTTCGGTAGTGAGGTATTTTCTGATCTGACTGATGCGGCGGAGGTGGAAATAACATGCCTGGGCCGTGGCGGAAACGAAGCTGGTCATGGACAGAGAGGAATCGAGGATAACGCTGAGGTTCTTGGCCGAGTCAGAGAGGGAGATGAGGGTGCTATCGAGTTGAAGGTGGAGAGAGGGAGGGAGCTGGGAGAGTTTCTGGCGAGTGCCTACCAGCATGGCTTCCGTTTTGTCGTCGTTCAGTTTTAGCTTGTTTGCTGTCATCCAGTTTTTCACGTCTTCGTAGCAGTCAGCCGTGCGAGTCAGTAGTGACTGAGTGTTGTCGAGTTTGTCTGTCTAGCAGTTGTGAGTCGTCAGCGTAGAGGTGGTGGTGTATGCGGTGAGACTGGATGATGTTGGACAGAGGAGAGGTGTAGAGTGTGAAAAGGACCGGGCCCAGGACGGACCCCTGTGGGACTCCGCAGGAGAGCGTGACTGGGTTGGAAGAGACGCCGTTGATGGTGACGGACTGCTGTCTATCGGAGAGGTAGGAGAGAAACCAGGAGTGAGCAGAATCAGTGATGCCAAAGGAGTGGTGGAGTCGGTGGAGGAGGATAGAGTGGTCTATAGTGTCAAAGGCGGCAGAGAGATCGAGTAGTGTAAGAAGAGAGATGTTGCCCGAGTCGGTGGAGAGAAGCAGATCGTTTAAGATATGTAGAAGGGCTGTTTCAGTGCTGTGATGTTTGCGATAGGCAGACTGGAATGGACTGAGGAGGTTGTTGTCGGTGAGGTGGAGGTTGAGCTGGTTGAGAACAACCTTCTCAAGAAGCTTGGACAGGAAAGAGAGATTGGAGACTGGGCGATAGTTCTTGAGTTCGTTTGGGTCGAGGTTGTGTTTTTTTAGGAGAGGACGGACGATGGCGGACTTGAAGATATCGGGGACGGAGCCGTTTTCTAGAGATGCGTTGATGATGTCGGTAATGAAGGGCAGAAGTTTTGGAAGGCCGTCACGGTAGAGAGAAGCTGGGAGGGGGTCTAGCTCGCAGGTTTTGAAGGGCATGGACTTTATGGTCTTGAGTACTTTATCCTGAGAGACGGGGCGGAAGGACGAGAGGGGAGTGCCGGAAAAGGGGGGGTCGGGAGGGCAAGGCAGAGAAGGCAGGGTGTCGAGTGTGTCGCGCAGAGTTTGGATTTTGTCCGAAAAATAGGTAGAAAAAGCAGACGGGAGTTCTTCTTTGCTGTGTGTGTTGGGGAGAGGAGAGTCTTTAGAAGTGCCTAGGAGTGTGTTCATGGTGGCGTAGAGGGTTTTGGAAGAAGTGGATTCCAGGATTTGGTTTTGAAGGTATTTGCGTTTAGATTCGGAGATCATTTTGCAGACTTTGGATCTAGTTGTTTGGAAGATCTGTCTGTGAACGGTGAGGTCAGATGAGCGCCAGCGGCGTTCCGCTTATCGGCGCTCGCGCTTGGCTTCAGCTATGTCGTCAGTGAGCCAGGGGGAGGGGAGTCGGTTGGGTATGGAGCAGGTAGTGACAGGGGCATGGGTGTCTAGAAGTTTTCGAAGAGAGGAATCAAAATGGGATGCAAGATCGGGAGAGGGGGTGGGGTCCAAGAGAAGGTCGACAGCTTCGTCGAAGAAGCTCTCGCGGTTGACAGATTTTAGTTTGCGACGAGAGACGATGAGCTTGGTTTTTTTCGGGGGAGGTAGATTGAGGGAGACGAGAATAGCGAGATGGTCAGAGGGAAGCACAGAGGAGGTGTCAGAGTCGAGAAAGAGTTGATCGGAGGTGCGGGTGATGATCCAGTCGAGGGTGTGGCCGAGTCGGTGGGTGGGTTTAGTGATGTGTTGTGTAAGATTGTGGTTTGAAAGTGACGTGCAAAGGCGTTTTGTGTCAGGGTGGTCGGGTTTGTCAAAGTGGAAGTTAAAGTCGCCTAGAAGGATGTGTTTTCCGGGTCGTGTGCTGTAGTGGTCGAGGAGGAGGTCGAACTCGGTGAGGAACATGGAGTTTGTGAGTTTGTTTTGAGAGCTTGGAGGGGGGCGATAGATACATGAGAAGATGAGGGACTGGCCAGGGAGTGTTGCTACGGCCTCGACAGATTCAAAGGAGGGATGAGCAAAAGGTAGAGACTGAGAGAAGGAGGGTGCATGAGGATCTATTCCTCCTGGAGATGCGCGCATGTTTGTGTGTGAGAGAGAGAGAGAGAGACAGCCGCGCGCGTGAGACATCATATTTAGAGTATTTAGATGTCATATTTAGAGTATTATGTCAGTGTCCGCGTGGTGACGGAGTTGCCACTTTTACGTCACCGCCACTGTCTGACTTTCTCTAGAAGTAAAGGGTTTTTAGTGTTTTAATTCTTTCCTGAAAAGAATTAATTTTTACTAAAGAAGTTGAAAGGACACAAAGCTGGCTAACGAACTCATCCAATGTCTTTCTCCAAACTAGCTATGTGCAAAAGTTGAAGTAAATATGACAAAACTTACAGACTCTAATCTGGGTCAACCGACTTCCTATAAATGACTGTTTATGTCTTCAATGAGACATTCAATTACAAAATGCTAAGAGGCTCTCTTAGCCACCCAATTACGAAAGTATGTTGCCAAGTTTCAAGCTTGTGTGTACAGAAATATCAGAGATTCTCTTGTTTACATACATACGCACACACATACATACGCACATACATACATATGCATATACGGTGCTTCGCGCCAAATGTAAGTTCAGCAGCGAGGTTAGCGTAACTAGACATGATGTAATTTTTATCTTGTTACTTCAATTGTTAGACATCATGGACATGCTATTAAATTCGCCCCACCGTGACCCGTCCTAAAAAGTTCCTTATACAAATAGAAGGGTTTTAAAAAATGCTGATATCAAAAGTTTCATTATCAAAGCTGCCACACAGTGCAAATGATCGAGAAATAGAAAAAAAGGAAAGATTTCATGAACGGTAAAGCTACAGAACACAAGCGAACACAGGACACGTAAAAAATATCGGAAGTTGAAGACACTTTGATTTGTTTGTCAACTGTGCGCTGGTCTGTCACTCTGTATCCAACGGCCTGTGGCGGGAAGGTCCAAAATCACAGACCAGCACACATATACTACATCAGCTCCTGTGTTCTAGGCTGGTATAATACTTGTAGTATACTCAGGTGTTATTTTTCCCTTCTTGGCACAAACAGGTTAACGTGCTGCCTCTTGATCCATTTTGAAATGAACACTGCCCACAAAAGGTCACCAGACCAACGTTGGCCACAGCTGGCCCGCGCACGCCTACAGGCGTGCGCAGGCCAACTGTGGCCAACGTCAGCCCAATGACTTTTTGCTCACTGGGAAACTAGAAAAATGTCAGCAAAGATTCATGAAACGAGTACATGGCCACAACGGACACCAGTGAACACTACATGTACCTGATGAAACGCCTATCGTTGATAGGTATTAATCCCATTGTGCTTGCAGTCAGCGTCAATACAATCAGTACCATTGGCTGCATGCACAAGAAAGTTAATATTGGTCCATGAAGTTTCATTTCGGATAAAGGCATGCAGGGTGCTCTGTTATTTGAATTTTCTCCTGCGAGTAATGCTTAAACATTAGCTCAAAATGTTGCAAGAAAAAGGAACATTTTATCTACGACACAGATAGGATGTGTTTTTAAAAAAATGTCTTGGCAGTATTACTACAAACAATGCTAAGCAATGTTCACATATTCTTCCAATAAATCTTTCATACGGACAGGCTTAGCAAAATAAATAATGCATTTGAAAATTACCGTCCATGCTCATCTCCGATACCCCCCACGCCCCTTACAACTCTGACCCCAATGGCTCAACACCCCACGCCCTGAAAAAAAAAGGAAAACACCAAAATAAATTCCTGAATACACTGTGCCTTAATTTGTCCATGAAAGTGCCACATACAATACGTAGCAGCAGTGGTCATACTGTGATGTCCCCATACTCTTTGTTCCACTCTTCAAGCTGTGGTCATACTGTGATGTCCCCATACTCTTTGTTCCAGTCTTCAAGCCGTGGTCAGCCTATGGTACCGGTTTCAGGCCACTTTATAAATTTCAAATACAAGCGATCAAAAGTTCCGAAACCTCAGTAGCTGAAATGACCCTTCGGAACCACGTGAATGTCCTGTGTTTGTCTTGTACTGTGTTTGTCTTAAGAGTGAATGCGTGTGTGTCACGTGAGCGTGCGTTTTGGGTGCACTTCGCAGAGCTCTGAGCTGATTCGCAGAATTGGGAAAAAGGGCCTATATAATAACCGGTATTATTATTATACTGTGATGTCCCCATACTGTTTGTTCCACTCTTCAAGCCGTGGTCATACTGTAATGTCCCCATACTCTTTGTTCCACTCTTCATACTTGACCAGGCTGTCCAGAGGCACACTGCGACGGATACGCTTCACTGCCTCCAGGAAATCTGACATCTGTATATCTCGCACCTGTAAATATAGGTTGAAAGATAATCTGTTAACCCTTTTCATCCTGATACACCCATTGCTTGAAATAAAATTGGCTATGATAGTTCCAGGGTGGTCCAGAATAGCTTGGCGCCTCAGGCGCCAAGCTATTCTGGCACCACCCTTGAACTAATATGGTTGATCTATCTCCTAATCTGTAATGTAGCCTTCATAGGACAATATTTGTTAACAAGATGGGATGAAACATAACCCACAAAGTCCCTTCTATATGAGAGCTGTCTTCGCTGTCAAGGGTCTCTACCTTCTGTCTTTGACTTGATTCTGATGTTGAAATAAATCTCCTTTTGAAAAAGCCTTGCAGATGTGCCAAGGCATCAAAGTAAACTCTATAAGGGGCACGCGCAGTGCATATGCGTCACTGGTTTGTCAAATGTGATTTGTCATAATATATTTTTTTTGTTTTTACGTAATTTTATATTTAACGTGATATGAGATTCGCTTTTGCTTCAAGACTTGGGAAAATGATGACAAAACTAGAATTTCATGGTACAATTTCAGTCTTGCTATAATTTGTGTGAAATCAGGTTGACTTTACCTAGCTACATGCTATACTAAGTACACCTGCATTTTCTTCTGAAAGAGCGTCTATGTGTGTGTATGCATGAGCGTGTGTGCATGCGAGTGCTGCAAACGTCCTCAAGAGGCATAGATGTTCATGCACCCTCCGGGCACGAGGATCTATGACTCTTGGAGATGCACGCATATGTGTCATTGGTTTGTCAAGCGTCGTTTGTCATGACGTATTTTTTGGTTTTTATGTAATTTTATATTTAACGTGATATGAGTTTAGCTTTCGATTCAAGACTTGCGAAAATGGTGACAAAACTAGAATTTCACGGTACAATTTCAGTCTTGCTATAATTTGTGTGAAATCAGGTTGACTTTACATGCTATACTAAGTACAACTGCATGCTCTTCTGAAAGCGCGTCGATGTGTGTGTATGCGTGTGCGCGAGTGAATGAGCGCGCTTCAAATATCCTCAAGAGGTATAAATGTTCATGTGCCCTCTGGGCACATGAGCATCTATGCCTTTTGGAGATGTGCGCATGTGTGAGAAAGAGAGAGAGAGAGAGAGAGAGAGAGAGCGAGAGAGAGAGAGAGAGAGAGAGAGAGAGAGAATTAAACCATATGATCATATGTCTGAGTGGTGATTGAGTTGCTTCTTTTACGTCACCGGCACTGTCTGACTTTCTCTAGAAGTGAAGGTTTTTTTAGTGTTTTAATTATTTTCTGCAAAGAATTAATTTTTACTAAAGAAGTTGAAAGGATACAAAGCTGGCTAACGAACTCATCCAATGTCTTTCTCAAACTAGCTATATGCAAAAGTTCAAGTAAATATGACAAAAATTACGGACTCTAATCTGGGTCAACTGACTTCCTATAAACGGTTGATTTTCTTCAATGAGACATTCAATTACAATATGCTCGGATGCTCTCTTAGCCACCCACTTAAGAAAATATTTCGCCAAGTTTCAAGCTTGTGTGTACAGATATATCGGAGATTCTCTTGTTTACATACACACGCACACACATACATACATACATACGCACATACGGCGCTTCGCGCCAAATGTTCGTTCAGCAGCGAGGTTAGCGTAACTAGACATGATGTAATTTTTATCTTGTTACTTCAGTTATTAGAGGTTTAGCCTACCCACCTTTGACATCATGGATATGCTATTAAATTTCGCCCCACCACGACCCGCCCTAAAATGTCCCTTCTATAAATAGAAGGGACTTAAAAATCAGCCTCAGAATGTAATGGGCTAAAGTAGAACAATCTGCAAAACTGGTCACATTCAACACCACAAAATTCCTCTTCTTTAACCCTACACTGCCGGCAAAATGCAAACACCACGCAATTGCAATAGATAAAAGCGCCTCATGAGCCCCCACACACCTGATGCGATTGTTCGGAGATGAATTTGCCTTGCTTTCCAAAATGTAATTTTGCACCCGCTGGCAGTGAAGGGGTTAACTCATTCAGCCCGACGGTCGTATTGCCCAAATTTTGGAGGCGTCATCTAATGACTATGCACCAGTTGCAGGAGATGGGTCGACCACGATAATTCAAGGGCAGTGCCAGATTAGCTTGGCGCCGTCAGGCGCCAAGCTAATCTGGCACTGCCCTTGAATTATCATGGTCGACCCATCTCCTGCTGTAGGGCGTTGGGGCTGAATGGGTTAACATAACCGTGTAACAACGCCAACCAATGTGTAGAATGCCACTTCTGCTTCAGCTTTCAATAGGTGCAGAATGATACAGCACAGTGCTGGAGTTGCAAAGTGTACTCGAATTTACCCATCAATCAGCGTGAACAATTCAATGGTCATCTTATCATGATAATGGAATGTACTTATTACAAATGTAATAAGTACATTGGATAATATAAAACGATAATGGATAATGTAAAATACGTGATTGTATATCGAGCACTAGGGTCACAATTTCCTACAAGCAAGAGTTCTCTCAGAACTACTTTAACTTTCAGGATACAGTTTTGCTATGATAGTTCAAGGGTGGTGGCAGAATAGCTTGGCACCTAGAGATGCCAAGCTATTCTGGCACCAACCTTGAACTATCGTGGTTGATTTATACAGTGTGTCATGGCTCCATGGAGTGAACAGACAAAAATAGAATACCTGTCTATGATTTAGACCTTTGGGCCCTAAGCCAGAAGGTCCAAAATCACAGAGCAGTGCACAATATCAGAAAAGATACAAATGCACAAACCTTATTTGCATCCACAGACCTAACCTCACTGACACTCAGCTCTGAAATGACACAAAACAATGGTAAGAACAGAAACAAACGGTGGTTTATACCCGAGAGAGAGACGAGACGAGACAAGATGGCGGCCATACAACACCTCCAGGCCGCCCGCTCTGGTAGAAATGGTCGCCACCTGCAGTCTAGCAGTCATTGGGCCTTCGTTTGATATATGATGTCGGACCCTGCAATGCTACATCATGACTGGTGTTTCTTTTGGATGACTTTTGGGAATTTATTGTGTTGTGGCTGTTAATTGGATTCTCAGTAGTTTCCTCCGCCGTCAGAGCAATGCTAGTTTATACACGCCGGCTGATTTTTTTTAGTGCCACTGAACTCAGAAGAACAGCGCGCATTATGCTGTGGCAAAAAACCAACGTGCTTTTCTCCCCTTTCAAGCATCTCAGGAGTGGCTCTTCCCACGCCACGCTCAGCATCACTGCCTGAGAGTAGCGCGAGTGCGTGCAGCGAGGCGTGTGCCGGCAGGCTTCGGGCCCCAACATTCCAGCCGAGGGACGTGATGACGGACACAGTGACTGTGTTTCTTACAACACTGACTTAACAGCGTGTGCACTGTGCTTTAGTAACAATTTTGGACTGCCGCTTTTACGTTAATGTTGTAGTTTTACTATTATTGCTTAAAAATAAGTAGGTGTGAAGTTATATATTAGTTAAGTTATAATTAAGGTGGTGACTGTTCGTTATGCCGGAGCGACCGTCTAATAGCCTGGCCGGCGCTGTTCTTATAGCGACGGGCCCCCAGGTAGCAACTGTGAAAGTATAATTCGTCTTTTTGTTTTGTTGATGCCTATCTCTCATTTGTGTAACTAGTATCAGCCAAGCAGAAAGTTTAAAAACATTATATTACGTGTTTAAGAGATACTATGATAGGGCTGTCCTTGGTTTGCTTTGTGTTAGGGAGGTTCAGGTCGGGTTGGGGCTGTTAGCGCCGGCCATGAGACGCCTTGGCGATGGGCTTCACCCGTCCCGAGCTATTGTCCATTTCAGTGTTGTGTGTAAACTGTTGTGTGAGTTTGGGTGATTGCGAGTTGCACCTGAGGTGGCGAAACAAATTTTCCTGTACGTGGCAACATGTATTTGGAAGAATAAAGTTGATTCATTCATTTAACAATACCATTCATTAGAATGTTTTCTGAGACATACATGTACATGTGCAAGTAGGAGATGAATGAGTGGTGTAATTAACCCTTTTAGGCGCCAAGCTAATCTGGCACTACCCTTGAATTGTCATGGTCAAGCCATCTCCTGTAATTGTTACGTACATAGTCGTTTGGCAACACCTCCAAAATCTGAGAAACGGGACCTTGGGGCTAAAAGGGTTAACGCAGAGCAAATTCGACTTGACTGATCTGACCATATAATGTAACAGTGCCTGCTGCCAAAAGTCTAGACGGACTGAACTGAAAAACCATGCAAAAGATTTTCTCTACAATATTTTTAAAAAACACACAACGTAAATCTAAAAGATGGCAGAACTGAAACTAAAGTCCACACATGACCTTATTGCCTGATTAAGCCATTACATCCTGAGGCTGATTTTGTAAAAATTTGCTTATTGTCCTATGAAGGCTAAGTTACAGATTAGGAGACAGATCAACTGTTTTAGTTTAGGGGTGGTGACAGAATAGATTAGCGCCCCAGGTGCTATTAGTCAAATGTATTTCAAGCAATGGGTGTATCAGGATGACAAGGGCTCATGTACAGTGAACATAAAAAAAATACAAGGCAAACCACATTTTTTTAACTGTTAAATTTGCATGGGTGGGACAAAAAAAAAGTTGAATCCTGAAGCGAGGGTCTTGGGGCACTTTTTAAGCGAAAAAAAAAAAAATTATTATTATTTTATTTTATTATTATTTTTTTTTTTTTTTGGGGGGGGGGGGAGGGGGGGGGGGATCCAGAAATCCGGCTGTAGCCGGAAAAGTCCCACCCATGCATTTGTTTTTAAATTAAATTTTTAAAAATTAAACACATTCAAGACATGCTGCATTCAGACATATGGCTTTTCAGCACATATCTGAACGCGACACATCAAGAATGCATTAACTCTTTCCATCCTGATACACTATTGCTTTTCATAAATGTGATTGCGATAGCCTCAGGCGCCAAGCTATTCTGGCACCACCCTTAAATGAAAATGGTTGATATATATGTCCTAATCAGTGATGCAGCCGTCATAGGACAATACGCAAAATCTAAACATTTCAGAGTCAGGATGTAATGAGTTAATACAGACAAGTCTTTGAAACCTTCATTATATCTGACATTAGCATAGGTACACTACTTCTCACACTCTAGTAGGCACTACCCTTGAATTATCATGATCAATCCACCTCCTGCAACTGGTAAATAGTCGCTCAGTACCATTTAGCCCCAGGACCGTGAAGCAGGAGATGGATTGATCATGATAATTCAAGGGTAGTGCCAGATGAGCCTGGCGCCTGAAGGCGCCAAGCTCATCTGGCATTACCCTTGAATCATCATGATCAAATCCATCTCCTGCAACTGGTACATAGTCGTTCAGTAACACTTCCACAATTTGGAAAAAGCACCCGTGGGGCTAAAAGGGTTAACCCGGAAAACACAAGTCCTTCGGGCCGCAGTTGGTCTGTGTGCAGCCATAAGCAGGTACACTGCGGCCGACATCGGCCCGAGGATCTTTTGCACACTAGGAAGTCACGATCAACACACACAACTGAGCCCAGTTCAGGAGATGGACCGACCATGACCGTTCCACGCTGGTGCCAGGGTAGCCCGATGCCTCCGAGTACCAAGCAATTCCTGCGCCAACCTTTAACTATCGTGGCTGATCCACCTCCAGTTGCACTCGAGGGCTGAATTTACCCACGACAACCAACAGCAGGAGATGGATCGACCAAAAGATCATTCAAGGGTAGTGCCTGATTAGTTTGGCGCCAAGCTAATCTGGCACTACCCTTGATCATTCAAGGGTAGTGCCTGATTAGTTTGGCGCCAAGCTAATCTGGCACTACCCTTGAATTATCATGGTTGATCCATCTCCTACCACTGGTACACAGTCTTTAGGTGACACCTCCAAAAGTTGGGACATGTGGCCCTGGGGTTAGATGGAATAAGAAGTAAAGATTCACCTCTAATTGGTCCAAGTGCAGCATCTTTTGCTAATGCTGTCAGGTCACTGCCAGAGTAGCCGTCTGTCATCCTACATCAAGATGGAACATCAAAATGACTTATGACACCAAAGACAATTGCATAAATTGGTAACATTTTCAATCATTCATTTGCAGTTTGCATACAGCAACAGGCAATGTCCAATTTATGCCTATGTAATACATGGGTGGGACAGAACAAAAAAAGTTGAATCCTGAAGCGGGGGTCTGGGGGCAGCAGAAGGCCCCCAGTAAAATGAAAAAGAAAAAAAAAAAGGGGGAAAAAAGGCAATTTTTTGGAATCCGGAATTCCGGCTGTAGCCGAAAAAGTCCCACCCATGGTAATATTCTAAAACGACCTTTCAGCAAACTGTTAATGACAGTGGTGTCCCCTATCACTCAGTTAAAAACTGTCGAAGCTATTCAATACTTCACTTGTGTAAGTGCGTGCATATATGTGTATCAGAATGCGTGCATGAAAATGTGTGCAGGCATATCAGCACTTTATTATTTTTTTTATAAGTTTACTCTACTATGATTTAAATACGATACTACCATCAACTGAGTCTAAAGCTTAAATTAACCTGCATATTAGCCTACCGATAGATAGCCACGGCTTGTTCAAGGGGTGCCAGATACTGGCCTAGAGGCCAGCTATCTGGCACTTGAACATTCAGTCAACTATTCACACTGGGTATCAGAATGATAAGGTAACTACAGCAGTATGGATGCCATGATTCAGGCGTGCCAGATTTGCTTGGCGCCTGAAGGCGTCAAGCTAATCTGGCACTACTCTTGAATTATCATGGTCAATCCATCACCTGTAAGTGGTACATAGTCATTAGGTAACACCTATAAATTTTGGAAACGTGACCTTGGGGTTAAATGGGTTAAAAACTACTACACTGGCAAAATGGATAAATAAAACATGAGAAGCATTAAGTTACTCACGCTGCAAGTCGACCGAGGTCATGCTGCGAGAAAACACAGCCTTGTTTGGTCAGCATGTGATTCAGCATCACCATTCGAGTGGCATGGTCTGGGATGGTCACATACACCCGCTTGGGAAACCGCCTAAAAAGCAGAATCAAACAGAAATGACTTTGCCTTAAAGTGACCACCGGGGCCCATATCAGGTGCCCGCAATCTCCACGGGTCATTTGAGTACTAGTTGTTACCGTGAAAGCACAGCACTGCCTGCTCTGGATCTGTACCCAAAGGTGAACAGTTGGGAGCCAACCTTTTAAACAAATACCACTAGTAAGTACAGTCTGCTCCGCCTATAACAAGGTCGATACAGGTCAGATATACTCACATAGCAACACTTTTTCGAAGGTCCCAACAGCAGTTTTTCAACATAAATAACTTCGCTTATAACAACCATCAGATATAATAACCCCAGTAGCCCCAATGTCTTTGGGCTCACGACGGCCGCAGTGGGCCCACGCACAGTGGGCCTGCGGCCATCGTGAGCCCAAGAACCTTTGCTTACCAGGAAGAAAATTTGGGTCCCCTGGCGATTTGTTCTTGGGCTCACAATGGCTCCGGAGTTTACTGTATGTATTCATTTTTTATGGGGCACATAGATATTTCCCTGCTAAGATTTGTAGGAAAACAGATGTAGGTGATGTCACCATTAACATATTCTGAAAATGGATACAGCCCATGAAACATAAAATTAGCTTGAGGCCCATACTCATGAGAACCAACCTCAAGACAGCTTCATCCAGCTCCTGTGGCCTGTTTGTTGCACCCATGATTAAGAGTCGGTCCTCTGGGTTGGACGACACCTGGTAAGGAGCACAATACATAGCACACAACACATTTACACTCACAATCCCCGTAAGAAAAATCACAACTTTTCTTCTACATTCTCCTCGCAGTATCACATATTCTCAATTTTATCAACAGTGTCTTCACAAGTGTTATTGGGAGAGAAAAAAAAAAAGACTATTAACCCATATCATACAGAGGCTAAAACTTCAAATTTGTACACTGCCATACGCAAGCTACATAATAGTACTTGCGTAGAAGGCTATAGACCAATGGCTTTAGTTCAAGGGTGGTGCCAGAATAGCTTGGCGCCTGCAGGCGCCAAGCTATTCTGGCACTACCCTTGAACTATTTTAGTCAAACGTATTTCACACACTGGTGTATTCCGAATGATAAGGGTTAATACAGACAGAAATATGTCATGCCTGCAAACTGAAGAGCATCCCAAAAGTATTATTCTGCATAATGTGAACGTAACCCAACTGCACGAGATAAGAAAAACCAGGAGTCCCTACTGATGCAGGGGCTTTTGAGGTTCTTTGGGAAAGTTCTGGGACAAAATAAATGCATACCCCGTCAAACTGAACCAGGAACTCTGTCTTCAGCCGTCGGCTTGCTTCATTCTCTCCCTCACGTCTCTCCGACAGCAAGGAGTCAATTTCATCTGAAGAGGACAAAACAACGTCATACAAGACATAGTGCTTAGCTTAAAAAAACTCCCTTCATAATGCTTCAATAAAGCTTGAAATTTAACCCTTTTAGCCCCAAGGTCCCATTTCTCAAATTTTGGAGGTGTTGCCTAACGACTGTGTACCAGTTGGAGGAGATGGCAAGGCGCCAAGCTCATCTGGCATTACCCTTGAACTATCATGGTCAAGCCATCTCCTGCTGTAGGGATCCGGGGCTAAAAGGGTTAAAGGAAAGAAAGAAACAAGATGTGGAAAGACAGAGACAAAACAGCGGAGGAGTCTGATCCCGACTGCATGCGTCACAGGTTCTCACGAGCCCCGGCAGCTTCTGTGCAAGGCGTAGATTATCATGAGCAGCTGCAGGGGCTTAACTCATTCAAGATGCGCCACCTCCAGATACGCGGCTTATGCCGCATATCCTGGAGGCGGCATGTCTCGAACGAGTCAAGACAATCGTGCAGATGAACATGGATGCACGTTTTCTTTCCCTTCGTACAGTTTTGAAACTTTTAACCCTTTGGCTGTCGATAGCAGTTTTTGTCATGATGATTCCGACCGGAATCATTGTGACCAAAAACTGCTATCAACAGCCAAAGGGTTAAACTGGGCACTCCAGACCAAGAGGGCACGGTGGAGGCGTGGGCCCCAAGCTGCATCCCGAAAGAAGGGGCGTGGAGTGCACATGAAAGGGAAGAGGGAGCGGCCGGAAGGTTCAAACACCAGGAGGTGAATGCAGTGTGAGCAGGGAAATGGGGCATGCCAGTCTCAAACATCTTACCGATGAAGACAATGGCAGGCTGAAGCTGACGAGCGGCCACAAAGAGAGTGCGCACCAACTTCTCCCCCTCTCCAACCTATTCAAACAGTACACAAATTGCTTAATTAATGAGAACCACTCCAATTAGAAAGCATCCCTCTCCCTCGCACTTCACCCCAATCAAATGACTTGCAAAAGCTCATGAACTAAGTACAGGTCAGCATCATCAATATGTGCATCAAAATAACACAAAATCTGATACACAACGCGGTCAGATCTGCGGCTCCCGGGTCAATACCCAGTGAGCAAAAAGACATCTAGCTGATGTCAGCCTTAACTGACCTGTGCGAGCCAGTTAAGGCTGGCATTGACCAGAGGACTTTTTGTTCACAGGGTATTTTCCCTTCACAAGCACCCATTTAGCCCCGACGCCCAACAGCAGGTGACAGATAGACCATGACAATTCAAGGGTAGTGCCAGATTAGCTTGGCGCCTAATGGCGCCAAGCTAATCTGGCACTACTCTTGAATTATCATGGTCGGACCATCTCCCGAAACTGGTACATAGTTGCCAAGTGACACCTCTAAAATTTGTGAAACGCCACCTTGGGCTTAAATGGGTTAAAGCGAACACCAATAACGAGGTCTGGCTTGATGGCTTCCAGCTATCACAGTATTCTGAGGCTGACTTGTAACTGCCTCAAAACAAAGAGAACTCTGCCAGACCACACTAGTGGTAAAATCATTCAAGCAGCCTTCCTGCCATCAAACTTCGGGAATTGGGTAACTTTGGAAGAACCCCCCCCCCTCCCCCCCCAAAAAAAGTGGAGTGTTTGTAATTTTCTTTACATTACCCTGTCTGATCATAAAGCATCCAAATGTGGGAATGTGAAAATCATAAATTTCCAATGCAATATGCATCTCAGCCTCTTCAACTATTATCATGTCCACTTTCGATATGTATGAGCAAAATGAAATGAGCCTGACTGGTTACTCATATGTTCCCTACTAATTGTACGAACAACTCACCCATTTCGAGGTCAGGCTTGATGCGCTGATGTTGAAGAATACGGAGTTGGATTCATTAGCAACAGCCTTGGCCTGAAAAAAAGTGAACCCGTTTCATTCTGATACACTATTGCTTGAAATAAATTTGACCAATAGTTCAAGGGTGGTGTCAGAATAGCTTGACGCCTGAGGCGCCAAGCTATTCTGGCACTACCCTTGAACTAAAATGGTTGATTTATCTTGTAATCTGTAGTGTAGCCTTCATAAAACAATAAGCATGTTTGAAAAAAATCAGCCTCTGGATGTAATGAGTTAACACACTTCACCCCGAGTGTAATATATTACTTCCAAATGTGATACTGGTCTAGTGAAGACAACACTGCACTGGGCGATGTCAGACCAGCTGTCTTCTGAACAGTAAATTACAGTTCACAAGACAAGATATTCTGGCACCGCCCTTGAACTAGCCTGGTCCATCCCTCATTGTAGTCTCAGGGTTTATCGGGGCTCATGTAAAACACAGACACACAAACAAAAGTACTCACCAGCATTGTTTTTCCATTTCCTGGAGGTCCAAATAACAAGAGACCTCGTGCAGGGGCACGCAGACCAGTGAACAACTGAAAGAATAATACTTAACATTTTAGTTTTTCCACCATGAAGGTCATTTCAGGCAGGGCACCCAAAAAGAATCTTAACAAATTTGGACTCCTGCTGGGTTTAAACCTGTGATCTTGCGGATGAGAGTCAAACGCTCTATCACCTAAGCTACTGAAGGTTACAACTAAAAGTTACAACTACCTGAGCAGACACACTAGTCTGTAATAGATAAAGTGATAATATTTTCAAATTTGACTCAGCAAACTGGGCCCTTCAGAATTTATTTTTTTAAATTTGGGATTCTCCTCTAAAAATTGTAATGACTATTACTGTTCATACTTTGTTGTACATAAAAAAACATACCATGATAGTTAATGCTTACATCGACTGTTACAGTTTAAGGGTGGTGCCAGAATAGCTTGGCGCCTCCAGACGCAAGCTATTCTGGAACTGCCCTTAAACTTACCTGGCCAATTTGTATTTATTGTAGTCAGTAAGGGCTAAGTGGCTCTGCATTTTCAAAAATAGTGCAGTGGCCACTTAGCTCATTGTACCCCAAGACCGAAATCCACAAATTTGCCGTTGTCCTCTGAAGACTGCAGTGCAGTGTGCAGGACACAGATCGGCCATGATAGTTCAAGGGTGTTGCCAGAATAGCGTGGCGCCATAGGCGCCAAGCTATTCTGCATCACCCTTGAACTATCATGGTCGATCCATATCTTGCTGTGGTGTGTCTGGGGTAGAGTGAGTTAATTAGTTTATTTACCCAGTCTCAGTTGCAATTCTTCTATTGTTTGGGGGGGACAGGGGGGGGGGGGGGGAGGCTGGTGGGCTCTGAAAACTCCATACCTATTACAGGAGATGAGAAAAATACACTTGACATCAGTACTTACCTCAGGCCGGAGTGACGGCAGTATCACTATCTCTTGTAACGCTTGCTTTGCCGTGTCCTGCCCAGCTGCACAGTATTCACCCAAAATTCATTTCGAACTACTTAGTGCTTACAGTAGCCACCATTTCTTGTCAGAAGAAAAAGTGATCTTAAAAAAAAAAAACGTGATCTCTTGACAGAAGTCTTGAAGAGCAAAATGTGTTACCTGTCATTAAAGACCACCTTTAGGCAACTACTGTCACCTAAGTAATGGTCTTTAACCCATTTAGCCCCGAGTCCCTACAGCAGGAGATTGATGGACCATAATTCAAGGGTAGTGCCAGATTAGCTTGGCGCCTGAAGCGCCAAGCTAATCTGGCAATACCCTTGAATTATCATGGTCAATCCATCCCCTGCAACTGGTACATAGTCATTAGGCAACACCGTCCAAATTTGAGAAATGGGACCTTGGGGCTAAGAGGGTTAATGACAAGTGGTTTCTCATGAGACTGGTCACTCCAAATCCAAACAGGTTCTGCTGTATTAACCCAGTAAGGCCCGACGCCCAACAGCCGGTGAGGGGTGACATCTTTAAAATCTGGGACGTGTGCTGTGGGGCTTAAAGGGTTAAATGAGCAAACCCAAGAATGGTAATGCCCTCATGGCTCACAACAATTTATGTAGCAACTCAAAACGTTTTGCCGACGTCCTGTGGCTTTGATCATTCACTGATACTGCTCGAATTTTCAAGCAAACATCAGTCAAATAATTTCCAAAACATCAACAGCTGCTTAAGCTTTTCTTCCCTACCACTATTACTGTACTGTGTTACATAGCCCATGAAGCCCCGAAAGACTACTACAGGATGTGGATCGACCATGATATTTCAAGGTTGGTGTCAGAATAGCTTGGCGCCTGTAGGCGCCAAGCTATTCTGACACCAACCTTGAAATACCATGGTCGATCTGTATCCAGAACTGTGATACAGACCTCAGAGGATATATCTACAAAAGTTTGATAATTTCTTCCTCAGGGCGTAAGGAGTTAATTGTTACATGTTACACACGTTTGCGACCCTTGCCGTTGGCCTTTCATGTACAGAAAGATCCTACATTCTTAGAATAATACAAGTGGAAAACGACAAACAGATATCTGTAAATTTAGAATAATGCAAGTGGAAACTGATAAACAGATAATATATCTGTAAAGACAACTGACCTATGTCCTTGAAGCTGACTGAAGGTCCGTTGTCCACAATTTCACTAAGGATGAGGTCAGCAAGTTTCTTGTCCACATTCTTAAGCTTGACATTGGACATGTCCCTCTTGCCTTCAGCATTCTTTAGAGGCTACAGGACAAAAGAACACGAGCTACAAACCCTCCGCCTCAGTAGTATGTGCCCCAGTATAATGCTTTATCTGATGTAACATGTACAGAGGTCTCTGGCAAGAGTCCCTACAGCAGGAGATTGATGGACCATGATAATTTAAGGGGTAGTGACAGATTGGCTTGGCGCCAAGCTAATCTGGCACTACCATTGAATTATCATGGTCAATCATCCCCTGCAACTGGTACATAGTCATTAGGCAACACCTCCAAGATGTCCGGCAAGTCAAAGGTCCCCAGGCTCGTCAGTCTTAGCTAACCAGTACATGGCCATGCACAAGCCAGTTAAGGCTGATGTTGGACCAAGGACCTTTGCTTCAACAAATGGTTTTCTTCTCAAGCTGAAAGTCAGCACCTCAATAAGGCCATGGCAAATAATGCGAACTAAGGGTTGTCTTCCAGGTACTGTAATATACTAAGGTTAACATGTACTATAATTTAAGTCTAGGATGGGACAGAATTCAGACTGTGTTTTTCATAAATAAATACATTAGCCCATTACATCTTGAGGCTGAATTTTTTAAAACGTGCTTATTGTCCTATGAAGGCTACATTACAGATTAGGAGATAGATCAACCATTTCAGGTCAAGGGTGGTGCCAGAATAGCTTGGCGCCTGAGATGCCAAGCTATTCTAGCACCACCCTTGAACTAGCACAGTCAAACTTTTTTCAAGCAATAGTGTATCAGGACGAAAAGGGTTGAAATAAATTACACCCTGACACAGACTGATAAAAGTTCGGGCTATCCAAATGTGCCCAGGACTCCTTCCCATATCACAGGTAACTTTCAACCTTGTTCGAGATTACTTCCTAAATAAAATGCAGATGGATGGCAGACACAAATCTCTGATTACTTTTAGCATAATGATTTTCAGCCTATTCTGGAAAACAGGGAATGGGATGTGGCATTCCGTGCAGGGACAGGTTTACTCCCCCCCCCCCCCCCCCTCTCCTGCTAGTGCATGCTAGAAATGGTACTGTTCACAGTATCAGTGGCTGCATACATGAGGTGATTAACCCAATCCCCAATCACTGCTAACGAAAACAGTTCATTTTTGAAAGAAATGAGTTTTGACAAATAACCCCATCCATCCAAAGGACACAGATATAAAACATGGGTAGGAAAATGCACGGAACAACATGAGCCCTTGCATTTGTGGGGGCTCATAAAGTTCTTTGCCTCTTGCAGGAGGCCAATGTTTGCATTTCCCAGCAGTGAATGAGTTAACCCATTTACCCCCAATGCCCTACAGCAGGAGATGGACTGACCATGATAATTCAAGGGTAGTGCCAGAAGAGCTTGGCGCCTGGAGGGTAGTGCCAGAAGAGCTTGGCGCCAGAAGAGCTTGGCACCTCCAGGTGCCAAGCTCTTCTGGCACTACCCTTGAATTATCATGGTCAACCCATCTCCTGTAGTCATTTGGGAAATTCGGCTGTGGGGTTACATGGGTTAATGAATGCATTACCTCAGGCTGTGATGCCTGGCGAGTGTGGGTCGGCCGTCGTCGCGTGAGGGGTGACAGTGTGGAAGCAGAACCCTTTCTCTCCTTGCTGGATGAATTGCGTGGCAGCGTACTGCTTTTGTGAACTGTCATTGCCTGCTTTCCAACCTTCAACGGCTTGCTAGACACTGGCAAATTTTACGCAAAACACCTTATTAATGTTCTGTAATGTTCTTAATGTTTTTAATGTTGAATTAAAGAAAAACAATATCAGAGTTTAAAAGCAGACTAGTATTTTGTGAGTACCGATGGGCATCGATTCTGTCAAAAGTGTAGCACATTTAGCCGCAACGCCCTACAGCAGGAGATGGATTGAACATGATAATTCAAAAGTAGTGCCAGATGAGCTTGGCGCCTATAGGCGCCAAACTCATCTGGCACTACCCTTGAATTATCATGGCCAATCCATCTCCTTCAGCTGGAACATCGTCTTTAAGTGACGCCTCCAAAATTTGGAAATGCCCCCACAGGGTTAAATGGAGGCCTGTTCAGTTGATGATTAACATGTGATGTTAAAATTCAGATAATATCACACCAGTACATCAAAGCTCATTGCACAGCTAAACTCTAACACAACTTACACATTTCTCTACAACTCCTTACCCTACATTCTTACACACACGCACTACCACAAAGCAGTCAAAAAACAGTTGTGAACAGAAGACATGCACGGGAAAAGTAACGAAGACTGCAGAGTTTGTGACAAGACGCCAGAGATTTGTGTAACAACTGCAAAGCACAACACTGAAAATTCTGAGTTTACTGTGCAGCAACAATACAGGTTTCAATGTACTATAATTATGTTCTAACATCTTTAATTTTAGAACTTGTTCCAATACATCTGGGGTGATGAAAAGGATCACCCACGGCAACCCAACAAAAACTTTGGGTGACTTGAAACTCAACAAGCTGTAGACCAGCTGGTGACCTAAACAATTGGAGCTCAGAAGAACATTTTCATTTGACAGGCCACTGAATTTTCTACTGAATGTATCCCGGCTGGTACGTAATATACCGAGGCTGACCTGTACTATAATTTAAGTCTGGGATGGTACAGAATTCAGACTGTGTTTTTCATAAATAAATAAGTATATTAGCCCATTAGATCCTGAGGCTGAATTTTTTTACATTTGCTTATTGTCGTATGAAGGCTACATTACTGATTAGGAGATAGATCAACCATTTCAGTTCAAGGGGGGTGCCAGAATAGCTTGGCGCCTCAGGCGCCAAGCTATTCTGGCACCACCCTTGATCCAGCACATAAGCAATAGTGTATCAGGATAAAAAGGGTTAAAACTAATAGGCCTTCATCACCCCTGTATGTAACACAAACAGTACATGTACTATAATTCATTTCAATGTAAGCATGTAGTACAAAAGAAACAAGCGGCTAACTAACGAAAGTGTTAATAGAATATTCTGAGCCCCAAGGTGAAAATTCCCAAATGTAACACTTGCTGATCATGATCAGGATAGAGCGACCATGTTAGTTCAAGGATGGCGACAGAATAACTTGGCTGAGCTATTCTGGCACCACCCTTGTACACAAACCAAGGGGAATCACTCAGCGCTGGACAGACAAACACTTAGATCCCCTGCCCCCGCCTATCAGGCACCCAATAGCTAGTCCACAGAGAAATACGCAGGTATAGAACAAGACAATCATATGCATCATCAGGTCTCGCTTATAACCCATGTCTTTCTCCAGAACTTAGGAAGTAGGCAGGAGAAACATACATATACATACACGAACGTGCACTACTATATGTGGTCGGGTAAATACCCTGATTTCCCACAGTAGATGCACAGAACATTACACAACAATGTAACGATACAAATTCGCCTCGAGTTATAGATACTCACAAACCAGATAGGTGAGGCTAGCGCTGGCAGAATTGTACAAAAACCAAGGGGAATCACTCAGCGATGGACAGACAAACAGTTAGATCCCCTGCCCGACCACATATAGTAGTGCACGTTCGTGTATGTGTATGTATGTTTCTCCTGCCTACTTCCTAAGTTCCGGAGAAAGTCATGGGTTATAAGCGAGTCCTGATGCATCCTTTTTGAGGATGCAGATGATCGTCTTGTTCTATACCTGCGTATTTCTCTGTGGGCTGGCGATTGGGTGCCTGATAGACGGGGGCAGGGGATCTAACTGTTTGTCCGTCCAGCGCTGAGTGATTCCCCTTGGTTTGTGTACAATTCTGCTAGCGCTAGCCTCACCTATCTGGTTTGTGAGTGGCACCACCCTTGCACTACTCATATATAACAGCCTTATATATGTTGCTATGCATCAGGACTGAATTTGTTAACTCATTCAAGGAACCCCACATCAATGGCTAGAAAAATGTCGTAGAGCGTTGCCGATATGGGGCGCCTTCAATCAGAGTTACAACTAGTGTCAGGATTCCCCAAATCCCATTTCCCGTACAGCCAAGAAAAGCAATTTTTTTAACACATTCTGCCCCAGGACCGAAATTCCCAAATTTTGAAGTTGTCCTCTGGAGGACTGCATTACAATTCTAGAGACAGTCTGAGCATGATAGCTCAAGGGTGGTGCCAGAATAGCTTGGTGCCTATGGGCGCCAAGCTATTCTGGCACCACCCTTGAACTATCATGCTCCACTGATGTATTGCTGTGGTGTGTCGGGGCTGAATGAGTTAAACCAGAAAGGAAAACAATGAAGATGATTTCCAGAGGGAAAGAAAAAAGTCTGTGGGCAGATCATCAGAATCAGTGAACGCCATCAGGGAACGTTCTAATGATTAGTTTTGATGCTCCCATTGAAAAATATTGGGAAACTCTGTGGGGTTGATAACTCATTTCACCCCATAGGCCGCGTTTCTGAAATTTAGGAGTTGTCACCTATCGACTGTACTAGTTGCAGGAGATGGATCGACCATGATAATTGAAGGGGAGTGCCAGACTAGCTTGACGCCTAAAGGCGCCAAGCTAATCTGGCACTACCCTTGAATTTATCATGATGGATCCTTCTTCTGCTGTAGTGCGCCGGGGCTAAATGTTGATGAGTACCTCCAGCATCTGTGGTCTTTGTGTCCGCTCGGGATGTTTTTGCCACAGCCCCCATTGCCCCCTGAGACTGTGGTCGCCAACCATCTTGGTGTGAACGCTTGCTACATTCCCGTTCAGCTTCTCTCTTGCCGCCCATATTCATACTACGCAACAATGTCTCTGTACAGGGCAACACAACACAACAGTGAACACAACTACACTGTACAGTCAAACCTCCTTTCGGAATAATCATTTGGGAAGTCAGTCCAGTCAGAACTGCGCAGGATGCCCACTAGAATCCTAAATCTTATTAGCAGAATTTAAAAAAAAAAAAGGTTTTCCTTTTGTTTTCTCAAAACACATTACCGATGGTATTACTTCTAGGAATGTTACCCAGCTAGCCTAATTTTAGCCAAAATTTGGTTGTGTCCGTATAAGGGAGTGTTGGCAGGAGAGGGGCGCCATAGACCAGGCCATAACCCGAGTAGCCTCCCCTTAGTCCCACCCGGAACGAGACTACCGGGCATACCTCAGTTTAGTTCTTAGCTAGCCTGTAGACGGTTGTGTCTTTGCGTCGCTCTTCGATTCCTACGGTTTTGTGACCGGTCGTCTTGCGACTTTACCTTACTGTTCTTGTTTACTCGGTTGTGCTGGCTTGGAGCTTACTCGAGTGTTTGTGCCTGAGACCGTTCTGAACTTGACTTTGTGCTCACGAGGATTGTGACCGGTCGTCT
Source organism: Semisulcospira habei (assembly GCA_036245525.1). Taxonomy (NCBI): domain Eukaryota; kingdom Metazoa; phylum Mollusca; class Gastropoda; family Semisulcospiridae; genus Semisulcospira; species Semisulcospira habei. The sequence continues at coordinate 50,993,941 of BTPG01000004.1, read as the reverse complement.
CGTTATTTGACACTCTGTTGTGGACTTAGCGTGCCTGAGACTGGTGCTCACTCGGTTTTGGCGTGCTTGGAGCCCTCTCAGCTTGTACCTAGCGCTGTGTGGACCACGTGCCTTGCCTGGCGTGCCTGTGACGAATTGGACCCGGGTCGTGTCTATGAGTCCGGTGGGCCTCAGGATGTCGCTTCACAGGCGTGGATTTGCTTCATGGCCAAGTAATATCTCGGTGAATGCCCTCGACCGGCGCTCAGGGTAAGGGAAGAGCGCCGAGCGTCGGCACGCGCTGTGGCACTTGTTTGATTTCGCTTTCACCCTCGCGCACGGAATTTTGGGTGTGCGGCCTCAGCGGCCACGCTCGCTTGTTCTTCATTTTGGCCTCTATGTTGCAGTTACCAGCATTGTGGCATTGTTCAGGGGCCCTGTGACGAGCTGGGGTGTGAGTCGGCGCACACCTACATTGTTGGCGCCCCCCGCCTGGAAGATACATGGTCCCAGCTGTGGGGATTCTACTTCCGTGAACGCCCGACACCTATCAGGGAGCGACCGCCAGTCCCTGCCCAGAGGCCACGGTTGGACCCAATACAGTTGGACCGTGACGGCCTGGGCCAGTAGGACTAACAAGGCGCAAATTCCACAGAGGGCCCTAGTAAGGTTCCCCTTACCGTGACGAACAGGACAGATACCAATGCGCACAAATTCTGTGGAGGGGGCGACGAACTTCCCCTTACCGTGACGAAAAGACCTATCCTACTACTGCCGGGCAGACGTCGGCACCCGAACATATGACGCTCCTCGCCCCAGGCCAGAAGGCGGATCGCAGACCTGACAGACAGAAGGTGTCATGCTCGGGGGCTTTCGGACGGAGAGGCACGAGGCAGACTCACTCACGGCGGAATCCTGCCCCTAGAGACGACCGCTCGGCTTCTCGGTCGCAGGTCAGTGATGAGTGTGTATGTGAGAGCATATATTGTGCTGTAGGGTGCAAGATTTGTGTATGTTAGTATGTCATTGTACGGCGCCTAGAGCCTTTCTTTCAAGCTAGGCGTTTTAAAATATACATTATTATTATTATTATTACTGTTATTATGCGCGCCCACGCCAAGGCAAGCTCCCTACAGGCGTCGGCGCCAGCTCCCGCATGCGTTAGACAGGCACGAACCTGCTGCATGCAGGGACCACTAGTACCACAGGGCTGCTGCACGTCCCACGCCAAGATCCCAGGTCAGTGATGGTGGACCGCGCCCGATCGTGGAGACGTGAGCCCATTCTAGACGCAGTGCTGAGAGGCGAGAGACGACCCCATGACGGGACCCCATTTCCCGCCCTCGGCCACGATCAGACAGGTCGCCTGTCTCCAGAAGCGTGCGCTCCCTACTCAGAGTCCAGGGACGCGAGAGGAGCATGTGACGACGTCCCAGTGCCGTTGGGTCGCTAAGCAATGGGAAGACCGGCGCCCCCAAGACTCCTCTTCGCCGTTCGAGTTCGTGGGACCGGCCTCCGAGACGACGCTCTTCCTCCCGGACTTCGCACGACAGCAGTCACGCTAGGCCTTCGCCACGGTAGACGGGAGCCAAGTTACGTTCCCCCACCCCCCTCGGCCGTGCTGTTTCGACGAGACGCCGTTACGCACCGAGACGCCCATTGGACCTTCCATTCTCCACACCGCAGCCGCTCCCCTCGGGACCGCCGGTCGGCCCCTGGCAGTTCAGCTTCTTCTTTCTTCTTTCGGCCTAGGATAGAGACTCTTCGGTCCTTCGACGTAGGGCCCCCTTCATCGCGGTTGTCTTCCCGAGGAAGACTGCCCGCCTTCTCCCCTGCCAAGAAGAGAGCTTCGGCCTTCGTGAACTCAAGTCTCTTCCTCAACCGACCGGGTGCCGGGACCTACGTGACGCCTTCTCCTCTCACCCGCTTGAGGGCGCCTTGGGAGACACCGGTTTTCTTCGCTGACAACAGGTGGCCTGAGGACCTGTCCATGGCCTTCCGGCGGAGGTGGTACGCTGAACTTCACAGAGCTGCGCCTGCCCACTCCTGGCGGTGGACCCCCCGGCGCTGTCCTGTGCTGGCTCTCTTCGACGTCGTGATTCTACTCCTGGTCTTGCGCGACCGCTTCCCTCTTCCGCGATTCCCCGGGCCTCTGCGGGGCTCCTGGACCTGGTGGCGCAGGACATCTTCCGTCACGTTAAGGAGGCATGGAAACCTTCTTCTCTCCGCTTAGCCAACATCCTCGCCTTGGCTGTTCCGGTAACCGGGCCCCTTACTACACGCTGTCACCACCTTGACTGCGACGGCCATCTGTGATCTGCTGCATCAAGGTACCTTCCGGCACGCTTGCTCGCTGCCGACCGAGTTGAGAAACCAACTACGCAGGGCGCCGCTCGGTGGAGAACTCCCTTGGCCCCACCTGGCAGACCGTCAAGGAGGCTAACGAGGACCAGTGGCACAGACGGCGTAGCGCTGTTGACAGCACTGGACGTAGCAGTCTTCCTGGGACACTGACGCAGTACGTGCCGGCATTCCGCGCAGACCGTCGGACTGGATTGGCAGGGACCACTCTTCCGCGGAGGCGCAGTTCAGAACTAGTCGGCTGGCAGCTGAGGGATGGAGGCGACGGTTCTGTGACACCGACGGCGTGGTCCCGGGAACGAAGTGGCAGCCTTTTCCCGGTGTGCGGCAGATGGCTAGGAAGTAAGCAGTCTACCTTCGTAGGTCTAGGTGTCAGCGCGGGGTGAGGACTGGTCCGACCGACATCACTACGTGGGCCGACATCGCTCTCAATCGTGTTAGCAGATGCAGTTCAGTTTATGCACCTGCTGGGACGAGACATCTCGTCTCTTCGCATCCTTCCCCCGGCGGAACGCTGCCCTCCGGCATTGCATTGGCTTGGTCTTCGCTCCGCGGCGACCAAGCACTACAAGTCTTCTCCTCAGCTGACAGCTTCGGGACCTAGCGGAGGCAGTTAGCGTGGCTGCTTGGAGTCAGCTTGGAGTTCTGGCGTTCTTCGGCGCCTGACCAGAGTAGATGAAATCACTCCCAACGGCCTGTTGTGCAGATACCCGCCCGGCGGTGGATGAGAGCGCGCTGGTGCAGGCAGGGCGCAGCCAGTGGTCTGACGAGGATGGAACAAGAGCCTTCCTGTTCCGTGTCTCGCTGGGGTGAACGGGGTGCTGTGATGCGACAGTGGACGCTGTGGAACCATGCAGCCTGGGGCGCGAGTACCGGGAGATGAGACGTGGCGACAGCTGGGCTGGATCTTTCAGTCGTAACCTTAGAGGTGGTCCTGCGCTCCGATCCCGCGACAGTACAGTCGACTCTTCTCGTACCCAAGCTGGCGGTTTTGGCGGCCGATCTTCGACCTGTCGGCTCAGCACAAGTTCCTCGGCACCGCGGCAGATTGGCGACAGAGTCCTGAGGGCAGCGGTGCGTCTCCAGGACTTTGTGACAGCTGGAGGTCCGACGTCAAAACCTGTTGGCAAGCCTCGGCGGTAGGCAGGGTTCCTGCGCGTGATTCTCCGTCGACTAGGCTGCTTACGCTACGGGACAGGTCCTACGTGGTTCCTTCGCGCGGATGACATCGAGGATGGAGCTCGTAGCCGTCCTGTTCGAGTACGACTCCCAGTAGGACGGGAGCAGTGCAGAGTAGGAGCGACCCACAGAGCCTTACTTCGGGTTGACTGTTAGGACTGCTGGCTCGCCAGCGGATCACCTTTCAGCCTGATGCTTCATCTGCTTGGAGAGGAAGCACTACGGCTGGTTCTGGAGAAGATTGACGTACACAGGGGAGATGCTAGTGCTCCTGAGGCCAGCTGCGCTTGGAGTCATCGCCACGACCAGATCTTCCAGTTTCCCTGCTCGCCATCGAGTATCGAAATTTGAGGTTGTACGCGTGGTTGTCCGACAATCCCTCTTGCTAGAGGCTTGCGGCGGATATGATAGTAGCGCAGTCTGCAGCCACGAGGAGAGCCGCTTGGCGGCTACGAAGGTAGGTGGACATTCTCCTGGCTCGGTGCGACTCGTCACTTCACCAGTCGTGGTCATCTCTTCCCCATGTGCCCTCCTCTGCAGCTCCCCACCCCACACACGATGCTCAAGCAACCGCGACAGCCGCCGTACCAGCCGTGCCCTGAACATCTCCTCCTCCACGCCTGGAGTTTGTGCGGCGAGCCCTCGACCGCAGAGGCTTCCCTAGCGCGGCAGTGGATGCGATCGCGACAGCCTGCAGACCCTCAAACAGACGAGTTACGAGGGGAGATAACGAGCGCGGTGTGACGGGTGTGGCAACAACCTTCTCTCCCCACGGACTTGACGAAGCCCCAGCTGGCGGAGTGCTTCCTCTGGCTTTTCAACGACCAGGGACTGGCTCCAATCACCTTTCGAGGCTACCTAGCCATGATCGCCGACACCTACCGGTGCTTGCGCTGGTCCGACCCTGGTAGTTGCAAGACCGCGCAGATCTGATGGTCACATCGGTCTGCAATGCCCGGCACTACTTCGCTTGTGCCAAGATGGGTCTACCATGGGTGCTTACGTGGCTCAACTCTGTCCGGTTGAACCTCTGCAGTGGGCGCGCTTGACAGATGTAACTCGGAAGACGTGCTCCCTGTCGGCCCTAGCCTCAGCCTCCAGGGTCAGGGAACTTCACGCGCGGTTGACACATCCAGATTGCTTGCTGTGCCGGACGGACGGCTCCGTGCAACTGCTGCCTGAACCATCTTCCTGGCCAAGACGTGGTCTCCTTTGACGGGCCCACAGATGATGCCTATTCGCCCTTCACGTGTGACAGACCAGACTACAGAACCCGGTGAGAGCCTTACGTGTGTACCGGCGCCGGACCAAGCCTCGGCGCAGAGGACGTACCCGCCCGTTTCTCCCTTTGTCCCCAGGTAGATGTGACATCTCAGCCCAGACCATCTCCTCCTGGATCCGTTGGGTGATTCGCTCTGCCTACCAGGACCTCACCCCAGATGCAGCCAAACGTACGAACATCAGGGCGCATGAGGTCAGAGCCATGGCCGCAAGTCTCACTTCGACTGCAACTGCGCAGTCAAGGTCTTGGTGGCAGCTGTGGGACGGCGAGCTGAGACCACATTCGCCCGCTTCTACCTGAGGGACCTCTCCGCCCAGCGGCAGAACCTCTCGCTGGTGGGAGACTTCACAGCAACACATCACTCTCTCCCGGCGCCATATGTATCTTAGCTAAAATTATCGGGAGTTTGCTGCGGGAGGGCGGGCCTGAGGGCAGTGTCGTTGGCATTAGGGGCACTATAGCGGCACCCACCTCCTCTTCGGGATTCTTCCTATAAGTAATACCATCGGTAATGTGTTTTGAGAAAACAAATGAATTTTTCTTCAAAATGAATTTTTGGGAAAAATACTTACCGATGGTATTACTCGAAGGTCCCTCCCTCCTGCCCCACTTGCCGCCAGTTCGCCAAGAAACTAAACTGAGGTATGCCGGGTAGTCTCGTTCCGGGTGGGACTAAGGGGAGGCTACTCGGGTTATGGCCTGGTCTATGGCACCCCTCTCCTGCCAACACTCCCTTATACAGACACAACCAAATTTTGGATAAAATTAGGTTAGCTAGGTAACATTCCTATAAGTAATACCATCGGTAAGTATTTTTCAACAAAATTCATTTTAGAGAAAAATTCATTTTTCAAAATATCTTAGATGAGTGAAAAATATTTCTAAATACAAGTAATTTCATACACTTATATACTCTGCTTTTACTGCTGTTTACCTACAACAACTAGTGTGTTCGGTTTACCAAATTCGCCATCAAACAGATTTATTTTCTTTACCTCAGGTTTGACTGTGCAGTATCAGTAGTACAGGTGAAAAGAGAAAAGCAAAAACAGTTTCTAAATGAACCAAAAAGTAGTCACATTCAAAGCATAAATTGCACTCTGGTAGTACTTTAACTTCAATACACATGCAAACTGAAAAGAGACTTGAGGTATACAGAAACTACAAAAACTGAGAAAAAAACCAGCATGTAAAACATTTATGGTCAACTTCAACTTCAAAAGCACTGATGATGGAAAAAAGTGTGCCCATGTATGTCAACCCCTTTGCTGCTAGTGAATGCAAACTGTGTTTCTCCGTTAATTCCACATTCAGGAGCCCCAGCTGTACAAGAAACATGGATACACAGTGGGGTAAACAAGTGGCACAGATCCTCAGGAGCCCACACAGTTGTGGGGGACTCATGTAGATAAATGCCCCCTTATTTGGTGTATTGCTCGAGTACCAGCAGTAAAGGGATTAATTAACTCACTGACACAACACCGAAACAGCCTTGACCACTTTACAACACGTACAAAACTCTGCAAGTCGAGTGCGGTAAGTTACACACAGTGAATTTAACTCCTTCGGAACTAAGGACGAAATTATGAAATTTTTCTAGATATCCTCCGAGGTCTATATATCACAGTTCTGGAGACAGATCGACCATGGTATTTCAAGGTTGGTGTCAGAATAGCTTGACACCAACCTTGAAATATCATGGTCGATGTAGGCGCCAAGCTATCTGGAAACCAACCTTGATATATCATGGTCGATCATCGTCCTATCAGTCTTTCAGGGCTTTATAGGTTAAATTGAATACATCCTTGTAGATATTTATCCATGTAATGATGTATGAAGAATAATCATGACATACCCAGCACATCCAGTCTGTCCCTTGCCATCACCAGATTTGTCATCATCTTTTCTTGCAGACGTTTCGCTCTCTGAAATGTCTCACCTGATAAATAAATAAAAATTGTTTAATCTATTAACACACACAAAAAGACACTTGGCAATCTAAAAATTTAATCCAGAAAATTAGTAATTTTACATGAACCCTTTTCATCCTGATACACTGCAGCAAGAAATACATTTGACTAACAGTTCAAGGGTGGTGCCAGAATAGCTTGGCGCCTCTGGCGCCAAGCTATTCTGGCACCACCCTTGAACTAAAATGGTTGATCTATCTCCTAATCTGTAATGTAGCCTTCATAGTTCAAAAAGCAAATGTACACACCCAAAAAAATCAGCCTCAAGATGTAATGGGTTTAGAGCATTCACACAATACTCTGGGTTACCTAAAACAAGAAATAACACTTCTCCCACTGCCAACAAAAATTCCTTTGATCTTTTCCCCAAAATTACACGTATACATATATTGTGTGCGGCAACCACATGAATATCACACCTGCAGGAGGAAACATGCCACACTTTTTTTTCCGCAGATGTTAACATTTTTCTTGACTCTTTGCCTGATGTGTGTAATGTGTCAGAGAATGTCAGTATCGGCTGTTTATGGTAGATGGCCGTTTCAGAACTTCAGAAGTCATTAATCATACTGAACGTTAAAGTGTTTGAAGTCTACTTACGAGCCACAGAATTAACAAAGACTGCAAAAATGTGGCCGTCGTCATCAGGACTCTGACTCGGTCAAGAACCTTGGCGTTATCCTCGATTCCTCTCTTTCCATGAGCAGCTTCGTCTCTGCCACGGCCCAGGCATGTTATTTCCACCTCCGCCGCATCAGTCAGATCAGAAAATACCTCACTACCGAAGCTGCCACCAAACTCGCTGTCTCTCTCATCTTATCTCGCATCGACTACTGCAACTCTCTCCTTTCCGGCCTTCCTCACTCCACCACTCTCACTCTCCAGCGCGTCCAGAACAATGCTGCCCGCCTCGTCCTCAGAAAGAAAAAATCCGACCACATCACTCCCCTGCTCAAGCTCCTTCACTGGCTCCCCATCCCCCAATGCATCCAATACCAGATTCTGTCTCTCTGCTACAAATCCCTGAACAACTACGCTCCTACCTATCTCTCCAACTTACTTCACCCCTACACTCCTTCCCGCTCCCTCCGCTCCGCCTCTCTCCGCCTCCTCATTCCCCCGCACCAAACTCAGCACTTTCGGCCCCCGCTCCTTCTCAGTATACGGTCCATCCACCTGGAACACTCTCCCACTCTCTCTCCGTCAGAAACACTCCCTCTCCTCCTTCCAGTCCACCCTCAAAACTCACCTCTTTCAACAGTTCTAGCACTATATCACTACACTCCCCACCCCTAGCTGACCGTCATAATGTATTTTCACTATTTGTGGTACGTGAGTCATTGTCTAAAGCGTGCGCATGCGTGTGCGAGTTTTGAGTGCCCGCTTAGATTTATAATTATTATAAGATAAGCGCATTATAAATACCGTAATTATTATTATTATAGGACACGTTGAGCACACATATCAATCATGGTGAGCATTACAGTGCTGGAAATGCACTGCAAAAATACCATGATGCTTTAATTTGTATGTTGTGGGTGCAAGACAGGAACTGTACACTAAATGCACAAACACAGATTTGATTATGTACATGAATCTTTGGCAGAGGAATGTGCAATATTCATGTACACCTAGGAAGACAACTTGCTGGCGTCACTGAAGACTGTACTGGCAACTTTGCAAGGCTGAACAATTTCCTATTTGAACAGCTTAACAATCTCATGACACACTGCTACCCAAAATATTGCAAAACTAGTGCATGAGTAAAAATCTCTGTGAAAATTTACGTGTGAAAAGAAAATTGCCACACCTGTGCGCCTCAGACACAGAACTCTTTTCAGGAAAACTGGTTTAACTTGACCCATAATCATGAAAATGTTAAGTGGTGTATATTTTCCAACTTTTACAAACATTCTCAATGGCACCCTACATTAAGACCAGGGACACAATTGACGTTAAATTCTGGAACCACAAAGCGGTGAAAGGACTGGAAAGCTGTAAAGAATTGTTGATGTTACAGTGGAACGCGATAAAAAAGAGTTGACGTCACGGTCATGGAACAACATGTATCAAGGCCATTTTGAGAATTAAAAAGCAAAACGCTTGTGTAAGCTCCATCAACCCAGATGTCAAACCAGCATGATATGAAACAGAGATCATTATGACAATGGGAGAAAATGTGTTGTTAAACCGTGGGTGGGACATGATCTGACACACAGTTCTGGCTCCTTGGCACAGCCTTGGAGCCAGAACTTGTGTCAAAATCAAGCTCAGCTTGTAAATCATCACCACTCACTGTATGTACGTAAGCTGTTTCTCAAATTGTCCTTTTAACCCCTACCATACTGAGGCTAAAAGAATCAAATGTGTACACTGCCACATGCAAGCTACATTATAGTACTTACAGATAAGGATATAGACCAATGGCTTTAGTTCAAGGGTAGTGCCAGAATAGCTTGACGCCTAAAGGCGCCAAGCTATTCTGGCACTACGCTTGGTTAAACCTACTTCAAACACTGGTGTATTCCGAATGATAAGGGTTAAGAACCACTGAGCTACGCAACACTTTCATTTGTGATGCACATGTTCAGACTAGTGATACATTGTAAATGGAAGAAAATGAAGAAAGTCAAGAAAGAAATCACCATTTTAATACATCTGCTGGTGTGAAAGTCAAAGGGCTTTGATAGATGTGGACTGAGCCAGGCTTGGTTTACACCTGACAATATAAGTTATTCCTAAGTCAGAGTCAGCTCAAAGACAGTAGGTTTAGACAGCAGTACGTTCATTTAGAGTAAGAACTATAGGGACCTTTTCACTGGATTGCTCCAATCACTGTAGCATGCATCCTCATAGCAGTTCTTCTGTCAACGCATTACATCCTGAGGCTGATTTTATTTTTAAAAACTGGCTCATTATCCTGTGAAGGCTACATTACAGATTAGGAGATAGATCAACCATTTAGTTCAAGAGTGGTGCCAGAATAGCTTGGCACCTGGGGCGCCACGCTATTCTGGCACCACACTTGAACTATCATAGTTAAATTCATTTTAAGCAATAGGTTATCATGATGAAAAGAGTTAATACCAGATAAATACCTAACACTGTTGATATCAATGAGGCAACCGTTGCTTGCCAGAGGCATTTCATATTCTCATTAACTCCTGCAGCTGCAGGCTAGATGAATCCGTGGAATGTTTGAAGTCCCTGCAATGTTTCACTTACTTCTGGTTTACAGATAACCTCTATTCTTGAGGAGCAAGGGGCAACTTACCTTCTCCGCTTACATCCACAGCAATCCCTTTCTCCAACTCCATGATACCTTTCCGATACATCTCCACAGCAATGTCCTTGCGAGCTATGAAAATATATAAAACAGATCTAAAATATTCCTGTAATTACAAATATGAACTGACAACATTAGATGTGACAGTGTGTGGAGTCGTATGTACAGAAAATAATCAGTCTTAACTCCGTTTTAGCACCAGGGGAGTTAGTCATTGCCATTCAATGTTAGTCATCCTGAGATCACAAGCACAGTGCCTTAGTAGAAATATAGAATCAAAACATGATTAGGAGAAAAAAAAACATACACACTGAGATCACACTATGCATGAAAAGACCTATTGGAGATGTGCTGTGCACAATTATATCAATCCATGGCAACACATAAAAATGTAAACAAACCAACCGGAGTCCTCTTCATCGATTTTTAACGCTCTGGAGATGTGCTCGAAAGCCTTCCTGTGGTGATGTTTTTGCTGTGCCAAAGCAGGTTCTCCTGGCCCTACCCCAACCCGACCTTTATCGTTTGATGCCATCTGAACTCCGAGGCACGGGGCTTCCTCATCAGACTGTTTGGATGCAGCTGATCGCTGGGTCAAAGCGCGTCTGCTTCGGCATCCCAGGAGGAAAAGCGCCAACCAAAGCTGGTATGCTATCGTCCGCAAAACGGCGAAAATGAAGAGCAGAGGTGCAGCAAAAAGACGGATATTTCGGCTGTGGAAAGTTCTGTAATTTCTGCTCGGGGGTGGCCTACCCTTCCCGTCTCTCTTTCTGCCAAAGCCCCTCGCCGGCCCTGGACCTTTGCGCTGCATAATCGACACATTCCGCCATGTTCTGGCAATGAATGATGGGATAGACGGAAGCTCACAAAATGACGTCAGTCTGGAATCCCCTTACTTTCGCTATTGCAACATAACGAGTCTGTGCGTGCCTACTCCTTACATCAAGACTATGAATAGATTTTGACTGCCAGCTGGGATCCATTTTCTGTGCACTAAAGAGAAACGTGTTAAGTCTTTTTTTTTTTTTAAAGCGAAAGGCTAATTCCCAACCCTTCGCTGCACAAGACTTTATTATTACTGCTGATGTTAGCATATGTTGTTCACACTTTGGTGTTGCATCGTTCATTCTTGCAGTGGCGTAGGAAACGTGGGGGAAAGGGTCCAGAGAGGGCACCCACACGCCTCAGAAAAAGAGAGAGAGAGGGGGGGGGGGGGAGATCCGTTATCAACATGTGATATATATTATGCTAACATGTGACTGCATTGTTTTTATGTGTGGTTATATATGCTAGGGATGCACCGAATGAAATAAGGTGCCGTGAACCAACATGGTCAAAGGGAAGGTGACCCCGACAGAAAACCCCTGGTCCTCCTAGTAAGGGGGTTGGGCGTGTGCTTCCCCACCCTGCAAATAAAGAAATAGCTACAAAAACGCCGATGAAAAGACAAACAGCAATTTATTTCCTGGAGGAGGAAGGTTCTGCTACCAGAAGATTTATGACGTCCTGTGGTGAAAGCCGAAAGTCTTCGGAAGCCACAGGACCGAGCCGCCTCTCTCTATCCAGGGACACATCCATGGGCACATGGAATTTCAAGACCATGTACCAGAACAGCAAGGCCGCCCAGATAGCAGTGAAAATGCAAAAGTACAACCTTTCCCTGCTATGTATCGGTGAAGCCAGATTGATGCAGTCTGGCCAGAAAAGGCTGTTAAGTGGGGAGATGATTCTGTATTCAGGTCATGAAGAGGAGAATGCCCCCCATACAGAAGGAGTAGCATTCATGCTGTCACCAGTGGCACAGAGAGCGCTGATGGGCTGGGAACCTCTTGGGCCAAGAATTATCACAGCAGCCTTTAGAACCAAGAAAAAGATCAAGCTGAACGTCATCCAGTGTTATGCGCCCACTAATGACAGTGACGAGGAAGAGAAACAAGAGTTCTACGACCGACTCCAGAGTGCTGTGGACAAATGTGCAGAGCGAGACATCACCATCGTCATGGACGATTTTAATGCCAAACTAGGGGAGGACAACACCGGATACGAAGAGGTGATGGGGAGACAGGGACTAGGGGAGATGAGTGAGAACAGGGAGAGGTTTGTAGACTTTTGTGCTCTAAACAGACTTGTCATTGGAGGCAGCGTCTTCCCACACAGAAGAATACACAATGCAACTTGGGTCTCACCTGACCATACTACAGAGAACCAAATAGACCATATCTGCATTAGCAAGAAATTTAGAAGATCCCTTCAAGATGTTCGAGTGAGAAGGGGAGCAGATGTCGCCTCAGACCACCATCTGCTTACCTTAAGAATAAAGCTCAAGTTAAAGAAAAGCCGCACAGAGACAACAAGAAGACAGCGCTATAATGTAGGCCTCCTGAGAGAGACTGGAGTAATAATAATAATACTGTTATTATATAGGCGCTTTTTCTCAATTTTCAAACTGGTGCTGTCCAACCGGTTTCAAGCGCTACAGGAGCTAGTAAATGAAGAGGAGGTGGTCACCACAGAGCAGCAGTGGAAGGCTGTTAGAGAGGCGCTGAACTCAACCTGCAAAGACACTGTAGGGTTCAGGAAACACCATCACAAGGACTGGCTGTCGGCACAGACCTTGAAGAAGATAGAAGTGAGGAAGCAGAAGAAAGCAGTTGTCAACAACAGTCGCAGGCCTCCTGAGAGAGACTGGAGTGAGAGAAGAGTTCAAACTGGTGCTGTCCAACCGGTTTCAAGCGCTACAGGAGCTAGTAAATGAAGAGGAGGCGGTCACCACAGAGCAGCAGTGGAAGGCAGTTAGAGAGGCGCTGAACTCAACCTGCAAAGACACTGTAGGGTTCAGGAAACACCATCACAAGGACTGGCTGTTGGCACAGACCTTGAAGAAGATAGAAGTGAGGAAGCAGAAGAAAGCAGTTGTCAACAACAGTCGCACAAGAGCAGCCAAAGCAAGGGCACAGGAGGAATACTCGGAAGCCAACCGCGAGGTGAAGAGGAGTATCAGGGCAGACAAGAGGGCCTACACAGACAGCCTGGCAGCAGAGGCAGAAAAGGCAGCAGGCAGCGGCAACATGAAACAGCTCTACAACATTACCAGAAGATTGTCGGGCAAGTATGGCCATACAGAAAGACCAGTAAAAGACAAAGAAGGCAAGCCTATTGCAGACAGAGCAGACCAACTCGACAGATGGGCCAAGTATTTTGAAGAGTTACTGAACAGACCCAGCCCATCCGACCCCCCAGACATCCAGCCAGCAGAGACCGACCTACCCATCAGCTGTGACAGACCCAGCCAGGAAGAGATCAGAAGAGCATGGCATTTTTGAAGAATGGCAAAGCAGCAGGGCCAGATGGCATCCCAGCGGAGTCTCTGAAAGCAGACCTAGAGACAACAGTAGAGATGCTGTACCCACTGTTTGGAAAGATCTGGGAAGAGGAGGTGATGCCGGCTGACTGGAAGGAGGGGTACCTAATCAAGCTTCCCAAGAAAGGTGACCTCAGCAAGTGTTCCAACTACAGAGGAATCACCTTGCTGTCAGTACCAGGAAAGGTCTTCAACAGGATCATCCTGGAGAGAATGAAGAGCTCCATTGCTCCCCAGCTGAGAGACCAGCAAGCAGGATTCAGGAAAAACCGATCATGTACAGACCAGATCGCCACTCTCCGCATCATAGTGGAACAGTCTCTGGAGTGGAGCTCCCCGCTGTACGTCAACTTCGTGGATTACGAGAAAGCATTTGACAGCGTGGACCAAGAGACTCTGTGGAAACTCCTATGACACTACGGTATACCCACAAAGCTCATCCACCTGATCAAGAGCAGCTACGATGGCATGACATGTCGCATGATCCACGAAGGGCAGTTCACCAGGGAGCTCCAGGTCAGAACCGGTGTCAGGCAGGGGTGTTTGATGTCTTCGTTCCTCTTCCTACTGGCCATAGACTGGGTCATGAAGAGGAGCACAGACGAAGTGGAATACATTGGACACTGTGGACACAGCTTGACGACCTCGATTTTGCAGACGACTTGGCTTTACCGTCCCACACTCATCAACAAATGCAGGGCAAGACCATGAGGCTTGCTGACATCTCGTCCCAAGTGGGCCTCACCATCCACAAACAGAAAACAAAGACAATAAGGCTGAACACAACCAGGGAAGAACCAGTCTTGCTTGCTGGCACCCCATTGGAGGAGGTGGAGTCCTTCACCTATCTCGGGAGCATCATAGACAAAAAAGGTGGCACTGATGCAGATGTCAGAGCACGAATCGGTAAAGCCAGAGCAGCCTTTCTCCAGTTGAAAAAAGTGTGAAGTTCCAGAGAGCTGTCACAACACACCAAAGTCCGGATCCTCAACTCCAACGTAAAAGCAGTTCTACTATATGGAGCAGAGACTTGGAGATTGACAAAAACCACAGTCAACAGAGTACAGATCTTCATAAACAGTTGCCTTAGAAGAATTTTGAAAATCCACTGGCCAGAGAAGATCAGCAACGTCAGACTCTGGGAGAGAACAGAGCAGATAACAGCAGAGAATGAAATTGGGCAAAGAAGATGGGGATGGATTGGTCACAGTCTGAGAAAGCCAGCTTCCAGTATCACTAGGCAGGCATTGTCATGGAACCCCCAGGGAAAGAGGAAAAGAGGCAGGCCAAGAAACACCTGGCGTCGAGACCTCCAAGCAGACATCAAGAGACTGGGAACCACCTGGAGTAAAATCGAAGGAGAAGCACAGGACAGGAGTCGCTGGAGGTCTCTCATCGACGGCCTATACCCTGGGAGGGGTGGCAGGCGTAAGTAAGTTATATATGCTTTTTATGTTTATTTCTTTCGATTATTTTCCTATGGAGACAAGATGGTTTAATTTCTCATTTAATGACTAATAAATTATTTGGATCCGATTGGCTTTCAAATCTACCCCCCCCCCCCCCTCAAATAATGAATAATGTCTGTATTAATACATATATGTTCCTTTTAATGTTTTGTGTATTGCATAAATGTGTTTTTTGTATGTTTTTAAAAAGACTGTTAACTTCGCGTTCATTGCATTAATGTGCCCTTACCTCCCTCCCGGCCTTGACTTTTCAGCCAGTTGAAAGTTGCTCTTGGACACCCCCCCCCCCCCCCCTCCACTCTGGCTAAATATTTTCCTATGCCACCATGTACAAAAATAATTAAAGTTCACAGCGTTCTGTAGTATAATTGCAGTGAGAACAATTGACTGTAGTTTAAACATTTCACATATTCATTACCGACTCTCTACAGCAAGAGATGTATCGACCATGCTAGTTCAAGGGTGGTGCCAGAATAGCTTGGCACCTTCAGGCGCAAAGCTATTCTGGCACCACCTTTGAACTAGCATGGTCGCTCTGGCTTCAAAATTACTTTGTAGACTTTAAAAGACAACTCCCAATTTCGGACCTTAGTGCAGAATGTGTTAAGCATTCTGCTCCATAGCAGGCTTTGATTGCTAAAATTCACCAATATGAGTTCTCAATGTTGTCTTGCTCCAGCTAAGACTTTTCTACCCATCTTTTGATATTCCATGTGAGTGGGCACACAAACTAGAGATTTCCACTGCCTTTGCTTGAAATAAATCTATGATAGTTTACGGTTGTTGCCAAAATAGCTTAGCGCCTCTATTCTGGAACCACCCTTGAACTACATTGGTTGATCTACCTCCTAATCTGTGATGTAACCTTCATAGGACAATAAGCAAATAAAAATAATTCAGCCTCAGGATGTTATGGCTTAAGTCATCCCTTTTGCAGAGCATTATTGTAAAAAGGAGTTACATGTATTGTGTTCTATTAAACCTTTACTGCCTAGAGTAGGTTGCTTTAATGTGAAGTTTACTGATTCACACACACAAACACACATGAAAGAATGAAACTATTGGAGAGTCGACATTTTATATGCAGTCTTGACGAGACATGCAATATTGACGCATTTTGCATCGGCTGCTTCACATGTACAGAACTAGTGTATTTATGTCAAACGTAAGTGTAATTGTACATACATCATAAAACACAAGTCAGACCAGAGTCAAATTAAATCTGTTGAATAACTCCACTAACCTACGTACATTTCATGAAATATGCCTTAACCCTTTGGGTGTTGGTAGTGATCCTGGTCAAGGTGATTCCAACATCGCTATCAACACTCAAGGGGTTAACATCAAAGTGTGCTAGTCTGTGGTTTTGGACCTACAGCGTTATGCCATAAGGTCGAACATCACAGACAAGCACATGCATAAAGAACAAATAAAAGTGGACAGTCACATTATGCCCTGCATACAATGGTATGCATTCAGAGTACATACTGAAGAATTGATGCATGACAACTGAGCTGATCAACCATAAAATGGCCATTTGCAGTCAACATTCAAAACTGATGTAAAAAAAAAAAGAAGTGACTGGTAATCAGGAATTCACTCATTAACAGATCATAATGTACATGTAAAATTAACCCTTATCATCCTGATACACGCATTGCTTGAAATGAATTTGACTGATAGTTCAAGGGTGGTGCCAGAATAGCCTGGCGCCAAGCTGTTCTGGCACCACCCTTGAACAAAAAACAGTTCATCTGTCTCCTAATCTGTAATGTAGCCTTCAAAGAACAACAGGCAAATTTTACCAAATCAGCCTCAGGATGTAATGGGTTAAGATCTACCAGTAATAAACAAAGCTAGGTGCAATGATCCTCACTGAAAAAAAAAAATCAACAAAATTTAATTAAAACAAACATGAATTAATATTTTAGGTACATGCTTGTACAAATTTCATAACATCAAATTGTACGCAAGCACGCACGCACACACACACACACACACACACACACACACACACACACAAATGCACACAATTTCAATGCTGCACATTAGAAAACTCACTTTCATCTTGGATGTTAGGTAGGTTCACTAAAATATAAAGAAAATACAAAGCAAGTCAAGAAAGTCAAAATCAACATTATTATCACAAAAAGCCTTTTCCCTCTCAAAGTGATGAAACATATATGTTAACTCTTTTCATCCTGATACCACCATTGTTTGAAATAAATTGGACTGATAGTTCAAGGGTGGTGCCAGAATAGCTTGGCACCTGAGGCACCAAAGTATTCTGGCACCTTCCTTGAAAGAAAACAGTTGATCTATCTCCTAATCTGTAATGTAGCCTTCATAGGACAATAAGCAAAGTTGTTCAGCCTCAGGATGTAATGGGTTAAAACAGTGATGCATCTCACCCTAAACTAAAACAATTCACAGCCACTTTCCCTCCAATTCATACGTATATCTACCCAAAAAACAAGAAAGGCAAAGTCCTTAGGGCTCACATGAGTGAACAATCTACATAATAAGTGTGACTTTGACCTTTCCAACATGTCACTGAAATGAACAAGTGTTCAAGTGTCTAAACATATATAAAGGGTTGGCTTATATACCAGCGAAATCCACGTTTTCTCAAAATGTATGAGTTTTTCACAAAATCTGTCAACCCTGTGACCCTTGACTTTTGTGAGGGGTCGACTAAATTATTATGCATAGAAAAGTGTTATCATCAGCTTTTTTTTGGTGCCAAATGTGATTGAAAAGTTTGCAGAAACTTTGATTAAAAACTACAATTGTATCAAAAACTGGCATTTTTCACACGCTTGCTGACTTCCTGTGACCCCCTACCTTTCCGATGGGTCATCCAAATTAGTATGGCAAGAAAGGCCTCACCATCAGGTATCTCCATACCAAGTTTGGGTTTGAAGTTGAAAATAGTATTTGAGAAATAAAATGTTTTGGTCAAAATATGGCTATCTTTGACCCCTTTCTGGACCCTCTGTGACCTTGACCTTTGATAGAGGTCACGGAAATTGGTATATTTTAGAAAATGTCTTTGAGCTAAGTTTGAAGTCCGAGGCTTGAATAGTCTCTAAGAAAATGACAACATTAAAGATTACGCTAGACAGACAACAGATGGCCCATTAAATAGACACGTGAGCCAAAAATGTGAGGACATCAAGAGACAGAGAGAAAGAAATGCCACTTTGGAACCTAAAATACAACTGAATATCAACATAACGCATGTCTCATCATTACCCAGCAAGCAAAAGACCCTTGGGCTGATGTCGGCTGCAGCGGGCCCACGCACGTCTGTGTGTGTGCCAACTGTAGCCGATGTTGGCCTGAAGATCCCTGCTTACTGGGTACAGAGTACATGAGGCAGCATTTAACTCGTCCAAGATGTGCTGCATCCAGGAATGCCGCATACAGCTGTGTATCTGAATGCAACACGTTTCGCATGTGTAAACTGGCAGTGGTACACATTTTTCTTTCATTTTATTTAACCCCTTTACTGCCGAGAAAATGTGAACACAATCCAACTGCAAGAGACATAGATCCTCATGAACCCCCACAACTGCAGGGGCTCATGAGGATCTAGATGCATCTTGATGAGACCAATTTGGATCCATGTTTCTTATATGGTTTTTGAATTTTGATCGTTAAATGAGCAAAGATTTCAGAAACCACAATATACGTACAGTGGCAGGGAAGGGATTAAAAGCTAAAATCATTTAACTCATTCAGCCCGGCGCACTTATTTCCCAAATTTTGGAGGCGTCATCTAATGACTATGCACCTGCTGCAGGAGATGGATCGATCATGATAATTCAAGGGCAGTGCCAGATTAGCTTGGCGCCGACAGGCGCCAAGCTAATCTGGCACTGCCCTTGAATTATCAAGGTCGACCCATCTCTTGTTGTAGTGTGTCAGGGCTGAATGTGTTAAAACCTAAAATCATTTAATGTCTAAGACTAATTACACATACATGTACACATTAAATGTATTTAGAATCGTCTGTAGCACATCGCAGGAGACATGGCTCAAACAGTACTGCAGACTACATGG
This sequence comes from Semisulcospira habei, assembly GCA_036245525.1. Classification (NCBI taxonomy): domain Eukaryota; kingdom Metazoa; phylum Mollusca; class Gastropoda; family Semisulcospiridae; genus Semisulcospira; species Semisulcospira habei. Next base: position 50,974,989 of record BTPG01000004.1, on the reverse strand, counting down.
TCGCTTGGTGCATCTGCAAGCGTCAAGTTAGATCATCTCTCCTAGCGGCAAGCTAGGTTATGTGGCCAATGCTCTTCAGCTGCCATTGCCGGTCGGTCTTCTACACATTATAAGACACTCCTACCCTGACAGGATTTATGCTGAACTAAATATTATTTGTGTTCGACTTACCTAACCCCTTCGCCGCCAGTGGATGCAGATGCATTTCTAAAACGTTTTCTTTGGTCAACGCCAAAGAGCCCTAGCGGTCCAAGGAACATGACTACACAGTGATGTACGCAAGAAGCATAGATCCTTACGAGCTCCCACAAATGCGGGGGCTCACGAGGTTGTGTGTCTCTTGCAGATGGGTTGGCTTCAGTTTTTCCTTGCGGTAATGAGATTAAGTCAACAAACTCTGCAAGTGATGAGAAGTCAGCTAAACCCCCTTGCACATACCGGCATCAGTACTGTTTACAGCACAAGGGGGGTTAACCCTTTTAGCCCCACAGGTCCTTTTCCCAAATTTTGAAAGTGTTACCAGTTGCAGGAGGCAGAGTGACCATGATAATTGAAGGGTAGTGCCAGATCAGCTTGGCGCCTCCAGGCGCCAAGCTAATCTGGCACTACCCTTCAATTATCATGGTCAATCGGTCCCCTGCTGTAGGGTGTTGGGGCTAAATGGGTTACGGTGGATCTATGTTGTGATAGATAAACTGGCAGTACAAGACATACACATTGCAAACTGCAGAACAGAAAACAGCAAGTCAGTAATGAATGTGCACTTGCTCAATAGCTGCAGAGGAAAGAAAGCACAAATTGACAACAAACAAATCAAGCATGCAAATGTGTGCAAAGCAAACAATAATATAAACAGTCACAGCTACATGATGAAGTAAATTACAGAGGTAAGCCATCGAATGTATAATGCAATGCACACTTCAAAGTTTTCATATAATAAATGTAGAATAACATTTTTTAAACAATATCTGCATGAACATGCACCTGAAAAGTGCTCATTAATGTAAAACAAACCTGCATTATGCACCACAAGGTGCAAAAAAAAACCCCAAAAACAACATGGACAGAAATTAAAATGTCATATACAGATATAAAAACATAGACATTAGCAAATGATGCAAGCGCATCATTCTCCTTCTGTTTTTGGTTTGTGGGGGTTTTTCCACTATTTTATATGCTTGTTGTTTTGTAACATTTTCTGAGGTGGTTTTTTTTTTTTACGGGTTGAAACAAAAACAACATAAAATCACTGCTGTTGGTTTCTCTTTTTCATTTGTCTTTAAGGACAGCAGATTATCAACATAAATTATTAGTTCTTAAGATAAGGCGTGACCATTTCAAACACACTGACGCTGTCCAATGTACCAGAGCTGTCAAACTTTAGGTCCCCAATATTGGCTTCAAAGAAATTGCCGATTGAGGTCAGACCAATGCTGGTGACCTCTGCCCCGCTGTCAAGGAAGATGGGGATGCCATGAGAGTTAATGGGCTGAGATACCTCTACCATCTCTTGTTTGAGAGTGGTGGTGAAGCTGGTGGTGGGCTGGGTTAAGTTGGAGGATGTGGTGGCTGTGCTGAAAGTAACATCGCCATTCATCAATGGCGTAGATTCTTGTTCATCAACAATCCATGCTGACAGAATTTGTTTGCCAGTCTTGCGTGCAACAGGTCTGCTGCGCACCCTGACTGGCTCCAAGTTCCTGTAGGACATGGCTGCCCCAGTCCCTGACACTGCATTCCATTCGGACACTGGCACCGCCACAGCTTTGGGGCCTGACAATGACCCTGAAGTCAAGGCCACGTTGCTGAGGCTGCCATTGCCGGCCAAAGTCTGCTGATGATCCTGCACGTACACCACCACATTTTCTGATGGCTGATCCATGGGGTTGGCAGCGTCGGCCCGCAGGTAGACCACCTCACCCGTGATGACATCCTTGGCCCAGATGATGTCCCCAGCATCCAGCCCTCCGTCCTTGCTTTGTGGTACGGTGCTGTGCTGCGGAGTCAGCGCCTGGTTCACCGTCACTGGGATGTTGCCGTTGGACGCTGGACTCTTTGTGCGTGTGCGTTTGTGGAGGTCATATACTGGCTCATCTGTAATAGGCAATTTGTCACAAATGAAAATCAACTCAAAGTAATGCCACAAGCAGAACCAACATACACGCTCATTAAAACATTAACCCATTCAGCCCTGATGCACTACAGCAGAAGATTCAATAATTGGTGGGTAGTGCCAGATTAGCTTAATCTGGCACTGCCCTTGAATTATCATGGTTGATCCATCTCCTGCATAGTCATTAGATGATGCCTCCAAAATTTGCGAAATACGACCATCGGGCTCAATGAGTTAAACACAAACACAGTACTTTCCAGCGTTTACGTAAACTAGTATTCTTTTTGTTTTACTGGGTTTTTAACTCATTCTACCCCAACAGCGAAATCCCCAAATTTTGCCGTTGTCCTCTGAAGCCTGCGTTGCAGTGCAGGACACAGATTGACCATGATAGTTCAAGGGAGATGCTAGAATAGCTTGGCACCCATAGGCGCCAAGCTATTCTGGCACCCTTGAACTGTCATGGTCAATCCTTATCTTGCTGTGGTGTGTCTGGGGTAGAATGAGTTAAGGCAAATGCCAGGATGGAAAGTAGCAGACAATACTGTACAGAAATGAGAACTATGCAAAACTCCTGCATCAGCTGATCAAGACTACACATCACACAACACTGTGGTAATTATTAGAAGCTGACATCATAGTAACCAAGTTCAAAGGGTATAATAATGTAATAAAATTAACCCCTTCAATGCTGGCAACAAGTGAACATGATCAAACTGCAAAACACATACTCTCATGAGCCCCTGCCTTTGCAGGGGTTCAAGTGGTGTGTACAGGTTTTTTCACAGCAGTCCTTACCTGGAGCCTGTCTGTGCTGCACCTTTGCCTTCAGGTTCAATTTGATAATGTCTGCATCATTCAATGGTTGGCTGTCCTCATCTGGAACAGAAGGTGCCAATACATGTAATCATGAACAATTCTTTGAATTAGTGAATATGACCCCATCCCACTACTATCTCCACAAAACATTTGTAAAACAAAAACATGTTTAGCTTAACATACTGTTAAAAGTCATCTGTTGTGTGGCTGACTGGTTTAGCAGCAAAGCTACCCACTACATCTCATGATAAGCCAACATGATGCAAAGCTGAAGTTGACAAGTCTGTTGGGTACAGTATGTACAATTTACCTATGAACCTACAAATGTAACATTACTGGTTCCATGCCATATCCCTTACCGTCGCTTGCGTAAGGACGTTTCCTTGAAGCTCTGTTGTTACTGATCAGTTGAGGCCGCCGAGAGGTATCGGGACCATGCACTGTCAAAATTTTAAAAAGCTCTTTAAATCACAGGAAATTGCCTTCATTAGTTCATGTTATTGTATTCCCAGTAAGCAAAGGTCCCCGGGCTCACGACAGCTGCAGTACGCCTGTGCACGGCTGTGCGCAGGCCCAATGCGGCCTTTGTGGGCCCGAAGACATGTTGCTACTGGAGTTGCAATCACTTCCTAACCTATTGTGTAAACTGAAATAAATATAACAGTGGGCATGTGGGCATCTGGAGGAGGGGGAGGTGGTATTGTGACTAACCTGCCCAGTGCACTTGGGTCACCACAGGCTATTATGTCACATTACACAAAACTCTGGCTGCTGTGCCACACCTCAATAACTATTAACTATCCATACCCAAGTAGATTCTAAATGTCATGCCCCTGTACCTGGGCTGCTTCCTCCCTTTTTGACACTGCTATGCCCCCTTTTTGGGGGCCTTGCATATACTGTAATATAAGTGTTTGGGGCAGGCTGCCTCTTATATAAGCACAAATGTATGCACGCAAAGGAAGAGGGGAGTGAGAGATACCAGGGAAATTACTTGCAACGCCTCTATTACTCTGATGCTGTGTGTCCATGCCGGGTTTCCCTGGCACTAAAATAATCATGACTTTCCTGTAACTTTGAGGCTGCTGGAAAGTTCGGAGTGCTGAGTACCCGGCACCCTGTGCACAAATGTTTTCTATGGAATGCACGGCAAAGACTGACTGCCAAAACTGTGTGATGGTGTTGATCTCAGTGTTCATCACTCCGTGTAATCCATAGCTTCAACAACACACAGACCCTTTGCCAAACTTTATCATCATTTAAATAGCAGAGCAATAATTATAGTGTCTGTACTTACCATACTTGAATGGGTAATGACACGTCTGGCCGCTCTGAATGCAGGACAATAGCAGGGTGGCGTCGACAGGTGATTCTATGAAGGGGTTGAGCTTGTATGGAGGGATGCGGAAGCTGACAACGCGCTGCAAAACAAGGAAAGCCAAAAACATTAGATATACAACAAAGGAACATGCTGATCTCAGACATGCAAACTAACGAAAAGTTTTGAACGTAACTGTCTGTTTTTATTTATTAACAAATGTAGCCCCGGGACCGTGCAACAGGAGATGGATTATCATGATAATTCAAGGGTAGTGCCAGATGAGCTTGGCGCCTTCAGGCGCCAAGCTCATCTGGCACTACCCTTGAATTATCATGATCAATCTGTCTCCTACAGCTGGTACAAAGTCGTTAGACAACGCCGCCAAAAGTTTGGAAATGCGGCTGTGGGGTTAAGGGGGCTAAGGTGCACAAGTCAGCACTACAACACAGCTGGAGATGGTTCAGCACTAACAACACAGCTGGAGATGGTTCAGCACTAACAACACAGCTGGAGATGGTTCAGCACTAACAACACAGCTGGAGATGGTTCATCACTACAACACAGCTGGAGATGGTTCAGCACTAACAACACAGCTGGAGATGGTTCAGCACTAACAACACAGCTGGAGATGGTTCAATGGTAAAAGCCAGGTTAGCGTGGGATACTACAAGTTAATCTAAAACTGCCATTGAACAATCACGGTTCATCTATTCCGTGCAAAAGGCTCGCAGTCACAAGAGGATGTCAGGGTGAAACATGGCAATTGTCCGAGCGCAAAGAGGCATGCCAGGGTCCACCAAGAGCTACACAGGTGCTGACTGCATGCCCCAAAACCCTTCTCTCTGTTTTTTCAAAGCATTTTTTAATCCTCTGACTGACAGTAACGCTTTTTGTCAAGCTGATTCCTGCAGGAGTCACCTCGACAAAAAGCGCTGCAAGCAGCCAAAGGATTATTGGCGATCCAAAAATCTAGACATGAACTTTCTTTTTTTTCCTTCAGCTATGAGTGTAAGAAAAACGTTGTCAAGTGTTTGATTTTGAAAGAATACAAATGTGCATACCAGTAATAGAGTATGCAATGTGCATATATATATATATATATATTATATATATATATTATATATATATATATATATATATATATATATATATATATATATATATATATATATATATATATATATATATATATATGCAAGATTTTGAATTAACAGACATCTGTGTGCCAACTTTCACCTATGTGTGTATCAATGAGTTATTGTTATATTAATCATTACTGCAGTAAGAAAATGACTGTTACAGTTTAACCCACTTAGCCATGACATACAATAACAGGAGAAAGAACGACCATAATTTAACCCATATCATACTGAGGCTACAAGCGCCAAATTTGTACACTGCCATATGCAAGCTACATTATACTAGTATTACAGATAAGGATATAGAGCAATGGATTTAGTTCAAGGGTGGTGCCGGAATAGCTTGGTGCCTAGAGGCGCCAAGCTATTCTGGCACTACCCTTGAACTATTTTAGTCAAACGTATTTCACACACTGGTGTATTCCGAATGATAAGGGATAAGGGTGGTGCCAGACTAGCATGGTGCCAATAGAAGCAAAGCTATTCTGGTACCACCATTGTACTATCAAGGTTGATCTTTTCACCTGAACTGGTATCTAGTCTTCAGAGGATAGCTCCACAACTTGGAAATTTGACCTTAGGATTCAGTATGTTAACGATCTGGCTTTCATTAGAAGTTTTGTCACGATGATTCCTGCAGGAATCATCGCAACAAAAACTGCTACTGGCCACCACAGGGTTAACTGAAAAAACAGAAAGGTCTTGCCTTGAAAAAACAGAAAAGTACTAACCTTGTACAAGATCTCAGCAATGCAGGGTTTGGTTTCTTCTGATTCCCAGTCATCTGTTTTGACTTTCAGTGTACACTTGCCTGAAAAAAAAATACATGTCAAAGAATAATATACACATTTCAGTGTCAAAGCATACATGACCAATCCATACATTTCCAGAAACAATGAAAACACAACTGCAATGTTATACTCATGAGTGATGATGACTCATGCCACACTTCAGCCACAAAATTAATCAACCAGTCCCTTTCACACTTTCTCCCTCCCTGTACCAGTCAGTTCAGCCATCTGTTACCACTGTCCAGTTTAGTTTACATGTACCCCCACATATTATTACCTTGGTGTCTGTCAGTATTCATAAAAATAACTTGTACTTGTAAACAGCTGAATCCAACCCACTTTCCTGTACATCTTGCTTATGGTGACAATAGATCACTTCAAACAACTGTAAGAAATGCATACCGGCTGTAATGGGGGGCCCATCTTCAGAGGTGAAAATATCCACCTCACATCCCTCTTGTGCCGAAATCAGATGCGTACTCATCCGCAGGATGTTAAGAGTGGTCTTCTCACCTGTGAAGAAAAAGAAGAAAAAAAAACATGTGAATACATGATACAGCCCTGAGGTCAGCTGCATGAGTGAGCTTAGTCCTGTGCCAGCCACAAAGCAAGGTGCTCCACTATAGTGGATCACCTTGCTTAGTGTCTGGCTCAGGACTACACTCACTCAAGCAATGGACCCCTGACTTGCAACAAGGAGATATATAGATCTTACATAATGATGCAACTTGAAGAATGGTGCAAACAAAAACAAAAAAACAACGGTGCAAAGAATGGTGAAAAAAACAAGAACAAACAAACAACAGGTGCCAAGCTTGAACAACTTATCTTCTAAAGTGTAATCTAGTCTATAGTGGAAAACCAAATTTAGGAAATCTAAGCCCAGGGCACAGTTTTTAAAAGAACAAGTCCTAATGTGAATCTAATCAATTTATATCAAATAACATCAACAACAAAATCACACAGCGTTTGTTGCACAAGTATGTGTATCAGTTTCATTTATGACATTAGAGATCATCTGCAATTTAACCCATTTCAATTTCATTCTGATACACCCATTGCTTGAAATAAAACTGAATGATAGTTCAAGGGTGGTGCCAGAACAGCTTGGCGCCTAAGGCGCCAAGCTGTTCTGGCACCGCCCTTGAACTTAAACGGTTAAGCTAGCTCCTCATCTGTAATGTAGCCTTCATAGGATAATAAGCAATTTTTTAAAAATCAGCCTCAAAATGAAATGGGTTAAGTGCTGAACAGACCATTGAACAATATGGCATGGCACTGACAGTAGTTAGCCTGAGTAAACAATGAGGCACAGTTTATGCTTACTGGCATTCTGCACAACGTTACTGATGACACACAGCGGTTCTGTCAGGGAGTTGTCCTCCAGAGTGACAATGACACCAAAGCAGACACGTGTTGTGTCATACTTCAGAGAATCTCTTTTTATTTGGTCCAAACACCTCTCTGTTATAACCAACACAAAAATAGCCATTTTAGTAAATAGAAAACAAAAACAAAACCAATATCCCCCCCCCCCCCCCCCCCCCCCAACAAAAAAGAAAAAAAAGAAAAAAGAAAACTACTAATAAATCCAATGCTTGCTTTAAAAATAAAATCAGACCTAAATATTTGTGTACAGGTAAGACTACAACTGCCCATAAGACTACACCAAATTCAAAATAAAAGTTTCTATAGCTACAAGAAATATAAACAGAGAGAAATAATTACAGAAAGTGAACACCAGCGGCAAATAAAATGTAGTAGTAAGCCAAATACAATCAGCCATAATACTGAAGATTAAATTACAGTTCAGGAGACAGATAACCCATGATAATTCAAGGGTATTGCCAGAATAGCTTGAAGCCTCTAGCTTGGCTATTCTGACTCCACCCATGAACTATCTATCATGGCCAATGTATGTAGAGTGTCAGGGCTAAATGGGACCAAGGTAAAAACATAAAATTTATCATTTGGCGTCTATTTTACATGTATTTGAACAGTAACCGGACTTGACTAGCTAGCTTCTACTAGCCTGGCTGGCTTGTTATCAGATGGTCAGACTCTGCGGACTGCCCATCTAACATGCAAGTGCCAGTCTAGGTTTTTAGCTACTTTTTAGTCCGTTTCCCTTTTTCGGTTTAGGGAAGGGCTGGAGATTGCTGTGGAGTGTAATTTGACTACTTAATCTATCTTCAAGTCTTTAACACTGGTCTCGCATGCGCACTCACTAATGTGTGTCTGCCTCGCATTGTGTTCAAAATACCAAATCGCGCAATAGACGTACCACTGTATCCAGAGAAACCCTAGTTGATATGATCGTAGTGACTGTGCGTGCGTTGCCATGTGTGACACTTAAACGGCTACAGAACTAAGCAAGTCAACAGACTCTCCGCATGTTCTCAGTCTCACACACACACTTGTACACACACTCTTGCGCTGCCATTTCACACAAATGTGTACAAACATCAGTACTGACTCGCATCCTCGCATTCATCAATCTCTGACTCTCAGTGATGGGATTTCTATAAGTGCTTTAGGTTTATTTACACCTACAGTACATATATTTCATTATCAGTCATGATGTCAGACATGTCAAAAAGCCATTCATTGTAGCACAAAATAAAACACAATAATACAGACGCTCATAAGACACCTGAAACCATAACTATGCTTACCTACTCATTAGAGTTAGACCCTATGCAACCAAAACTATGCTAGCCTACACATTAGACATAGCAAATAATCACAAGTAAAAACCAGATTCTAAGGACAAGTTCTATAGGTCCCTAACTCACTTAACTAAGTACTTAAATTATCTACTTAAATAATTACAGTATGTCCGTTGCTGGACAGTGTTCCTTAAAGTAAAGGGGTTCTAACTTACTAATGTTGTCTACAGAACAGTCTTCTCTTGCGGAAAGCCTGCTCCTATTTAATGTTCTATGCAGAACAGAGTCTTCCCTTGTGGGAAAGCCTGCTCACTTTTGCTAGGCATCGCTATTTATACTCTCACCCCTAAGGGTGTGTTCGGCGTGCCTCTTGCCGATTGGCTTGGTACTTACTCGCCCTGACACTTAGCAGCATTGCTGACCACTGGGCCTGCGGGCGTGCTGGGGGAAATTGGTACTACTGTACTAGAACACTGAGCCAAATTATCTCCCCTGCTACAGAACAAATAACTTTACTTACGGTTGTACGGATCAGGTAGATGTTTCGCCCTAGCCTTCAGAACATCATGGATGCCACTGCCTTTATTTTCATCCTTCTTCTTGGTCAGGATACGCTCTGTCCGTAAGTATGGGATTCTGAACAGGGCACATAATACACATGTACACAGTTACAACGTAGTGACTTACAAGAATATTTCTTCTTATCTATTCTTAGGATGGAAATTTAATTATCAACAACATTAAGCTATTTCTTTATGTCCATACAGTCAAACATTTTGCCAAGTGAGACTAAGAGTCAGACTTTATCACAGAAAATTATTTGAATACAGGTCTTGACTTTAACCCTTATCATTCAGAATACACCAGTGTGTGAAATAAGTTTGACTAAAATAGTTCAAGGGTAGTGCCAGAATAGCTTGTCACCTCTAGGCGCCAAGCTATTCTGGCACCACCCTTGAACTAAAGCCATTGGTCTATATCCTTATCTGAAAGTACTATAATGTAGCTTGATATGGCAGTGTACAAATTTTAGCCTCAGTATGATGATATCAGAAAAGAGTGTCAGACGAGTGTCCATATATCATTCTGAAGGAAAGGACATAATTCTCGTCAGAATTAATGTGGCAATAAACCTAGGATTTGTAGGACAGGACAGTATCAGTAAATCATAACATCTTGCACACCTGATTATTACAATGACGGAGCACTCATTAGACTTGAACGTGTAACATTACATGTAAAATAAATTGAGGAACAGCTGGTGCTGATAATTTAAAATCATCAATATACTCATGAGTCTCTGAAGCGGCTCATGAGCATATTTATGCCTCTTGCTGATGAACCAGGCTTGCTAGGGAATCAAGTCCTTACCTAATGATTTGCGTAGGTTTGCTGATGGGGTATGTTTTAATGTAGATTCCGTCCAAACAGTCTCTGCCAACTAATCCATTCGGGTGGATCTCACCAGGTTTGTCTGGGTCAAAGCAGACAATCTGGATTTTCACATTCTTGCCACTCATGTTGCTGAGCTGAAAAGACATGCAGAAAATGCCAACATAAAAGTATTTCATGATAGAAGGATATGGAGTTACCATTTGCCACAAGAAACACAAGTGTCATGAACTGAAGTATAGCCTAATTTGTGTATGCAATGTCAAAATAAAGAAATTTGGGACAATATGATGAATCAAAAAGAACACTCACAGCTAACTGTAGAAAATCTTTATCTTGATATTTTTTCCCTGGGCGATTTTCTCCACAGTAACGGAATTTCTGGAAGCCAATGCATTTTAAGATCTTCACAGAGGGCTTGCTGGAAAGGTCATAACCTGTATATTCTGAAAATGAAAATGAGCATGTTTATTATCAGAGAATTTTATTTTTAACAAATTTGAATGTAAATAAACTTCGAAAATATGAAAGCCACATAACTACCTGGTATCTACTTTAAAGATAGAAATAAACAATGATATGTAATTTTTATGCTGATTTTTTTTTTGTAAGAAGTGAATTTTCACTTCTGTCATCCTATGTTATGGTGTGTTCACATTATTGTTTCTTAGATTAAGTTCATGCATTTTGTGTGTGTGTGTCATACGCATTTTCACTGACCCTGTGCCTGTATGCAGGCAAAACTGAAAATTAAAAACACCAGTGTGTCCCCTGCATGCCACATTCTTGTGTTCAATCACTGAATCAGGAGAAAATGAAAATATTACTATGCACAGACTTTTGGGACTGATTTCTGAGCACATTACATGGTTGCGTCCCTCGCTCCGCAGAGCAGCCAGTTTGATTCCAAAATTGTACTTCACATACAATGATAAATCAGCCTTCGTGCCACAAACCTGATGAAACAGTGCGATCTTCAAGTGTCAGTACCATTTTAAAGACACATATAAGCTACGCTGCACACGCGGTGACACATGTCTTTGTGGGGTTCACTTCGGCATAAATGTAACTTGCGGTTTTCCCCAGTTTCTGAGAAAGGGGCTACTACCGTTTCCCGTATTGGCGTCATAATCTAAAATTAGATCGTCGGGAATTTCCTGGAATCTCAACTATCACGATCAAACACTAAATTTACGATGTGGTCTCTTAAAAAGGCTTCAAAACAAATATTTATTGCTGTTGATGCCACACTGAGAAAAATTATTAAGCATTTTTGTCCAAACAAGAAAGAAATGGATTGTCCCAAACTGTGTCAATCGGACAACCACAGCCCCAAGTCAAAGTTTAGTTTTCCCGATTAAAGACTCTAGTTAAAAACTGACCCACCAGCAAGATAAAATAGCTTACTTGGTTGTTTAGTGGCTATTCCTTTTCCTCTCGCCTTCAGCTTTGGTGTGGCCATGGCTGGAATAAGACAACAAATACGTTATTGATTTCTGGTGAAGCCTGCCGACGAACGAAGACTAGAATGCAAACGCCATATTTGTCGTGTCAATAGAAACCTGACGTCACAACTGTTATCCACACGACCATAATTTCTAACCGCTCGACTGTTTCAATCGTGCAATCCGACCTGTTATGCAAAATAATCACAAAAGCAAACAGTAAGAATCGTACTGACTAAAATTTAGCCAAACACGTAGAACAAAACTCCAAAGGCAAACGTATGTCGTGCGAATAAGACGTGCGATTTTCACTTCCTGGACACAATTTTGTGATTGGTTAAAATTGCTATTTGCTGTATTTATTTATAGTCGCTTGCAGCCGGCCATCGGAAGGTGCCAGGTAAAAAGACGGGGTAATGGCATGTCAGTTAACCCATATCATACTGCGGCTAAAAGCTTCACATTTTTACACTGCCATGTGCATGCTACATTACAGTACTTACAGATAAGGACACACACAAACCAGATAGGTGAGATACAGACCAATGGCTTTAGATCAGTCAAGCCGTGGTGGTGCCAGAACTACTGAGATGCGGCGGCTTGGCGTCTCAGTGGCACTACCCTTGAACTATTTTTGTCAAACTTATTTCACACGAAACTGGTGTATTCCGAATGATAAGGGTTAATAAGAGGTTCGTCCGACGGACTTGTTTGCATGTCCGTTGTGAAAAAGCCTGCCAAATCATGAGTCAAAGTGGCACAGTTGCAGTCAGGATCAGTATTCAGGTCGTACTCATAGGCAATAGCTGTCCCTGTAGTTCCCCTTAACCCGCCCGTAGTAGGGCCGTCCATTATCACTTCAGTGCCATGGATGTTAAACTCCCCGAACTAATCCAGGCTAATACTGAAAAGGTCATGGTAACTTCAGTCAGTGCCACACCGCCCCTCAACTCAGTAGTTGAGTTCAGGCTACGGTACTCCATAGGCAATATAAAAAAACTGCCCCCGCCCCCCCCCCCCCCCCCATATGACCCGCTGGTCAGAAAGGGACGTCCATAATCTCTCAGTACGCACTGCCGTGGACCTTTGAAGGCCCCTGCCCCGGTAACTATCGGGGTGGTGTGTCAAGTTTGGGTGTGCGGCCGAGAGGAAAATAGAGAGGAGGGGGGGGGGGGGGGCGGGTCAGCGGGTATCTCAGTATTAGACAAATCCTAGTTACCTCGATAGAGGGAGGGGGGGGGAGGGTTCCAACTTTTTAGTGTTTCAGGTGGATCGACCTTTAACCTCAGTGACGGATTCCAATTGACCGAGTTTGGGCCGGGTGAGGGGGTGGGAGGAGGATGGGTGAGGGGTGGCAAGTTCCGGAACCCTAAGGATCCCCGGGCCTACAGTATCAAGCTTCATACTCCTTGTATTTGCTTTGATCACTTTGACAACGGGAAAATCATGTACCTCTACCTCCAAAATCAGTCATACAACTATTCCGAACCATAAGTGAAACAACAAAGCCAACTGTGCCTGACATAGCGGGCGCCTGATAGTAGTGTTGATATACAAAACTTACGTCCTCAGTAATAGTTGTTTCAGTTCTGCGAGTGCCGCCAGAGCCCGCACGCCAGCCATACGCAGTGGCCGGCGTAGGAAGATTATATTTTTCACTGGGAGAGCCCAGCGCATGTCTAATGTTACTTCATTTCTACTTTCCAGCCTCCAATACAGAACAACGAGGGTGGTATTGGAAGGGGTGATCGGCTGGGGGTGGAAAGGAGATAGCAGGCAAACAATCCAACCTTCAAAAGTGAGCTAAAACAACGGAAGGGGTGGAGGGGACGGGGGGGGGGGGGGGGGGGGGGGGGCCGGGGGGGGGGGGGGGGGGGAGAGAGGAGTGATACCGTCTTCCGTTCTTTTAAAAAGAATCGAATCCAATTTTTTTGTGGAACATTTTTTCCGCCCCAAAAAGTTGTTCTCCCAACTTTTGAAATATTGGGGGACTGATCGGATAACCGATTAAATTTTATCCTGGGACAAAATATTAATGGTAGGACTATGAAAGTATGTTCTAGGACTAACTTATTCGATTCAATGCCAGGCCGAATAATCAGTGCTAGGAATTCATGTATATGACTGGCCGAAAGCATTGACACTTGACACTGATCAGCGGCCGGTACTGACACTGATCAGTTAATCAGCGTGTAACTTCAGACACTGATTAGCTTCAGGCGGAATTGCTTACAGCCGGGGGAGAGAGAGAGTGTCGAACGGACCTGTCGGTGACTGACCCTTAATTTAGTATCCACCTAGGCAAATAAACATGAAAGGTCATACATGTGAAGGGAAAAAAATACTAGTTTTGGCTATGCTGGCCTGATCAATCAAGACCACTTCTGCAACTGAACACAACTTGATAACAACAGAAACAACTGAGCGTAACTAAAAATCAAAACAGTAATTTCAGTTACCAATTTCTGCCGTTGGTCCCATAGAAAATGTCTGAAACTGTCCAGCGGTGCGGCAGCTGGTTCTCAGTAATGATCACTACCACTGAGAGTCGCAGCAGAGCTCGGGCCAGCAGTTAAATCCAGACTGAAAATAAACCTCGAGCACTGCAGGGTTTTCCCGGGTTGACTCTATTTTTAGACTATGGAGAAACCCCAAACGTCAACAACGGGCCGTGATCAGTTATTAGAGTCGACGCATAATTTGTAGTAAAGCCAGTCAACATGTAATATTTGACTCGTCCCCGTCCCGGCCCCGGTAGCTGGAATCGCAATCCAGGGGGAAAAGACGGGCTTGTTCAATAGCATGTCCGTTGAAAGGTAAATCAAAGTGGCACAGTTGGAGTGCCGCGCCTGAGTCGTCAAGTCAAGTTGCGGAATCGGTGTTCAGGTCGTACTCCATCGGGCAATAGATTTCCGGCCCTGTCCCCCATAACTTGTGACCCTCCCGTCAGGGCCGTCCATTATCACTTCGGTGCCGTGGACGTAACCCCGAACTCGGTAACCAAAACCAATATTTGACTCGACGGTCAGACAAATGTGCTCCGCGAAAACCGCGTTCTCTCTTGCATAGCCAACTGCAGGCCTCTTAGGTCGGTTACAGTTGACCGTTGTCCGCAGTACACAACTGAAGAACCTCGAATTTAGCCCTTTAAGCCCCAATGAGGTCCCATTTGTCAAATTTGGGAGGTGTTGCCTAATCAGTGACAATGTACCATTTGCAGGAGATGGATCGATTGCCATGATAATTCAAGGGTAGTGCCAGATTAGCTTGGCGCCTTCAGTCGCCAAGCTAATCTGGCACTACCCTTGAATTATCACGGTCAGTCAATCTCCTGCTGTAGGGACTCGGGGCTAAATGGGTTAGAATCAACAACTGAGCGCAAGCTATTACAATGATCACCAGGAGACCCGAGTTTCCTTGCTGTTATATCCACCGCCAGTGGTCTTCACTTGCTGCGGACCGTGACACCTGGCGCTCCACCATTTACAAGGCAGCTGTCTCCTTTGAGGACTCTCGCAGAGCTGGCCTTAAAGACAAGCGGCTCAGGAGAACTGAAAAACAGAGATGCCGCAACTCAGAACCCTGGCCAGACCTCCCTCTGCAGCCACTCAGTGCGGTCGAACCTGCCTGTCCCGGATTGGCCTCCGCAGTCACGAGCATGCCTGCAGACGTCGTGGACAAATCCTATAGAATCTTCGTTCGCGAAGTCAAGCCAAGAGAGATATCCGAAGTTTGTTAAAAGTGATGAAAGAGTGTTATGGGACCTGTGAAACAGGTAGTGCTATAGCTATATCCGTAGTGCTATAGCTATATCCGTAGTGCTATAGCTATATCCGATGTTTGTTATATCCGACTGACCTTAACTCATTCTACCCCAAGACCGAAATCCTTACATTTTGCCGTTGTCCTCTGAAGACTGCATTGCAGTGCAGGACACAGGTCGACCATGAGAGTTCAAGGGTGATGCCAGAATAGCTTGGCGCCCACAGGCGCCAAGCTATTCTGGCATCACCCTTGAACGGTCATGGTCAATCCTTATCTTCCTGTGGTGTGTCTGGGATAGAATGAGTTAAACAAAAAAAAAATAAAAACTTTACTGATTGTTATAACTTACTGGAACTCAGCCTGTGCCTCAATGCGCAAGAGGCCATAATCGGGCCGACGTCGGCCCGCGCAAGGCCGTGCACGGGCGGCCATGGCCAACTGAGGCGGCCTAAAACGGCCTGATTGCCGGCTTTTGCATATTTGGACGTGACACTGTCCTTTCTATGCCGCTATAGTGAGGTAAGTCAGTCGGCGTCAGTTTGGGCCACGGCAATCAAAACTGACTTAACTCATTCTACCCCAACACCGAAATCCCCAAATTTTGCCGTTGTCCTCTGAAGACTGCACTCTAGTGCAGGACACAGATCGACCATGATAGTTCAAGGGTCATGCCAGAATAGCTTGGCGCCCATAGGCGCCAAGCTATCCTGGCATCACCCTTGAACTATCATGATCGATCCAGATCTTGCTGTGGTGTGTCTGGGGTAGAATGAGTTAAGCAGCCACACACTCAAGCCATCTCGCGCTGCTGGATGGTTAACAGCTAGCTGAGCGGCCGCGCGGTAACGGCTTGACTGACGTGCTTCCTTATTATTTAACCCCTTAACTGTCGGGGCATAGCGAAGGATGTCAGTCCAGCCGGTCAGTGCAAAAGACACATAACTCCTAGTGAGTCCCCGGTGCAGTCGCCGGCGGCTTATGAGGATTCCGGCAATTATGTCTCTTGTTGGGCCTGTTGGGTTCTTTACAGCCTGTTTTTGTCATAGTTCAACTCGCTGTGACCGAGGTACGAAATACCCACATTTTGGAGTTATCCTCTGCCACCGAGGACTGCATTACAATTCAGGAGACAGATCGACCATGATAGTTCAAGGGTGGTGGCAGAATAGCTTGGCGCCTATGGGCGCCAAGCTATTCTGCCACCACCCTTGAACTATCATCATGGTCGAGCCCATATCTTGCTGTGGTATGTCGCGGGCAGAATGAGTTAAAACTATCTTCTTCATGCGAATGTCGCTTAGTGTCTAGGACAGTGCCGCAATCATTTCAGACGCGCTGAAATTCAGTCGTGGCAGCCGGCGAAGGGGTCAATTGTATCATAAACTACGGTTGAGTTACACTATGTCAGTATATTTCTTGCCGGGCCTCAGACGGTCTTGTTAGAGACTGAGTGAATGTCAGCCCGCTAACTGAAAACGTGACTGGCCAAAACTGACCATACTTTGGGGAAGAACGTCATTTGTGTGAGCGAGTTAGTTGTCATTGTAACGGATGAAAAGCTGACGATCTTTTTATCATTTACCCGTTGCCTTGATAACGTCAGTGACGGGGTGCAGGGGCGGATCAGTTACCTCAAGGGGGGGGGGGGGTGTCCAATTTTTTGTTTGGGACCTTCAACTTGATGCAAAAGGCCTCCCCGGCTAGACCTTGCTTCCAGAAGCCGAAAAATCAAAATAAGTGGGGGTGGGGGAGAGATGGGGGGGGGGGGGAGGAGGGGGGGGGAGAGAAAAAGCGTGTGCGCCAAAATATCAAACAACAGGGGGAGCGGAAGGGGGGGGGGGTTCCAAACACCCCCAAAAAGGGACTTTGTTATAGCATTTTTTTAATGGATGGGGGGTGTTCCGAAACCCCTGGCACCCTTTTCCAGATCCGCCCCTGGGATGACAAGAAGCCTCCCGCTGGCTCGTATGATGACGAGCGGACAGGGGAAAAAATGACGAATAGAGCCTGAATAAGCCGGCCAATCAAGTGGCAGAACGTCTTCGGGCTCACGACGGCCGTAGTGGGCCCGCGCACGGTTGTGCGCAGGCCCACTGCAGCCGTCGTGGGCCCGACTGAGGACCTTTGCTTACTGGGAAGAGACAGTATCTGATCATAACATAATGTACAGTATGTCTCCGACTGGATGTGCATCGTTACAGTAAAGACAGTAAACGTCCGTCCCTTAAACGGCTCTGCCATTGGCCGGGTCAGTGTCCGAGCGTCATACACAATGATGTGCAAAAGGCCATTAGGCCGACGTGCCCACTGAGCGCACGGCCGCGCGGGCCAACAGCGGCCGACATCGGCCCGATGGTCTATTGTATTGGGATGATCATCCAGTGATCCTCGGCAGAATTAAACTTTAGCCTGCTCAAGCACGAAAACCGTATCCTAAGTCAGTGGCGTAGAAACCGGATAATATGCGGGGTGTGTGTGTTGGGGGGATGTGGGGTGGGGGGGGGGGGTGGAGCCTAACCCCACTAAGCATTGAGAATGTGTGTGTGTGTGCGTGTGGGGGGGGGGGGGGTAAATTACTCCAAGGCTTCCACCCCGGCCCCCCCCCCCGCCCCCCCCCGGCCCCCCCCCCCCCCCCCCCCCAAAAAAAAAAAAAAAAAAAAAAAAAAAAAAGAAAAAAAAAATAATAATAATAAATTAAAATAATAATAATAATAATAATAAATAGATGGGGGAGGGGGGGGGGGGGTTAAGACAATTTTGGAGAACAAAAATTGTGGACTACAAACATACCTATTATTATTATGTATATTTTTTCAGGCCAAAGGACTATCCAGCCCCCAAAACACCCCCCACCCCCACCCCTACTCCGCCCCCTTTTCCATGTTTTCACGACAGACCTGTCTAAAGACTAGAGCCAGAGAAATGGCACAGTTATTTTGAAGCGAACAAATCTCTATCATCTTTTTATTCTCTCAATCTTCTCTTGAAGCGAACAAAGCTGATACCTTATCCACTGACCACCACCACCATCACCACCACCACTCCTCCATCCCCGTTGTTGTAGCGGTTTTCGTAGGTTGGACCGGCTGTCATCTGAGGACTGAAACTCCGCAGTCATGGTCAGCCGCCGCCGAGCGGCGGGACCCGCGGCCAAGCCCGACCATCTACAAGAAGCCGCACATATTCTTTTGTGCCATGTTGTAACCGTTGAGACTTTAAAAAAAAAAAAAAAAAAAAAAAAAAAACTCATACGCGACCAGCAAATGCAATCAAATGCTTACAATCTTCCTACTTGTTCAAATTTAACATACTGAGCAACTGAGCTTGAGCTGCCGGTGCTGACATCACGATGACGTGACTACTGTAGCTGGTGCCTTAAATAAAATCGGGGTTTCCCGTTTTGCGCTCATCAGAAAATTACGCGGTTCTATTTTTGCGGCGTCTCGTCACTTGACTGTGGCATCAGCAGCTTTGTCTTTCTGCACGGCATAATGGTGCTGTGCATGTCAGTGTGCATTTGACAGTTCCAGATATCTTCGAAACAGTGCGCAACTCCCCCCCCCCCTCCCGGCCCCCCCCCCCCCCCCCACCAAAAAAAAAAAAAAAAAAAATGAAGAAGAAAGAACGGCCGGAAAATTAAAAGCCGGACTCAGTTTTAAAGTATTTTTGGTCGGGGGAGAGGCCGCGGGGGTGGGGGTGGGAGGGGCGAGGTCTGCCGAAAGCCCACCCATCCCGCACACCCCCAGAACGGACTCTGCAGCCCCGGAGCCGGGCAATGCATGACACTCCGTACCGCCCTATTTATTCCGCATTGTCAGTGTCCTCAAGCCGGGCGGCCCGTGATCAATGGTCCGTGAATCGATGAAACTGAAAGGGGCCGGGGTAGCACGGTATGTTATGTCGTACGTTCTATTGTACTAGTCGTGATCAGTGAGTGCGGCGTAATTGGCTTCAGCCGGTTCAGTTTTCATTTTCGTGTTTGCGTGCAATTGTTTTTGTTATGCCGGCTCATGATCGGCCGTGCAAAAAATAGACTGGTCGTGAACAAGAAAGCTAAACTAAGATCTTCGTGATTCGTCATAGTCATGATGAAAGCATCCATGACGGTTCAATATTTCCTCAGTGAAACGTGAAAAAGTGTCAGTTACTCCCCCCCCCCCCCGCCCCCCCCCCCCCCACCCCGCCCACCGCTCAGGTTCGTCGTACAATTTCCTGCCCGACACCCCGATGCGCAAAAGGCCATCAGGCCGACGTCAGCCCCCGTTGGCCAGCGCACGGCCGTGCGCAGGCCAACGGGGGCTGACGGAGGCCCGATGGCCTTTTGCGCATTGGGCAGTCAGCGGCAGTGGCACTGGTTGTCACAATGAGGCTGTACATTGTCCGGCTCAGTCCATTTAAGTGTTCATCAATATGGGTAAAATAGGTCGTTGTAAATCCGTCACTGACTGTGTGAGGGTCACGTCATGGCCGAGCCGCCGTAGGCCCCCCCCCCCCCCCCCAAAGCACCAACTTCCCCGCTGATCGATGAGGGATAAGTGGGGTGGGGGGGGGGGGGAGGAGATGTCCTAAAATCGTTATGCATGGCGTCAAGTTTTTGACGGCGTTTTCTTTGTTCTCTTGTTAAAGGTGAAATGTCTGTTGCCACACAATTCCACTCTGAACCCCCCCCCCCTCCCCCCCCGGACGGATCCGTCTGAAACCTCCCACCCCCACCCCACCGCCATCCCCCACGCCACCCGGCACCCCTCACTTCCCCGCCCCCATTCCCTGACACTATACGTATACTGTGAGTACATTTTTGTCAGTTTCTGAAATGTTGGTGGAGGCCAGTATAGCCATTCTGATGCGAGACGGTCTGCTGGACCAGGCCACTCAGTCAAATCCGCCTTCCCCTTCCCACACTCATCATTTCAACTGGCACAAGTGACACTTAATGTCCCACAACATGTTCATTTCTTCTGCGTATATCGCCCACCCCCCAGCAGGAAGAATAAGCTTACAGACAGTGTCTTCTTCAGTGAGTTTCTGATTTCCTTGAGCATTGCAATGCATTGAGTGGAAACCTTATGATTGTTGGCGATTTGAAACGGCATTCACTATGACTGTGCTTCCAACACCAACACATCCCATGTCGTGGATCTGCTGCAGACTTTCGGTCAGTCTGTCTCAGGGTGTGCACCAGCCGACTCACAACAAGGGACACATACGGGGGCTGGGTTGTGTTACAGAGAGGAGGATTCTATTTTTAGGTCCGCCTGTGTGAGCCACGCCTTGTCCTCCGACCATCTTCCTGTCACGTGACTGCTGGATATTGCAAAGCCTCGTCCGTCTCCAGTCTTCAGGATCACAAGGAACTTGACGGGGATCGACCGGGACAAGTTCAGGGACGATGTCGCCGCTTTTGTCTCTGGCCACCCACACGCCTCGGCTGATAAGCTGAACGCTGGACTGAGGACCTTGCTAGACCAGCCTCACGCCCCGGCTACTCGTCGCAAGGTGACCCAGCGCCTCTCCACACCCTGGTTCACATCCGTGGCGTCTGAACTGCACGCCTCAAAGCAGGAGAGACGTCAGGCTGAGCGACTTTGGCTTAGTCAGGACTGACAGTGCATAAACAGATTTCAGTCAGTTGAAGCACAAAGTCACGCGTCTGACAGACTATGCAAAAACTGTGTTTTATTGTTCTAAGGTTGCTGCTGCTGGTACATGTAAAGAATTGTTCTGCATTGCCAACAACCTTATGGGAAAGGTCAGGTCTGTTCTTCTGAGCACCCATCCGCCCCCAGTTCTTCCAAAGCTTTTCTCAGATTACTTTAGTGACAAAGTCGAAAGCGTCAGTGACAATATTGATAAATGTGCCGATGCTGGTATGAAAAACTATTCATCTGCAGAGATATCTTTTTCAGGTCTGCCTCTAACTTGTTTTTGTCCTGTAACGGAGAAATTTGTGCATGAAACCATGATTAAGATGTTTCTAAAACGTGTGGCCTCGACCCTGTCCCCTACTGTCTCCGCTTCTACTTGAAATGTTGCGGAGAGATTGTGCCAGCTGTCACATAAATTGTAAACCAGTCTCTTAGAACAGGTGTTGTCCCAGCATGTTTCAAAACTGCCATTGTAAAACCTCTTTTAAAGGAGCCCACTCTTCACCCAAATGATCTGAAAAATTACAGACCTGTATCTACCTCACATTTCTTTCAAAATTACTAGAGAAAATAGTTTTGTGTCGCAGTTATTCGACCATATCAAAAGTAACAACCTCTGGCACGTTTTTCAATCCGCCTACCGCCCCAGTCACAGCATGGAGATGGCGTTGCTTTGTGTCGTGAATGACCTGCTCACCGCCAGTGATGAAGATAATGTTTTTGTTCTGGCCCTTCTTGATTTGAGCGCTGCTTTTGCCACGATAGATCACCAGATTCTCATTCAACGTTTAGACTCTGTTTTTGGCATCAAGAGTACCGCTTTACACTTTTTTTAGTCTTACCTCTTTGGAAGAAAGCAAGTAGTGTCTGTGTTGGGAGTAGAGTCCGATCCCACTGAGCTTGTGTACGGTGTTCCCCAAGGCTCTGTTTTGGGACCGATCCTTTTCACATTGTATACCCAGCCTTTATTTAGTGTTATCAAATGTCACTCTGTTTCTCACCATTTTTATGCTGATGACACAGAGCTATATGCCAGTGCCAAACGCAAACATGTTAGTCAGATGTTCCAGTCTTTAGAGTCCTGTTTCACAGACGTTCAGAATTTGAACCACACAGAACAAATTGGAAATGAATATTGAAAAAACGGAGGCCTTAAGATTTTCTTGTTCAGCCTCCACTGATCTCCCAGACTCGATCAGGGTTGGTCAGAACAGTATCCCCTTTTCCGAATCGGCCCGTAATCTTGGTGTTATTGTTGACAATAGGTTGACCATAAGAGAGCACGTCAAACAAGGTTTGCCATGTTCCTTCTTTGAACTGAGAAAGATCAGTTCAATTCGACACCTTCTTACTACCGAAGCAACTAAAACGCTTGTTACCTCCCTTGTTCTTTCACGCATTGATTTTTGTAATTCCCTTTTGGCTGGTGTTCCTCAGAATCTTCTTGATAAACTTCAAAGAGTTATGAACTGCTCTGCCTGACTAATTTACAGAGTACCGAAACGTGAGCAGATAACACCCTTAATTGTTGACCTGCACTGGCTGCCTGTATCTCAAAGAATTGTGTACAAGGTCTCTGTTATTTTTTACAATGCTATTACCGGTTCTGGGTGTGTTTTTTAAAGTCACCATGCATAGGTCAATTTTCACATGACCGCTGCATTTTGACGTTTCCCCCTAGATCCAGCAGGAACTTCATAGCAAGGGCCAGTTTCATGAGTGAGCTTAGTCCTGCGCCAGCCACTAAGCAAGGTGCTCCGCTACAGCGAAGCACCTTGCTTTGTGGCTGGTGCAGGACTAAGTCACTCACGCAGCTGACCCCAGGGGACCATTTGCATGAGTGACCTTAGTCCTGCGTGAGGCTATAGCAGAGCACATTTCTTAGGGGCTGGCTCACTCATGCAACTGGTTGCAGGGTCGTGCCGGTGTAGGAAGCAAAAAAGACGGAAGAAAAAACTGGGAGTGTATTTTTCCTAAGAATGAAACGCCATTCGCTTCTTTACCATTGTATCTTCTCTGGACCTAGCAGAGGTTTTTGGAATAAGCTGCCCTGTCTCGTTCGCCCGCTAGAAAGGTCATTTGGAGGCCTAGTAGAGGGTAGATATGTGTAAGGATCAGGTGGAAACATTCCCATCTCCGCGCCCGGGACGGACTGCGGATTGCGGCCCGATGGACTTGTGTTTACAGGGTTATCACTTTGGCCGGATGATTAATCATGAGGAACTACACGAGTTGGATGCACTGCCGCCATACGAAAAAAAAGGCCCTCGGCTACTAAAATGAATTGACGTCAGCGAAAACACAAGGAGTGTCATATACTTTACTCGGTGACGAGGTAAAAAGATGCAATATCATTCGAATCGTCGGAAACACTGAAGTGCTCAGAGTTTTCGATGAGATTCGAGTGATGTCGCATTTCGTTTGCTCGTCAGTATATCACGGTTAGGTGTGACGACTCCGACAGATTGCTAAATCAGTCGGTCAAATCCGGCAAGGATACTACCCAATGCACAAAAAGGCCGACGGGCCGACATCGGCGCCGTTGGCCCGCGCACGGCCGTTGCAGGTGTGCATGAGGATCTATGCCTCTTGGTGACACCACTTCGAACCCATATTCCCGGGACAGCTAGGGGGTTTATGGTGCTGAAATAACGAAGATTGCAAAATCACATTTTCCGCCAGCTGGCACTGATCCGGTTAACCCATTTAACCCCGGGACCCTGCAGCAGGAGATCCTACAACTGGTACATAGTCGTTGGACAACGCCTCCAAAAGTTTGGAAATGCGGCCGTGGGGTTAAAAGGATTAAACCTGTAATAATAATAATAATAATAATAATAATAATAATAATAATAATAATAATAATAATTACGGTATTTATAATGCGCTTATCTTATAATAATTATTATACTTATAACTACCTACTAGCACGCACGCACCAACTCGGCACGCATGCGCACGCTTTAGACAACGACTCACGTACCACACATAGTGAAATACATTACGACAGTCTGCTTATAGCTTAGGGTGGGGAGTGTGGTGGTATAGTGCTAGAACTGTTGAAAGAGATGAGTTTTGAGGGCGGACTGGAAGGAGGAGAGAGAGTGTTTCTGACGGAGAGAGAGTGGGAGAGTGTTCCAGGTGGATGGACCGTATACTGAGAAGGAGTATATATTCAACACTGATGTGCATGTTCTATCATCTCCTAGTAGTGACAGTTCTGAAACCAAACCAAAACAAAACGAAGTCAGGTAAGTCCATCACGCTTTTTTTTTTTTTTTTTTGGGGGGGGGGGGGCGGGGGGGGGGGGGGTAGCTGAGCGGCAGTGGGGGGGGGGGGGAGGGGGGGGGGAGAGAGAGAGAGAGAGGCACCGGAGGGGGTTGAGGGGGTAGAGAGGGTAACTTTTAACACCGAATAAAGCCATTCATTTATCAAAATCATTCAGTCTTCTTCTTCTTCCTCGATCGCTAAAAAAAAAAAAAAAATAATAATAAATAATTTTTTAAAAAAAAATCTGCCATCACCCTTGAACTATCATGGTCGAGCCATATCTTTCTGTGGTGTGTCGTGGGCAGAATGAGTTATTTAAAAAAAAAAGATTAGTTGTCTATTTCCTCGTATTGCAAAGAGAAAGGATTGACAAGTGCACACATCCGCGGGACCTGCTAGCCTTATGATCCAGTTCGTCTGACAGGGATACTGATACATCGACGTTAATAGGACCAGCAAGTGACATAGATCCTCATGAGCCCCGGCAGAATGCCGGGGCTCATGAGGATCTATGCCTCCTGCGCGAAGTCAGTGAGCCTGAAAGTTGTGTGCCCTGCAGTCAAGCTGTCCATCTTTTTCTGTCCTCATTCAGGTGAAGACGTCACACTTAAAGCGACATATCCTACGAAGTTTGAGTGCACACATTAAAATTTGAACCCGAGTAGGGTTGAACCCTGGTTGATGCGTTTACACTTGCATTTGGAACCGGGCCTGACACGCCCACATCAGTGACGCGACAAGGGCATCTTAGGAATGCACCACTGTGGCGACAAACAACAGGTTACGTCAGTGGCTCATGATATTCTTTGGCTCTTGCGGTTAGATGGTGTCCATCTTTCTTTTTAAATGAAAAGAAAAAGGGAGACTGCCAGTTCTAATAATTTAGGATCTTGAGACTACCAAGTAAAGTAGGTAAAAGCACTCTCAAGGGAGAAAATTGTGCATTATCGATAATGCACAATTCTCTCCCCTGACAGTGCTTTTACCTACTTTACTTGGTAGTCTTCCCGTCTTTCGTTTTAAATTAAAAGAATCCACAAAACATTCGTTCGTTGGTTCATTCATTCATTCATTTATTCATTTGTTCGTTCATTCATTGTTTACTGTTTGTCTTTATTGAAATAAATTATAAGATCACTTTCGTGTATTTTAGTTAAGTGTGATACGCTCGTTCTTTTTCGATGTGAAAGAAGAATAAATTAAGAGTCGATACAAAAGGATATCAAACATGGTGATGTTCCTTTAAAATGACACTCCGAAGAAGTGTGAATATAGGGGGCGGATTATATTTATGTTTTCGTCATTGAAAAACACGATTCCGTCGAAATACATGAACATCGTCACAAGGCCGCAGGCGTTACCACACACCCCTCAAAACACGCGCGTGTGTTCGACATTTTATCCCGCACTTCATTTTTTATATCCTTTTTATTTTAAAACGACCTTTTCCAGGCAATAAAGGTTAATAGTTCATAATATCTCAGTTAGTCCACGGTAATGTTTCAGTAATGGCATGACTGGCCTAAGATACTTATGGGGGCACAAAGGGTCTGACTGAACTTTTGTTTAAAGCGACTACTCCACTCAATAACGGGTTAATAGTTCACAATATGCCCTTTATAAAATGTTTTCATGTGTCTCAGTATGGCTAATAAATGTTTTATTACGTCTCAGAATGGCTAACGTACTTGTACAATTTTAATGTCGCAAAATGAAAGACTTTTCTACTTTTATTGTCCTTTAACCCTTTGGTTGTCGGTAGCACCTTTAGTCGCGATGATTCCTGTAGGTATCATCGCGACTAAAACCGCAACCAACAGCCAAAGGATTAAAAGACAAGAGTTCTTCCGGTACACGGCACATGGGGCAGCAGAAAAAAAACTCTGTTACATGTACCTTACCGCCGACGGAGTGAGAAGGGCAGGAAAGCCTTACTTTTAGGCAAGACTTAACCCTTATGATTCGAAATACACCAGTGTGTGAAATAAGTTTGACTAAAATAGTTCAAGGGCTATTCTGGCACCTCCCTTGAACTAAAGCCATTGGTCTATATCCTTATCTGTAAGTACTATAATGTAGCTTGCATATGGCAGTGTACAAATTTGAAGCTTCAGCCTCAGTATGATAAGGGTTAATAACCGGTCGGGGTGGGGGTGGGTGGGGAGAAGGGGGGGGGGGAGGGGTCTAGAACACGGCACTTGTGTCAGCAAAGTTTAGCAACTCAAGCCCGCCATCGAGCAGACAGTTTTGGTGTCGTTTACACTTGCACGAGTACAACGCGGGTTGGAGTGTCAAGTTTACACTGACTTGACCCCGCCAACCCGGGTTGGAGCTGGGTAGAGATCAGCCCTGTCCGAAGCAGGGTTGAACTGGGGTTGGATCTAAACCGCATTCTGTTCGGCGTCATATCAGTTTGTGCATCTCAGTTGCAAATAAATCGGGGACGTGACGTTACTGGCAGGAATTTAAGTTCTCACCCATGTCTAGGCTGAAGATACTCATTATATAAGTTTGCAGCACGATTTGCCCCCAGCAATATTGAGACCGCGGCAGAGAGCAAACACGTTTGATGATAAAATAAGTAGTTGCCGAACTGACCATCTAAGAATGCTGTTCAGTAATGAACAACGTTGTCATCTGTAAGAAAATCTCTCCCTCCCCCCCTCCCCCTCCCCCCCTCCCCCCCCCCCCCCCCCCCCCCCCCCCCCCCCCAAGACTTTGTTGTACGAGCAGCTTGAATCTCGTGTTCGAGATCGTCTCAGTCTTTATATGCCGCAAAAAATAGTACATAAAACATAATTAAAATAAAACAAAAGACGGGAAGACTACAAAGTAAAGTAGGTAAAAGCACTGCCAGGGGAGAGAATTTGTGCATTATCGATAATGCACAATTCTCTCCCCTGGCCTTGCTTTTACCTCCTTTCTTGCCGTGGTAGTCTCATGTTCCAAATTTATTAGAACTGGCAGTCTCCCTTTTTCTTTTCATTTAAAAAGAAAGATGGTCACGATCTGACTGCAAGAGCCAAAGAACATCATGAGCCACGTAACGCGTTGTTGCATGATGCATTCCCAAGATGTTTTCCGCAGTGTCGCGTCACTGATGTGGGCTTGTCAGCCCCTGTTCAGTCCAAATGCAAGTGTAAACGCATCAACCAGGGTTGAACCCGGGTTGAACTCTACTCGGGTTCAACCCTGTTTGCAAGTGTAATCGGCCAACAGATTACGTAGAAGACGTAATTGTCTGTTCTTCTCCTCCTTTGCCATGTAGTAGAATTCCCCCCGATGGCCGGTAAAAGGGCAACAATACCTATGCTGTGTGTGCCTATTTACATGGCTGATGAAAGACGTGTAGGACATTTTTCTTTAACCCATTGAGTGCCGAGAACATGTGAACACCACCCAGCAGTAAGAGGCATAGATCCTCATGAGCCCCCGCAGTTGCGGGGCCGGCTCATGATGATCCATGCCTCTTGCTGTGACGTGGGCACTTTGAATCCATGTTCCCGGGACATGTAGTTGTTTTTGGTGTGGCCCGGAATTAACGATAATTGCAGACACACAAACTGAACGGGTTAAAGCTGGGCTATCACTGAAAATCTGTTGTCAAGTATTAGCGAATTCAGTTTAGCACTGAAAGCCCGCCCTGGAAAAGGCAACTTTAATGTCAGTATATAAGTTGAGGGTGATGCTGTAGGCGACAACGAAGGCTGAAGCAGCTATCGTGTAGGGCTTTATTTTTTTTCACTGAAGGGGAAGTGTCTATTAAAATTATATAACACAAGCAGAAACGAGATTCAAGAACAAAAAGAAGGAACAAAATGCAAGTTTACGAGCTATTTATACTACTGCTATTGATCGAACTGGGTGCACAGGTAAATACATTTGTTTTATTCGTTTATTTGTGTGTTTGTTTGTTTTTTCGGACCTTATGTGTTTGTTTTTTGTTTATTTGTTTGTTGTTTGTTGTTTTTGGCTAGCTGGCTGGCTGGCTCGCTAGTTCAGTGGTTGGTTGGTTGGTTGAGGTCCCCGACTATTTTGAAACCACACTGGAACCATCACGGTCGAACTATCCCCTTGAACTATCAAAATGTCTTTTGGAGACAACTCCTAAGATTGGGGATTTATTCAGTGAAGATCGTCAGAATCGTTAACCCTTTGCGTGTCGGTAGTGGTTTTAGTCGCGATGATTCCGATAGGAACCATCGCGACAAAAACCGCTACCGATTCGCAAATACTGAATTAAATTAGCACGGTGACTATTGGACGTACTGATTGGCAGACATACTTGCTACTCAGTGAGAGTCTATGACCGTTTGGCTGATTGTTTCTCTTCTCAAATTTTAAGATTTTAACCTTTTGGGTGACGGCCGCGCTTTTTGTAACGATGATTACTGCAGGAATCATCGCGACAACAACAACAACAACAACAACAAAATAAAATAAAATAAAATAGCGTTACCGACAAACCCAGCCAAAGGGTCAGCGTGTTTTTCCCTAATTCATGAAACTAATTCAGTTTAACTCATTCAGTCAGACGGCCGTGTTTAGTCCGCCCAAATTTTGGAGGCGTCATCTAATTACTATGCAGCAGTTGCAGGAGATGGATCGACCATGATAATTCAAGGGTAGACAGGCGCCAAGCTAATCTGGCACTGACTACCCTTGAATTATCATGGTCGATCCATCTCCTGCTGTAGTGCGTCAGGGCTGAATGGGTTAATACATATCGCAACGCAGTTTACTCCAGTTGAAGCGATTTGCTCCTTGGCAGGCCTTGACTGCCAGAAGTCGTCGATACAAATACAACGGGTTATCAATGTTGTCTTGCCTCTACTAAGACCTTTCTACCCTTCTTTACACAATCCCGGCTTGTCAGTAGGCACACGTACCAGAGGCTGCCTTTTGTGCATAACGGGGGGGAAAAAAACCTCTGGTGTACAAAGGAGAAAATGGGCAGCCTGAAATGAGAAAATGGGCAGCCTGAAATGAGAAAATGGGCAGCCTGAAATGAGAAAAGCCTGAAATGAGAAAATGGGCAGCCTGAAATGAGAAAATGGGCAGCCTGAAATGTCTTTCATTTTACGCCATTCAAACTTCGCAAATTAAGTGAGCCCCTTTTGCTAGCACTATTATAAGACATACTGAGAACATTTGTAAAGGAGGTATTGCAAACTGCTAACCATTTCACTGTCTGGAGTAGGTCGCTTTACACACACCGCCCTAGGGCCGATATTCCCAGATTTGGGAGTCGTCCTCTGCCGTACAGTTCACGAGACAACTCCATCATGATAGTTAAAATGTTCTACCATAATTCTTAGTATGCCCTTCGATAATGGTGCACGTAGAGACTAACTTACATGTCTTTAAGGGTGGTGCCAGAATAGCTTGGCGCCTATAGGCGCCAAGCTATTCTGGCACCACTCCCTTGAACTATCGATTCACGTCTTGTTGTAATATGTCCGGGTGAAAAGGGTTAAATACAGTATGTTGTTGTTAATGTCGGCCCCTTAGTCACAAAAACCCAAAAGACTAACAGCGTGTCTGAAATGTCTGTCTACTTACAGCAAACTCCAGTCACCACCAGTACCACGATCCCCTCACCATTGTTTTTCAAGTTCAGCAACGACAACACTAACGCTAACACAAACTTCTTCTCCGCCTTTAACAATAACAACGTCAAGACTGGACCCATTTCCTTATTTGAAACATTCTTCTCGAACCCTGGCACACAAAATACATTTCCCAATACAGGTACCACAAGCTTCGGTAATCCTTTTGGCACAGCAGCGCAAACGTTTGGAACAGGAACGCAGACTTTCGGCATAGGAACGCAAACGTTTGGAACCCAAACTTTCGGCACTGGAGCACAGACTTTCTTCGGGAAGGGAAATTACCCACAAACGTTCGCCACGGGCATAAATTTTGGCGGTGCCTTTGGAGCTGGTACACCACAAGTCTTCAGCAACCCAGCAACCAGTTTCGTCGGTGGCTTTTCAACGCAGCCTGCTATTTTTGGCGCGGCGGCAACAAACCCTGCGCTGGGGTTCGCGACAGGGAGTGGTTTTGGCCCAGGACTGTTCGGTGCTACTGGTTTTGGAGGAGCGGCAGGAGGAGGTTTTCCGTCAGGACTGAATCCTTGGGCGGCGTTGGGTGCCGGAGGCTTGCCGCCAGGTCTCCTAGGGGTCGCCGCCATCGCTGCTGCTCAAGCAAATGCTGGTAGGACATGACCTAATGCACACAACGACAGTCGGGCCGACGCCGGCCGTCGTTGGCCGGCGCACTGAAGCCTTTGCCGCTCACTGGGGTAGAACTAACCCCCTACTTCCGGCAGATGCATGCGCAAGGGGGTTAACTCTTTCAAGGTGCCCAGCATAAACAGCTGCGGAAATGTCTTACAGCGTTGCTATACCACACTTCCTCAGCTATGATACGGGACACCTTGCATGAGTAAATGTGCTGATCCTGAGTGCCGTGGGTGGCAAGATGGCTGTGTGCCGGGTGGGCAGGACGGATGGATGAGTGTATGATGGCTGGAAAGGTTCGTCCGTCGATGGATGGATGGATGGATGGGTCGATGGATGGATCGATGGATGAACGATTGCAGGTGGCTTGTTCAGACGGATGTATGCCGGATGGATGTGCAGTTGATTCGTGGATGCGTTGATGAGCAGACGGACGGATAGATGTTTGAATTGCTCTAGATAGCCAAGGAATGGTTCAGAATTGGATGAGTGAATGAACTGAAAGACACTTACATGGTCAAGTAGACTGGGCGAATGACTACATGGATATAAAGTAGGGATTGCTGGCATCATCATCGTCATCGTCTGTTGCAGGATCTGTTCTGCTGACGAGTAAAAACTCGGGAATTTTCAGAGAAGAACATTTCTTTGCTCTGGCTGCCAACGTTGGCCGCTCATCAACAAATATATTTGTAAGTGTACGCTACGAATCAATAGGAACTTTACTAAGTTCTGCATATCATATTTCTGTAATTCAGATTGCACGAACAAAAGGCGTGTTCAGAAATCAGTGCTCTTTACACAGCAATTAATAGTTCCACAGTGAGGGACACACATCGTCATGTTTGTGGGGCGGATTTATGTTTCATTTCATTGCATTTAATTATTTAAAAAAATTAAACTGAAAAATGACCAAACGCACCTGATGCAAACCTCCCCGTTGTTCACAAACTCCTGATCCATACCTCACCAGGGTTCACATCCCCCTAATCCATACCTCCCATGGATTAACAGTTTTAACCTTTCCGCGTCAAGTTCTTTGACCTTTATAGACCTTTCACCTTTGACCTAGGTACAATTTTGTTTGACTCCGCATTTGACCTCTTTCATTCTAAGTTGCATTTGACCTTTTTCATATATGCCAAGTTTGACTTTGTTTGACCTTCATTTCTGTTACCCAGGCAGTCCAGGTAATTTTAACACAGAGATAAACCAGGTATTGTTGAGATTTGCCGCCATGACTTGTCGACCCCCGTCGGGGATCGAACCTCGTATCTTGCGGTCTCCAGTCAGACGCACTAACCACTGTGCCATTGGGACCGCTGTGATAGTAGTAAGAACTTGAATATATATTTAAACCTGAGGTGAGAAGTTTTTACAAAAGTGTATCCAAATTATACCAAAGAACGCCGCCTTAAATAAATATAGCCGGCGAAGGTGCAGATGTATTTTGTGGAGAGGCGGTGGGTATTTGCGTGTGTGTGTGCCGGGGCATAATGATCGCCCCCCCCTCCCCCTCCTCCCCTTTTTTTTCATCCCACATACACCCGTTGTTTCACTTATAAATCTACGACTGAAATCAGATTTAAGAAAAGATCGGTAAATGTGCACACAGAACAACGTGCCTCAAATGAAAATGTTACCTTGCAACTGTTGATTTCGGGGCTGTCGCGTTCACATGGTTGTAACGTACACAAAACTCAATGGAAAAGAGTGCAGTTTGCTGCACTGTAAAGACAATGCGCAAGAGTTCCCTTGGTGCAACACAGTTTAAAAAATCTTCAGGCATTCAGTGGATAAATATCGTCTGCAAAACGTAGTAAATTTTCTTTTGATGAGTAGTGTATATGCATGCATCACTGCCGTATCTGCACGATGCGTTTGTGATAAATCCTAATGAGCGGGCCCCGCGAACTGAGCAAGACGCATAGATCCTCACGAGTCCCTGCCCCTGCAGTTCGCGGGGGCTCACGGCCCCAGAGGATCTATGTGTTTTTCTATTATGTTTGTGTGTTCTCCAGGAGAACGGTGTCACCACTGATAATTAGAGGGTGGCATGCACATGATCATTTAAATCAGTCTCGAATGGGCCGTCACATCTTCCTCATTAACTTAGTGGTTATTGGTCCAAAATGTAGTGTACATACCAAGGGAAGTCACTCTGCGGTGGACGAACATATAAACAAAACGTTACATCTCTTTACCCATCCCGGCCAACGACACAGTAAATCAGTGACACTCCACATAGAATCAAGATTAACCCTTTTCATCCTGATACACTCATTGCTTGAAATAAATTTGAGTGATAGTTCAAGGGTGGTGCCAGCATAGCCTCCGGCGCCAAGCTATGCTGGCACCACCCCTGAGCTTTAATAGTTGATCTATCTTCTAATCAGTAATTTAGGGTTTGTATAACAATAGGCAAAATTTTAGAAAATCAGCCTCAAAATGTAATGGGTTAAAGAGTCCGAAATAGCTCAGGCACTGAAGCGTCGGAGCGAAAGAAACAGACTGACGGTCATGGGTTCGAGCCCCTGTCCAGGCCCCGGTACGTAACTGGCCTCGAAATCACAGAGGAAAAAGACGGGCTTGTTCAGTAGCATGTCCGTTGCCGTCGGAAAGTGGCACAGTGGCAGTGCGATTGAATTGATCAGTGTTCAGGTCGTACTTCATAGTCAATACCTGTCACTCAGTGTTCCCCTCTTAGGATCGTCAATTGTGACTCAGGTGTCGTGGACAATAAAACCCGAACTTACTTGAATCAATCATAGCCAGACTACTGACGTTCGCGCACACATCTTTTATTTTTCTGTTTTGTGTATCTGCTAATAGCAGCCGACCGGTTTGACCTTTGACCTGGAAATCCTTGTGGAGGGTTTTGAAGGCAGAGCTCTGGTCGTCTTTACTGAGGCAGGACCTGGCTCACTTGGATGTACTGCAAGCAGTCTAGGAAATATCCTGATTGGGTAAGTCATAGCTCATCAATACCCATGTGGTTATCGTGAGTAGGTCACT
Source organism: Semisulcospira habei (assembly GCA_036245525.1). Taxonomy (NCBI): domain Eukaryota; kingdom Metazoa; phylum Mollusca; class Gastropoda; family Semisulcospiridae; genus Semisulcospira; species Semisulcospira habei. The sequence goes on along the minus strand of BTPG01000004.1, from coordinate 50,941,363 downwards.
TCCGTCTGAAATCACCCTTTCTGACGCTTTCCAACCTTCTACTCTTGCAGTCAGTGTGTGAACAAACTCTGTTAACCCCGCCTTGAGTGTCGGTAGTGGTTTTAGTCGTGATGATTCCTACAGGAGTCATCGAGACTAAAACCGCTATCGACACGCAAAGGGTTAACAAACATGAATAATGATGATGATAATAATAATAATAACAATAATAATAAAACTAATAATAATAATATAATAATAATAATAAAACTAATAATAATAATAATAATAATGTCGTATTACGTCGAGGCCGCGCGTTTGACGGGCTCCTTCACTCTTGGCCATCAGCACGATTTTTGATCTCCCCGCTCATCAGATGCTGAAGAGGCATAGACCCTCATGAGCCCCCGCGACTGCGGAGGTTCATGAGAGTCTATGCCTAGTCATGCAAACGTGTGCTGGGACTGATTAGTAGCTGATTTCACTTTAAACCAGGCAGACGACTGAATCTCACGCCTCTGGTGTCTCTCTGACGAAGAGACGGACACTCCACACAGCAATTTTCGTCTTGCGACTCAGTAAAGCCTGAAAGATGACGTCATAGTCGAAGCGCGGTCAAGTGTGTGGAAGGGACATAGACACACATGCGCCCCCGCCGCCGCGCCTTCATGCAGATCGACCGCGTTCATTTTACATCTCTGCTCCTCAGATGGAGAAGACCCTCGGGGTTGAATCCTGTGACTGAATGTTTTTTGTTTGTTTGTTTGTTTATTTGTTTGTTTGTTTGTTTTTTTCAGAGACGCTGATCCATTCAAACATCAGAGTGGCAGATCGGAAGATGCGGTAGTGGCGCGGATGATGGTACAGCCTGGGCGTCAGACGGCACTACACGTGGACAACCTCGGCCACGGCTACCAGGACTTCGCTGCTCTGTCGGGACGTGGAGTGGCGGTAAGGTTTACGTACTGTTTTATTAACAAGTTTATTTAATTCCGTTGCGGGGCCATTTTTACCGTGATTTAAGCGTACTTTTCGCCTAAACGGTCAGTCCCAGAAAAAAAGACATTTTTACTTGGTGTACACATTATTGCTAGCGGGGCGTGTTTCAAGTGCAGCCAGTGTTAACTCCATCACTGCCGAGACTGAAACAACTTTGAACATGATCAGCTGCAAGAGGCATAGATCCTCATGAGCCCCCGCGACTGCGGGGGCTCATGAGGATCTATACCACTTGCTGAGACCAATTTGTATCCACGTTTCTTGGACGGTGTTGACTTTTGGTCTTTGATTGAGCCAAGATTTCAGAAACAACGAGTGTAGGCGTACAGTGTACGTAGAGTGGCAGGATGGAAGTGGTCAATGATCTGTGTGTATGCACGCAATTTTGTGTCCGAGTCCGCGCTTTGCTGGTTAGAGTCTGCTCATCTGTCGATTTCAGTACTACATTGCATTATTTTAAATTTTCAGTCTCGTTTATGCACAGCAGATGAGAGAGGTGACAGATTGTGACACTTGGTTGACGTGTTTTTGTTTCTAGTGATTCGGGACAGATCCCGGTAAAGTTCAAACTGATAATAATAATAATAATAATAATAATAATAATAATAATAATAATAATAATAATAATAATAATAACAGAGGTTTGTTAAGCGCTTATTCTAAGAGTAGTTCTAAGCGCTGTTTCAGAGAAAAAAACTAAGAGCTAACACAACACACACACACACACACACACACACACACACACACACACACACACACACACACACACACGGCACACACCATGCACACACACACACACACACACACACACACTGGCACACACACATACGCACGCACGCACGCACGCACACACACACACACACACCGACACACACTCACATACACACACACTTCACATACACGCAGCATGCACACACACACCACACACGCACACACTCACGCACACAACGCACACACGCACACACACACACACACACACACACACACACACACGCACACACACACACACACACACACACACACACACACACACACACACAGGTGATAGTGGTGATTAACTGTACATGGGGAAATGGACTAGTAAAAGGCAGTGTTGTAGAGGTGGGTTTTGAGAAGTCATTTGAAGGAGATAAGAGGCATTTGACAGTTACGCCGGACAGGGGCCAGGAGGCTGTTCCAAGTGGCGGGGTCCAAGATGGGAGAAGGCACGACCGCCACGTGTTTTAGTACATTTGAACTTGGGAAATTAATCCTCGTCTTTTGTAACGAGCGATTTTATCGCCTCGAGACATCAGTAAGGTCCACACTTATTGTCTGTGTGCAGGTGGTAACGTCCATCCAGATAGACTTTAAGGGCCACCTGACCATTGATGGCGATGTGCTCGCTTGTGGCGGCTTGGTCTACAGCACAACTCCACGCAGACTACAGTACGTATATAACAATTCCAGGCACCAAGCGCAAAAAGCAGTCGGGCCGACGTCAGCCGCAGTGGGCCGGAATGTGCGCGGGCCAACCGCGACTTACGTCGGCGCACTGTGGATAACCGCCGCCACCACAGACTTTGAAGTCGACACTCTCTCTCTCTCTCTCTCTTAGTTTAAAAAAAAATATATATATTCGCTGTTTTTGATATGATGTGTGCTCATTATTTGCATTGCTTTTGCATAGTATTTTTTTCAGTTTATTTCTTCATGATGTTTCGATTTATTGGGTTTCTCTGGCTCTTTGCTGTTAATGTTTAATGTTTATTTTCTAACAGGACAGTTTGTAAGAGAGGCGTTTCGCCTAAAACTTTATCCTGTACATCAGTAAAACGTTTCATCATCATCATCATCGATCCTCTCTCTCTCTCTCTCTCTCTCTCTCTCTCTCTCTCTCTCTCTCTCTCTGTCATGTGTGTGTGTGTGTGTGTGTAATAATAATAATAATAATAATAATAATAAATTTATTTCAGTTTTTGCAGGCCATCAGGCCCATATGAACACAAAATACAATTTACAACCAGAAAATACAGGAAGGTGGTTGTAAAACACACTCATATAGCATTACATCAGCGCACATAAATAAACAAAAAAAAACATGAAAAGTTCAAAGCAAATCCCTCTAATTCCTTAATTTAAGGCAACCTGAAATATACATAGCAACTTTAAAAACCAGTTTATCATGTAGGTTTCCACACAGCAGCTGAACTTTAAGATCGGATGGGAATCTGTAGTAAAACAGTGGAATGTACTTTTTACGTAAAGGGGCATATTTTGGACACTTGAACAGAAAGTGACACAAATCTTCATCCTTATGCCAATCACATGAATTACATTCTGGATTAGTGATGAGTTTTCCAAATCTGGATACTCCGTTTAAAGGTAAACGGTTACATCTAAGTAAACATATTGCCCGCCTGAGTTCACAAGAGTTCAGCTGCCCTATGTAACTGGCTCTAAGTATTTCTGGGTGATAATGGCAGTATTCTGTGTTTGAGGAAAGGGATGCATGCCAGTCCTGTCGGAAACAATCCATCAGCCGATCTTTGAATATCTGAATGAACAGAGGAGTGTTTCCAACTGACTGCATTTCCCATACATACCCAAACCCGTGCATACACAATAGAGTCTTTATTTGCGTAGCCCAGTTCGATCTACCTGAAGCATCATGCATACATAACATCGTGTAACACTGTCTTGGGTATCTGTTTTCTGACATGGTAAGAAGTCTGCACCAGTACTTCACCATTCGAACATAGGCATCAATATACATAGGGAATCTTCCACACTCACCCAGCACAATATTGTTTTTTACATCTCTTCCAACACCAAGGACCATTTTACAAACCTTTATATGAACCTGCTCAATTACATCATGTCTCTGGAAACCCCAAACCTCTGACCCGTATAGCACAATTGGTTTAATCTTGACATCAAAAATGTGAAAAACAGTGTCAGCTGGCAAGTTTTGTAATTTGAAGTATAGTCTTTTGATACCTGCAACTGCTCTCCTGGCTTTTCCAGCTAAGTTTTCTACACATCTAGCCCAGTTCAGAGTAGAGGAAAATATCACACCAAGGTAAGTATAACTGGACTCGACTTGAATCTGCTTGTCAGCATAAAACCATTTTTCACAATTTTTCACAAAACCTCCATTTTTGAAGACCACCACTTTTGTCTTGTCCATGTTCACAGTGAGACCCCATTTTTTACAGTATTTTTCTAAACAATTAATTTTCTTTTGGAGATCTGCTACAGAGTCAGAGACAATGGCTATATCATCAGCATACATAAGAAGGAAAATACCCAGTGGGTCTGCAAAAATATCAATGCCACGTGCACCGCACGATGATATTTCTGTCTCAAATTCTGAAAGAAAGATAGAAAACAGCAGTGGGCTCAACACACAACCTTGTCGCACCCCTGACATGCAATCAAAGTAGTCGGTAACTTTGGTTCCAACCCTTACAGCAGCTTTTACATGTTTGTACATACTCTCAAGTGTCTGAAGCAACTTTCCATGAACTCCTTTACGTAACAAGAGATACAACAGTTTTGTCCTGTGCACACTGTCGTAAGCTTTAGAAAAATCTACGTACATGGTGTAAAAACGGCCACCCTGCTTGCTAAGATACTTTTGCACTAGTGCCTGTAAGCAAAAAATGTTGTCTATAGTACTGTACCCTTTACGGAAGCCAGCTTGAGCCTCAGGAATACAATCATTCTCTTCACAAAAACGCACCAACCTGTTGTTAATGACACAACTGTACAATTTACTGATAACGTTCAGAAGAGAAATTCCTCTGTAGTTGTCAACATTTCTAGGGTTACCCTTTTTGTGTAGTGGAAATATCACAGCCATGGTCCAGCTTTCAGGGTATTCCGCACTTTGAAACACACGATTGAACAAAGGATGCAGAAATTTCACAAGGATCTCACCTGCATGATGAAAAAGGTCAGTGGGCAAGCCATCAGGGCCTGATGCTTTCCCTTTCTTCATGCTATTAATAGCACTGCGAATTTCATCCTGCGTGATTTCCTCGCCAAATTTTGCATTATGACAACCATCACAATCATCAGATATATGGTCATTCAAAACACCCTCGGCCTGTCTGCTGAACCCTGAATCATCAACATTCTGATCCACATTTAGCAAATTACGAAAATAATCATACCACACGCGTGGTGAAATGACATCAGAACACAACTTTTTAACGCCAGTCAGAGACTTTATTTTTTGCCAAAATGTTCTTGAGTTTGCATCATTACATGCATCGTTGAGCTCATTCAAAACCCGTGCGTTGTACTCTACTTGTTTTGTTTTACACAACTTCTTAAATTCTTTCTTCATGTCAAGATACTTCCCTAAGTCGTCATGTGTGTTTGTGTGTCTGAACTGCTTCAACTGTATGTACTTGTTTTGTTTTGCTAACTCGCAGTCCGAGTCCCACCACGGCGGCTGTGCACGGGATTCACCTACCTTCTTACCTGACCTCATTTTGTCAGCCGCCTTCTGAATGAATGCTACAAAACAGGCCGACCCTTCTTCTACACTCGAGTCAAGCGCTGATGAAAAGTGTTGAAACTGAGTCTCCTGGTTATCTTCAATGTATGCACAAAAGGATTCAGCGTAGTTTTCTTTCCAAACAAATTTAACCCCTTCCTCTAGTATTATATCATCATTTAAATCATCATCATCACATGAATAAACAGACTGATTAGAAGTAAACGTGGTTACAATGGGGAAATGGTCTGACTCACACCTGTTAGCAACAAACATATCGGACACTAGGTCAAACACGGATTTAGAGCAAATACAGTAGTCCACCACACTTTTGCCTCTGTTGGCCACGCACGTAATTTCTCCCTCACTGTCACCTTTCGTTCTGCCATTGACAATAAACAAACAGTACTCTTGACATAGTTCTATCAGTTTCCGACCAAAACTGTTTACACCAATATCTTTTGACCTCCGTGGACTTTGTGGTACATCCTCTAGCAGATCTGTTAATTCCATTAAAGGCTGCACGTGTGTATTGTCATCAATAAAATCAGTATCAGACAGAACGGCAGTGCGGGCGTTAAAATCGCCACATAATAGCCAAGGCAGCTCAGGGTGAGCACGTAACACTTGAGACATGTAGTTTTCTAACACTTCAAAACCATCAACGTTATCTTCACCATATACAACAGAACGCTCTGGAGCCACATACACAAATGCTGCCAAAACATCAGATGCAGAATTCAAAACAGACTTACCGATCTTTAGAAACACAATATCCTCAGCTGCCTGCATTAAACGCAACACATGACAGGCTATAGATTTATGTACACACACGGCCACGCCCCCTTTTAACTTTTGTGTACGTGGTGAAAAAAAACACCTGATACTCTGGAAAGGTATCCTCTATAACATTTTGCTTACACGACCAGATCTCTGAAAATGCAAAAATTTGACACTTTTCACAGAACTGCCTAAAAGAAACACTTTTCAGCTTATTTGCAAGACCTTGGATATTCCATGCCATGATGCGAAACATAGAGCTACCACTTTCATCACTACCACTTTCATCATCACAGTGTGCGGGTGTGGGTTTGAGTATGGGCACTTGAGCGCATGTGTGTGCAGGTAAGTCGTCCTTTGAAGACACATGGTGGGGGCCCTGGGGGTCTGAATGAGGGACGGGCTGTCTTCTCCTGGTTGCTGGGTCAACATGCCGGCCTGCCCCTCATTTCTGCCCCCTGCGCTCCACTGGCCTCTGGGTAGCAGCGTCGTATGCGTGGGTCTTTCCCTCAACAACGAGGGAGTCGAAGCGGAGGAAGGCCTTCTTCCCCGCCTGCTTGGCCTCCTTGAGGAAGGGTAGCAGCTTGCGGCGCACGTCTCTCACCCGAGGGGTGAAGTCCTCAGAGATGTAGACCCGGGACTTGTTCTCCTTCAGCGTTCTTCGCTCAAACAGGATCCGCTCCTTGTCTTTGTACTTGTTGAAGCACACGATGATGGGGTGGGGCGCCTTGCCCCCCTTCAGACGATGGGCACGCTCCACCTCGATCTCCTCCTCTATGCCCATCTCGTCCTTCAACATTGACTTGACAGCTTTCTCACAGTCCGCCCAAGTCTCTGAGCGCCCCTGGGGGTGGGGGATTCCGTGAAAGATCAGATTCTTGCGTCTGCTCCGCCCCTCCAAATCCTCCAGCTTATCCTCCAGCTGCGTAACTTTCTCCTTCAACTCTTTGTTTTCTTTCATCACCGCAGTAAAGTCACTCTGAATTTTGTCCATCTGCTCCTGCATTGTAGCTTTCATACTGTCCATCTTTTTGTCCATCACATTCAACATTTTAAACACATCAGCGATGGTCGGCTCAGACACTGCGTTTGCCTGACCCCCGGGCGACTGGTTGTCTTGGTTCCCCTGGCCTGTCAAAAGAGTCTGTCGTTTCGGTGGGCCTGGGTTCGCTTCGACATCGCCACACCGGAGCAGAAAGCCGACCAAAAACACGAGAATGACTGCCACCGGTCCGCTGACACTGACAGTGCGGTAACGTAGGGCTGCCTTCCTCTGTGCTTTGCGAGCCATGAAGTTATGAAAAGTCCAGTAAAAGGTACCGCAAATGGCACGAAAAGCTACCGAACTGATCGGCATGATGAGCTGAATCACCCTGTCGTTGTTCTAAAGTCACTCATTAAGTAATTATGTTGCAAAATGCTAAAAATGTGCACAGCCGCTCTTCAACTGTGTGACGTCGATCGTGAGCACAACTCACCTCTTCTCTGTGTGTGTGTGTGTGTGTGTGTGTGTGTGTGTGTGTGTGTGTGTGTGTGTGTGTGTGTGTGTGTGTGTGTGTGTGTGTGTGTGTGTGGATTGCCGTCTTCTGCAAGATGAATAACTGTTCTTGAGCCTGCAGAACATTTACTTTCTCATTATCATGTAAACGCAAAGCCAAAAGCGTCGGATGTCAGCTGTTTTGCTTAACCCTTTGCGTGTCGATATCGGTTTTTGTCGTGATGATTCGCATAGGAATCATCGCGACAAGACCCGCCAGCGACACGCAAAGGGTTACCATGTTTCCAAATGGAATTATACCATCCGTCACTAGTGCCGTGTTACACCATAGAGTAGCGACGGTCACGTTTCCATTTTTTTCCTTTTTTCCAGGCTTACAACCCCGCGGTTTGTTAAGGATGTTCCAAGTGCACATAATTCTGTTGGAATTAATCCCCCGCCATCTAGAATCCAAATAGACACTGATCCTATTGTCATCTCTCCGGCTCCGACGAGCAGCAAACCATTATTTGAGGTTTCCACTCCAGCGAGCACGAACCCCACACAACTCTTTCCGCGGCCTGCACAGGCCCTTCCACTAACTGGCAGTCTTCCATCAGATCCCTCCCCACCTACTAGCAGTTATCCATCAGATCCTTCCCCACCTACTGGAAGTTATCCATCAGATCCCTCCCCACCTACTGGCAGTTATCCATCAAATCCCTCCCCACCTACTGGCAGTTATCCATCAGATCCCTCCCCACCTACCGGCAGTTATCCATCATATCCCTCCCCACCAACTGGCAGTTATCCATCAGATCCCTCCCCACCTACTGGCAGTTATCCATCATATCCCTCCCCACCCGCAGGGAGTTATGGAACAGAGCCCTCTCCACCAATTGGGAGTTATGTTGTAGAGCCGCTGATCCCGTCAAGTGGTTACCCAGCGCAACCCCCTCCGCCCTCGAGTGGTTATCCGCCTTATCCAGCCGAACCCCCATCCTCGGCAAGTGACCCCCCTCCACCGCCTCCAGCACTCTTTCCGGTTAAACCGCCTCCACCAATAACCTATCCTGCAACACCACCTCCACCCATTGCTGTGCCCGATCCTAACGCGGCGGCCCTTCCCGCTTCAGGAAGCTACATTGACCCACCGCAGCAAAGCTACCCGACCCCAAACACTGGATACTACCAAAACCCTTATCCGGTGCCCTTCAAGGCGAACTATTGGGGTGACTTCAGGAGGGACGACGACGCCGATAAGAATGGCAGATATAGGGTCCTCTACAACAGACTGATGTCGCTGCGCCAGATGCTGTCCTTCAGACGCGGACGCAACGATTAGACTTTTCACTTTAGAAGGCCAGAGCGCAACTGAGACAGCGTCCAAAATGTGGGATTAACTGCCGGGGCGAGGCGAACGCCACCCATGTGCAAGAGACATAAATCCTCATGAGCCCCCGCAGTCGCGGGGGCTCATGAGGATTTATGTCTCTTGCTAGTTAGTCCTGCCGGCGTACGTTTTTGCATCCATGTGTGATTCCATTTCATTTGTGTTCATCAGTCACGCGAATGTGGGTCATTGTGCTAAATCCGTGATCGGTGGCAGCGAAGTTGTTAAGGCATCCGACCTAGCCTATTTTGTTTGTTTGTTTGTTTGTTTAAAAACAGTTAGTATCCTGATATCAATGCAGAATGCGACGTCCGTGGGCCCGAATGCAGGCTCTCGACTGAGAACAGTTCCGAAAACTGGTGTCGAAAACAATAAACAATGGAATTGTCGTGTCGTTCTTCTTGTAGTCAAGTTGTGTGTGCGCCGGTGTGTGTGTGTGTGTGTGTGTGTGTGTGCGTGTGCGCGCGCGCGTGTGAATGTGCCGTGTGTGAGCGTGTGTGTGTGTGCCGGCGTGTGTGCGTGTGTGCGTGTGTGTGTGTGTGTGTGTGTGTGTGTGTGTGTGTGTGTGTGTGTGTGTGTGTGTGTGTGTGTGTGTGTGTGTGTGCCCGTATGTGCCGGTGTGTGTCAGTGTGTGTGTTTCAGTGTGTGTGCGTGCGCGCGCGCGGTGTATCTCCATCGTCACAACCCCTCAGACATCGGCTCACCACCACGGTCCTCACCTACAACGGCTGAACTGAAAATTGCACCAGCACCAGTAATCGTAGAACAAACTGATATCATGTTAGTTTTGCTTTACAGTCGTGCCAAGTTTTCAAGCGGCGCAGGCATACATGGAGTCTTTGTGCTTGACCTCGATTGAAACCTGGCTCGGTGTTCAGTCCCGCCGGGACTCGATTGACCCGAGGTATAGAAAATGGCTTGTTCTCGTCAGTCTTTTCATCAATGTGTTACGACTGTAGGCCTACAGCTAAACTCAAGAAATCATAAGTCATAGGACTGAGTAAAGTAAAAATAGCACTGACATAATTAGGTCAGCTGCTACTAAATGATTTTTGTTCTAAAAGTTATGAGAAAAGTATTTCTTTGCGAAGATATTGGGAAAAACTTGCGGGGGGGGGGGGGGGGGGGGGGGGGGGGGACGTGCGCTCCAAAGTCAAACGACCGCTAAGTTGTGCCGGACTCGAGCTCTCATCGGGCTGCGGCTGAAACGGACTCCGGCCAACTGAAACCGGCGTAGTGTCAGATACCGGGCTCTACAGTATCCTGAATCCGCCTTTGCGGCCGGGAGTGTCAGGATGCGAAGCCACACAGACAACTGAAACTGAGTTGACACAAACACGATCACTGAACTTGAACTGAAAAAGACTCCAGAGGCGGATCAGTTCAGTCCTTCCCGGCCGAGGGGGGGAGTCAGTTTCCAACTCAGTGAGTGCGGCCCGTGTTTCAGTGGAACCCTTTCACATTGACCGGAACCTCAGACGGAAAACGGGCCATCCTTTCCACTGGCCATTGACATGTGTGTGTGTGGGGGGGGGGGGAGGAGGAGGGATGGGGAGGGAAGAGAATCACCGTCCGTAGCTTTTCCAGTGGCAATTTTCAAGTGTGTGTGTGTGTGTGTGTCTGGGGGGGTGGGGGGGGGGGGGGGGGGGGCGGGGGGGGGCGGGAGGGTCCAAACTGAATGAAAAAGGAATTTTTATATATAAAATATGTTTGGTGGGCATGGAAGCACCTTCCAGATCCGCCCCTGGACTGCTCTGTGCGGATGGTTCCGACTTCCAGTCCGCAGCCGGCATCATCAGTGGTGGCACTCAGCCGTGACTCCAGTGACGGCTGACGGAGGCCGTACGGGCCTGCGGCACTGGCCGGTATCTCATCATCACCATCACAACGGCCACAACAACAGCAATAGCAACGTAAAGATACAGGCATAGGAGAGTTTTTGCTCCCCACCCCCATCCCTCTCCCCCCATCAGTTCCCAATTAAAATTCCACACATTCGTACTTACTCTGTGCCTCTCATGGTGGAAATCTTTAAAGGTATATTTGGGTAAAGCGACACGTACATAAGTTCGGTAGTTACTTCCCCTCGGACATCTAAGACACGTGTGGCTCAGATTGTTCGGTATAAACAAATGTTTAGCCATGAATATGATAGACTCCTTGGAGATCGATCCTCCTGTTGTGTGCCGTCTGAAAGTTACGCCTTCCTTTGAGAATGTCGGTGAGTTCAGCAACTTGATTGAAGACGTCTACGTTTTTAGAGTGCACGATTGAAAGCCTGCATTTGGCCATATCAACGGTGTCTCGGTTGCATACCATTGTAGAACTGGTGTAGCAGTAGTACTGACTCGCTGAAAAGAGAAATTATGCCCACGTCCGAGTTTTTAAACTGAGTTGATCTGTAAGACAGATAAGGATGTAACTGAATCCCGACAGATGACTGAAGTTGTTCAGCCATATGAATTAACTTTCTCGAGATACTCATTATAGCCCATGCACTTCTTGGTAATCAAAGTTGTACCCAGCGCCCTGTACGCACAAGGTCGTTGGGCCGACGTTGACTGCAGTTGCCCCATGCACGCCTGTGCGTGTCACGCACAGCTGTGTGTAGCCACCTGAGGCTGATGTTGTCCCAATGGCTGTTGCTCCAGTTTCGGATTCTTTGACATACCACATGTATTTAAATTGTACACTTTTCTATCATCTTTACCCACAGGAACTATGCGTACAGCCAGATCAGCTTTAGAAACCTTTCTTGACAGTCTTGGGAGTGTCAGCCTTGTCGCTGAAGAAAATGCACTGTTGGAGAGACTCCTGTACAAAAGATCTGCGCAACTGAGGAGTATGAAAATTCTTCAAGGGTTGAAACAGGTAAGTTTCCATATAATATATATGATTACAATGTTTAAAAAAGGAATAGATGCGAAATTAACAACCACTTTGGCATGCCAGTTGGATTGTTGACTTAAAAAAAAACTTTAGCTATCACCTTCCAACATCATCCAGTCTCACCACATACACCACCACCTCTACGCTGACGACTCACAACTACTAGACAAAGACAAACTCGACAACACTCAGACACTACTGACTCGCACGGCTGACTGCTATGAGGACGTGAAAAACTGGATGACAGCAAACAAGCTCAACCTGAACGACGACAAAACGGAAGCCATGCTGGTAGGCACTCGCCAGAAACTTTCCCAGCTCTCTCCCTCTCTCCACCTTCAACTCGACAGCACCCCCATCTCCCTCTCTGACTCGGTCAAGAACCTTGGCGTTATCCTCGATTCCTCTCTTTCCATGACCAGCTTCGTCTCCGCCACGGCCCAGGCATGTTATTTCCACCTCCACCGCATCAGTCAGATCAGAAAATACCTCACTACCGAAGCTGCCACCAAACTCGCTGTCTCTTTCATCTTATCTCGCATCGACTACTGCAACTCTCTCCTTTCTGGCCTTCCTCACTCCACCACTCTCACTCTCCAGCGCGTCCAGAACAATGCTGCCCGCCTCGTCCTCAGAAAGAAAAAATCCGACCACATCACTCCCCTGCTCAAGCTCCTTCACTGGCTCCCCATCCCCCAACGCATCCAATACAAGATACTGTCTCTCTGCTACAAATCCCTGAACAACTACGCTCCTGCGTATCTCTCCAACTTACTTCACCCCTACACTCCTCCCCGCTCCCTCCGCTCCGCCTCTGACCCTCTCCGACTCCTCATCCCCCGCACCAAACTCAGCACTTTCGGCCCCCGCTCTTTCTCAGTATACGGTCCAACCACCTGGAACACTCTCCCACTCTCTCTCCGTCAGAAACACTCGCTCTCCTCCTTCCAGTCTGCCCTCAAAACTCATCTCTTTCAGCAGTTCTAGCACTATATCACCACACTCCCCAGCCCAAGCTGACCGTCGTAATGTATCTTCACTATTTGTGTTACGTGAGTCATTGTCTAAAGCGTGCGCATGCGTGTGCGAGTTGTGAGTGCGCGCTTAGAGTTATAATTATTATAAGATAAGCGCATTATAAATACCGTAATTATTATTATTATTATTATTTATGATAATTTAATTGAATCCTTTTCTCTACAGATTCACAGAAGTCTCAAGAGGTTCTTTCTTTTGAAGATAGAAACACCATTGTCAGATTTCTTGCAAGATTTAGAAAGGTAAGAATAAGATACACGTTCTTTGATTTCCGTGTACTTTGACATTCTGGTATTGGTAATGACTCTTGTACTTGTCATTAGTGTATTAATTATTTTAATAAGTCTATGATGCAGATGATCGTCTTGTTCTATACCTGCGTATTTCTCTGCGGGCTGGCAATTGGGTGCCTGATAGGCGGGGGCAGGGGATCTACTAACTGTTTTTCTGTCCAGCTCTGAGTGATTCCCCTTGGTTTGTGTATGTATGCACAATAAGTCAGTAAGTGCCAATAGATGTAGTAGTACATGTACATTCAGATAACAATAGATGCATGTTTTGAATGGAATTAGGACTTTTGTTTTACATCACCTACACACATTTTTATTCTGTCTATCCAGAATCCTCCCCCACCCGGGTCTGCCCTGGGGGACTTGGGTGGGGTTAACTACTTTTTAGTTCCCAGGGTCACTCTGGTCAGCCCCACAGGGTGGGGTTTTCCCTCTATTCTGGGGCATGTGTTTCTGTCTACCCTTTGTCCATTCACCTGTATTTGCCTTTTTAAAACTCTCCCTGTCTGCGCTGCCTGTTGCTCTTGATATTGGATATGTGTTGCTAAATCTAGTAAATGGTCTTAGCTTTATTTAGGCCCCATGTTGAAGGTTTATTTAACATATTGGACCGGCTGGCGACATACATTCAATGTTCTGTTTAGTTGCTTTTTTCACAAGCAGTGCAGGCACGTCCTGAGAAAGTCTTGTAGGTGTCGGGACGTTAAGCAATGTACAATCAATCAATCTATCCAGAATCCTGTCTGTGGATGGTTTTAGGAGCATCTCAGTATTGTTTTACATTTGTCTTTCATCTGCACAGTCCATTTAATTAAAGAGCTCTTCTCGTTTCTCTTTTAATTTTTTACTTCTTATCTTAGTGCTGTCCTTGAGGAAGGGATTGCCACCCACTTGCCTTCAAAGCAGACTGCTGAGTATGTCCTTGTACATCTCCTCAGATTTTCCGCTGTGCTGGGCAACATCACCAGCCGATGCAAGTCTGTCTTCCTGTATCCTTACAATTTACTTCATGTACCGCCATCAGTAATTGTAACAGATGCATGTCATGTCAGCCCTATAGGTTTTTGAGGGAAAACCAGCCAGTAAGCAAAAGATCATGAGGCCAGCATCAGCCTTAGTTGGTCTATACACAGCTGCATGTTGGTCAGCTAAGACTGACATAGGCTTTATGACCTATGATCCATTTGTGTTCCCGGTATATTCGATTTTGAATATATATAGTATGCTGGTACGCGTCACGCGTACATACTTAGATGGTCATTGTGGTAGGACAGTATGGTGGAACATTCCAGTGTCTGTGTGTGTGTTTTGCTCATGAGCACATACAGATTCACAAGCAGATCTCAGTAGACCTTAACAAAAGCAGTCATGTTCACCTTCACTTGTCAACAGGCAACCTGATCGGACAGAATCTGATCTTCCTCTCTCTCCTCAGTCGTATATGGTGAGCACTCTACCACTGTTATCCTTAAGTTATGTAAACTTACTTTCTGCTTACCCGTAGCTGGTAATTGAGTCAGTAGCTCTTGCTACAGGTGGCAGAGTCTGCAGCCAGTCTGCTTCCCTTGTAACAGATGTCAACACGCGTGACCGAAACATACTTCATGAGCTTGGCTAATTTTAGTGCTTATAACGTAATGGAAAGTGGTCATCAGCCATTTTATTTATGAAGAACTGAGCAAAAACCGTTTCTGAATTGGAAAGCAAAGGGTGTAGGGAAACAAGGATGCAGATTTTCACAGAATCAGAAGATGAAATGAGTGTTTTTGCGGAGTCTGGAATTCTTCTATGGTTGTTAGCTTGTATGTAAACCTTTGTGGGGGTTATCGTGCATTTGACACAAGTTTAACATCAAATTGACAAGAGAATTCTGCTTTTTATCTTCTGTTACTTCATAGCCTCTGATGAGATCAGCCTCAGTCTTTTCTTTCTGAGAGAAAATGTGTACTGCAAACGAATCAGCTGACAACAAAGTATGCAAATGTGCAATGCATATCTTGACAATTTTATATTCATATTATAAGCATACAATCTTACACAACTCCACAAAAAATCGAGTCTTTCTATCTGATTTTTTTAAAACAAATTTGTAAATAAAGTATGCTGATTTTTCAAACCCATTCAAAAGTTACCTAGGGTGCATATTACAGTACAGTTACTTAGTAGGCAATGAGTTAACTCATTCGAGACGTGTCGCCTCCAGATACGTAGCTTAAACCTGTTGTGTGTGCAACTAGTGGTACTGTTTTACAGTGCTAATGGCCACATTTCCACTGCCACATTTTCCAAATTTTGGAAGTGTTATCTAACTACTGTACCAGTTGCAGGAGATGTATTGACCATGATAATTCAAAGGTTGTGCCAGATTAGCTTGGTACCTTCAGACGCCAAGCTAATCTGGCACTACCCTTAAATTATCATGGTCAATCCATCACCTGCTTTAGGGTTGCCAGGGCTAAGTGGGTTAATATATATTTTTTATATTTGTGTGTGTGTGGAGGTTACGGGTTATTTATACAATGTGTTTGATGTTATTATGTCATTGTGTTTTCTTACTTATGCCTACATTACGTCTTTGTTAACCTTTTACCTTTAAGAGATGATGGAGTGCGTGGAACCTGAAGTTGATTTTTGTTTTAAAACAAACGGTGGTTTTCTTGCTGTTTGTACAAGCTGGATATTTTCTACTTTCAGGGTCTGTTGCGGAGCATTGTTGTTTCATTTGAGTACACTGTATAGTGCCTTTTATCCTGTGAGAGACATTCTGTCACCTACAAATATTACTTGGGTAAGCTTTGTTATAATTTTTTTTCTGATTTGAAAAAGTGAAAATTAAACAGTGATTTGTGATGCACAAAAGCATTTTATCTTGTAAGATCCAGTAGTGAGCCTTGTACGGTACCAGTATTTGCTGACACCAGGAATTTCTGCATTTCTTTCCAAAACCTCACTCCTACTTGCCCATACCATTTTGATGTGCACTGGTACATTTGTACTATATTGTAATAATGGAGGTTCAGAAATTTCTGGAAATGTGTTTCAATGGCAAGATATCTTATGGTACTACTGAAACACATTGCCAAAGTGATCTCACTGGCTTTAAAGAAAAAACAAACATTTATTTATTCATTTTTTAACATCAGATGATGAGGAGGGAGGGGGTGTTAATTTATTCGAGATGTGCCGCATCCAGATATATATACAGCTTGCAACATGTCTCGAATGAGTTAATGACCAATACTTTTAATGTAAGTGATTCTCTTTTCTTCCACACTTGTGGTCAGCTCCCTGAGAATGAAGTGCTACCACGTGAAATCTCCATACCCAAAGAGAGGGAGGGTCATCCAAAAGACAGTGCTGTGGGAGATGAGCTGACCTTACTACTACAGAACACATCCCAGGCAGCAGCAGACAACTTGGATGAGGAAGGTGAGGGGCTCCTGCCACCGTCCAGGGCGATGACTTTCCATACAGCAGTGGATGAGGACTTTGGAGGTAAGCTAAATCTTCTTCCTCTGTGAACGCAAGGTAGTCTAGATCAAATTCCTGCAGTCTGGATATACATGTACACAAGTGTGCTGGTCTGTGATGTTGGACCTCATCTCATTCAGCCCTGACGCACTACAGAAGGAGATGGATCGACCATGATAATAATGGTGATTTCTATGGCGCCTAACCTCAGGTAGAGATCTAGGCGCCTTACAAATTTCAAAAATAAAATTACAAAAACTGTACACAGTATTATACACACAAACACACACACATACATTCCAGGCACCACAGCAAAACTACCTTGTAACCGGGTGGTACAAGAAATTGATTTGATTGACAGGCCACAGAGGCATGTGACGGAGGAGTCAACAAAGAGGTCGCTATGACATTTGTTTATTGTACCAAGTACTAAAGCAGTGCAGAGGCAAAACTCAGCACAGGAGTCCTTCACATATTCAGTCTTGCAAGCGGGATGCAGTTCAAAATTTGCGCACAAAATGAAGGTTCACGTGGCACAAGTGGTCTGTGCCTGGCTCAGAGGTGAATGAATGCTACGCTGCGTACGGGGCTTTATGTAGGGCGCGCGCGGGCCGCAAAAAAAGCATCACTCGTCTGCTTACAGAACTCGATGTTTTTGGAGCGGAAATGCTGAAATTTGTGCTAGTTTGCGATTTGTTTTCTGACCATAGCTCTGATACTACTGGACCTAGAAACTTGCGGTTTGTTACTAATGAACAAGCCACGAATGTAGTTTCACTAGTATCAAACATTGATTCGATTACAGACGGCTAAAATTAATTATGAATTTTTAATGGACTTTTCTCCAGGGACCTGGTCGATGTAAAGGGTGCAAAATCCAAAAATAATGTTTAACCCAAAATCGATCAGACTATTAATAAATTGGACAATGAAAGTGACTATCATGCTGAATCTTATGGATCGTGGTTTAAAACAATCGGTACAGGCATTGAAGAGATATTCAACTTAAAATGCCATGCGACAAACACAAGCTAATCGCCATCCAAAGAACCCATGCTATAGAACACAGCCATGAGGCGACTGACACGGTTGTGTCCCCTGAACAGATGCTGAATACCTAGTGGTCTAGAAGTAAGCCAGAGGGGTCGGACTAACGCAGGCATCGCTGAAAGCAATACCTTGCGAGACCTTACATTGAAGGAAAACCACTGAATGATAATACACACCACTTTTGCGCAAACAAGTAAAATTCGTACAAGTCATGATGCAAAAAACAAAGTTACATCAGATGGGTTATGAGAGCCGGGTGTACATGGTCACACACACAAATACACACACATACATTCCAGGCACCACAGCAAAACTACAACAGAATCCTCAGCAGTCAATGATTAATCATTTGGGTAATGTAGTTGGAAATGGTGTGTTTTTAGCGCAGATTTAAAAGTGTCTTTTGAAGCACTGTGGCGGACATGGGAGGGGGGTTCATTCCAGTACAAAATATGAAAAAGACTGCTGGCCAAAAGACTTGGTACGGACAAAAGGTACACACAAAATGCGGCTGTCAGCAGAGGATCTGAGTTGTCTTGAGGGAGTGTACAGCTGCAGGAGAAGGACAGGTACAGGGGGCTTGATGTGGAAATGCAGCTGAAGCAGACAGAAGAAAGTTTATACTGAATTCTTGCAGCCACAGGGAGCCAGTGGAGGGATTTAATTACAGGTGTAGTATGATCAGTTTTGCGCGCTTTTTAATGACGAGCCTCGCAGCAAAATTCTGAACTTTTGAAGCCTGTCAATCTGATATTTGGGACAACCTGCATACAGTGAATTCAAGGGTAGTGTCAGATTAGCTTGGCGCCGACAGGCACCAAGCTAATCTGGCACTACCCTTGATTACCCTTGAATTATCATGGTAGATCCATCTCCTGCAACAGGTGAATAGTCGTAAGATGACGCCTCCAAAATTTGGGAAATACGTGATCAGGCTGAATGAGTTAAGGTTTTGGCCGTAAAGCCCATAATCGCAGACCAGCACACATGTATGACTGTAAGATCTCTTTAGTTGTTTCTTTGCTGTTTTATTTTTTTCTTCATTTTTCTACTTTTTCGGCGTGTGAAGTTGTGTTGTGCTGCTGCACATTTGACCTCACATGCTGCTGAGCTATTTACACATACTTTGAAATAATAAACATGTTGAGATTGAGAAAATCTTTTTTTTTCTTGCCTGCCCCACCCACCATTCAGCTTTCTTCCATGTAGGCTGAACATCGAGAATAAAGAAATGTGAAGCCTTGTTCTGACTGGATCGCATTTGTGTGCTGGTCTGTGATTTTTTACCACGCAGCCATGGTCATGAGGTCCAAAATCACAGACCAGCACACATCAATGCAGTTGGCAGAAAGAAGCGCTATGACCCCACATTGTTTTGCACGTTAAATTAAATGTGTGGTTGTCTAGACAGGTTTGACTGTGATGCTGTTTTTTTGTTGTTGTTGTTGTTGCTCAGATCCAGTCACCTTAAGCGATGTTGAGATGGAAGGTGATGGTGAACACCCAGGCCTACAATTATCCTTTGCACCTGATGTCAATGGAAACAAGAAACGAAGGACTCGTCCATCGCTCACAGGTTGGGAACCATGTTTGTCAAAGTTAAAGTTTGTGGCTTTCATTAAGTTGGTAAATTTAGACATAGTAAAGTACGTTCACTGCCACTGTACCTACATTGTACGTCTGAAATCTGTGTCAGTTCAATGCATCCCATCAACAGTGGATATAAAGTGGTTTCAGCAAGAGGCATACATCCTTATGAGCCCCCGCAATTGCAGGGGCTCATGAGGATCTATACCGCTTGCAGTAGTGCGGTGTCCATTTTTCTCAGCAGAGAAGGGTTTAATAGTGTATGCTTTTATCCTTTGTCAATGCGCGACATAGCTGGGACACCGTAGCTGGCAAGCTGAAGCACAACATATTATACATCCATACTCTAAATACTGATATAGTTCAGCCTCAGTATTGTGGCTCCAGTATGCCACAGTACCTGATATAATAATTAATATGCTGAGGTTTCTGGCCCCCACAGGGATGACCAGTGAGTAAAAGGTCCTCAGGCCAACATGAGCCTTAGCTGACCTTGCACGGGCCAGCTAAGACTGACTTTAGTCCAAGGACATTTTGCTTACCAAATCTTTTTTCTTCATAAGTCTGTGTCAATCCAGCACTTCAATGACATAATCATGAATAACACGGCGAGCCTGCAGACCCCTGAGTACTGCGTTATACTGAGACTGACCAGTACATAGGTCATGGGTGCCATATGCGCATACATTTGCAAAAGACAGTTTTCATATATCTTAACCCTTTACCACTGAGAAAAAATGAACACGAACTAACTGCAAGAGGCATAGATCTGTATGAGCCCCTGCGACTGCAGGGGCTCATGAAGATCTATGCCTCTTGCTGAGACTCGGTGAACACAGATTTCAGAAACAAAATGTCCATACGTTGGCAGGGAAGGGGTTAAGTGGCTCCTGCATGCATGAGGTGCGATGATGATTAACCAGACTCCATAGCTTTTTTCATCATTTTCTGCAAAAACTCACTACAAATATTTTAATTTGATTTTTAGGAAATCCGCAGGAACAGATTGACCAGTTGAAAGAAAGGATTGAAGGTGCTTCAACTATACAAGATTTGCAGCAGCTTCTGAAACAGTTCAGACCAGTTTTTCCTCACCTTGCGGACGCAAAACGGAGAAAGTGTGGTGCAACATTGTCCAGTCTGCAACTGCGATCTCAAGTAGCCGAGAGGAAAAGAAACAATGCGCGAGTAAAAAAACTTGTAATTATGGGCAGGACCAAGCTTCTGAAGTTACTAAAATCGGTAAAAAGTAAATCACCCAGTGGCTTCAGTAAGGTTGAAAAGGCTGCAGCTAGATCTTTGCCTGACAAGCAGAAGAAAGGTAAAGAGGCAAAATCTGAGAAACATTCAGATGTGGGAAGTATGTCACTGGCAAGAACTCGAAGAAAAAAGCAGATGACTTTAGAGACTGATTCCTGTAAATCTCCTATTGTAAAGAAGTCTACTGCAAAAAAGCAAACAAAAAGACAGAAAACACTTGCAACCAAAAAATCCCAAAGTGATAATGACATCAGAAGGGAAGAACTTCAACAAGCAAGTGAAAGCAGGTCTGTAGAGTTTCTTCTGTCCAGCCAACAACTGACGAAAGTTCTAAGAACCATCAAAAGAAAACGCCAGTTCAAACTCAAAGGAAAACTGTTTGAACTTCCAGAGGCTTTAGCTTCAGAAGTGTTACCTGATCTTCTTGTTATCAAAAGGGAGATAGACAGTGTTGAATCAACAGATGCAGAAAATGTGCTGCTGACCAGAGCTACCAAGAAACTGTGGAGAGCTGCGCGCAGCATACCTGCTCTCCGTCTGCAGTGGAAAGCTGTGAAAAGAAAATCTGTTATGCAATAAAGTATGGATTATGTAATAAAGTATGGGTGTGATATGAGCTGTGTGTATACACTTGTTCATGTGCCTGGGGTCTGGTTGTTAGTGGGTAGTTTTTGTGATGCATGTACTCTTCATTTCTTTCTCTCTCTCTAACTCACACATGCACACGCGCATGCACACATCCAAAGATTTACATTTTGTGTATGTTTCTGCACCAAACTTTATTATTTAATATCAGTTCGCTCTCCTCAACCATTACGCTTGCTTTCAACTGTCATTTACCCATGCCTTCTGAGCAAAAACTCCTCATGATGATGTAGGCCACAGTTCTGAGTTGGCCTGCATGCAGTTGTGTGCGGGCCAACTGTGGATGAGGTTGGCCTCAGCACTTTTTGCTTGCACAGGCCAGCAAGTCCCCTGTTGGCCAAAGGGCCTGTTACTCAGAATCAGTTGCATCAAGAGTAAAAGTGTACACAGATTTGCGACACACATTTGTTATATGTTTACATCTTCACAGACTACTTTTGGAACATGTACAGAAAACATTCCTGCCTTTTGTTGGCATCGTCAATCAACACAGAAAAGGTCCACTGGCCTGACTTGGATTGTTGGGAGTTTGTTTCAAGAAAATACAGACGACTGTCAGGGTCTTCATCTGTTATCTGCATAAATATTCCACCATCTTGCAACACTCTCTGCACCTCAGACAACATCTCCTTAGCTTGAGATGCTCCATCTTTAAAGTTCTTGAGCAAAGCATCCATGGTCCCTTTATCTGTGATGAGACTAAAAGAGCCCGATTTGAAAGGCAGCTGACACACGTTTGCACACAAACCATACACATGGTTTCCGCTATGGCCTGGTGGTGCTGTCTTCACTGTGTCCAACTGAAAATTCAGTGCCTCTTGTACATAATCCAAACAAAACACAGCCACAGGGAACTGTTTCCACCCATACACACACTTAGGAAGAAGAGATTTGCCACAACCTAAATCAAGCACATTCACAAGTGTTGGCTGTTTCATTGGATTTATGCTGGACAGCGCTAGATCAGCTAGGTTTGATAACGTCCTCTGAGACAGGAACCAATCAAAAGCATCTTCCTTCTCTAATTCTGTATATTTTTGCCTCCAGTACTGGCGGCTACTCAGACGTTCTTGTCTGCCATCTGCAAGAGAAAGACATTGTTCAGTAATGCGATTTATTCTGTGAACAAAGAAGACTACTGAAGTATGATTTTTCATCAAATTGGATAAGCACGAGTCACATTTGTAAACAAATTGGTCCAGTGGTTTCTAAATTATTACCTGAGCAAAAAGGTGAGGGGGTGGGTGAAAAGACGAACACCAACAGACCTCAGCTTTTGGGCTCTAGGACAGAGGCCCCAATTCCTACCATTTAGTATTTGGTATATCTTGCCCTGTACCTAGGTTAAATGCACTAGTGGTGCCATTACTGCGATATTTGCACTTATCAGGTCGCTCGATTAGGCTTCAACACCCTCAGTGTGGTCTTATACATGCTATAGGGTATTTCTAAGCGTCACACTGTTTGTAACTGCAATCTGTACCTAGGTTAAACGCACCAGTGACGCCATTACTGCGATTTTCGCATCTGTCCACTCACTCAGACAGGTCCTGTGCATCAGAACTGCGCACGCAGGTAGGCTTCTGCACTTGAAGTGTGGTCTCTTACGTTCCCGCAGAAGATTGTGATTGCAGTCGAAAAACGGTTCGTTTCCAGTTTTAGCGGATCTCCCCTTCAGCATAAAATGTTGGAGGGCGTATGTCCCTACTGGAAAAAGATAGGTCTCTGGGGGGTTGTTCATTCTCCTCAGAACTTGCGTATTCCTAAATCAAGTCCATTGTTGTGCACTCATCTCTCATACAGCTATGGCCACGACGGTGCTTTCTGCCGCAAAGCGCCGCTGATGTTGCAAAATAATATTAATAATTACGGGATTTATAATGCGCTTATCTTATAATAACTATAACTCTAAGCGTGCACTCACAACTCGCGCACGCTTTAGACAACGCATACCACAAATAGTGAAATACATTACGACAGTCTGCTTAGGGTGGGGAGTGTGGTGGTATAGATAATAGTGCTAGAACTGTTGAAAGAGGTGAGTTTTGAGGGCGGACTGGAAGGAGGAGAGAGAGTGTTTCTGATGGAGAGAGAGTGGGAGAGTGTTCCAGGTGGATGGACCGTATACTGAGAAGGAGCGGGGGCCGAAAGTGCTGAGTTTGAAGCGGGGGATGTGGAGACGGAGAGGGTCGGAGGCGGAGCGGGGCGGAGTGTAGGGGTGAAGTAAGTTTGAGAGATAGGCGGGAGCGCAGTTGTTCAGGGATTTGTAGCTGAGAGACAGAATCTTGTATTGGATGCGTTGGGGGATGGGAAGCCAGTGAAGGAGTTTGAGCAGGGGAGTGATGTGGTCGGATTTTTTCTTTCTGAGGATGAGGCATTGTTCTGGACGCGCTGGAGAGTGAAAGTGGTGGAGTGAGGGAGGCCGGAAAGGAGAGAGTTGCAGTAGTCGATGCGAGATAGGATGAGAGAGACAGCAAGTTTGATGGCAGCTTCGGTAGTGAGGTATTTTCTGATCTGACTGATGCGGCGGAGGTGGAAGTAGCATGCCTGGGCTTAGGCGGAGACGAAGCTGGTCATGGAAAGAGAGGAATCGAGGATAACGCCAAGGTTTTTGGCCGAGTCAGAGAGGCAGATGGGGTTTCAAATCTGCCAAATCATATAATGTTTCATGGTGCTGGCTTAAGGATGCATCTGTCAAACTCAGATGCTGACTATTTTGCAGAAGTGGGTCAGTTTGTCTCATGGTGTCATAACAACCATCTACAGTTGAACGTTGGCAAGACTGAGGAGATGGTTGTCGACTTTCGGAAGCCTGGCAGTGGGCCAACTTCCAGGAGTCCACTCCTACCTCCTCAGTCCCTGGTGATTGATGGCACTTTTGTCACAAGCACAGATGTTTACAAATACCTAGGGACCTTGATTGATCCTTCACCGACAACACAGACCTCATCTTTAAGAAAGCCCAAGGGAGACTGTATATGCTGCGCAAACTCTGCTCCTTTGATGTGAGCCCCAAAATCCTCAGGCAGTTCTACCTCTGCTTTATAGAAAGCCTTCTTACATTCTCCTTTGTCTCATGGTTCGGCTCCCTGGGCGAGAAGAACTTTAGGAAGCTGAATAAGATAATCAGACTTAGTGAGAAAATCATTGGGGGCAGGTTGGAGAGCCTCTACAGGATGAGAATGATACGCAAGGGCCTGAGGCTGGCAGCCGACACTTCCCACTGCCTTTCTAAGCACCTTCAAAAGCTCCCGTCTGGCCGTAGGTTCAAGGCTCCTCTTGTTAAAACCAAATGCTACAAGGGCAGCTTTGTACCCTTGGCCATCCGTCTCCTAAATGAAGAGTGTGTTAACTAGCGTATCTCTCTCTCTCCTTGTTGATGCCGTCGAGGAACTTGCACCTCAGATGTCGCAGTGGCATCTTGCAAGTGGCAGACTCACTCCTATACCACTAACACTGTGGTCATATAGTGGGGTTTTTTTTTTTTTTTTTTTCACTATTGTCATAATGTGGCTAAAACCGTACGCGCGCATGTGATCCCAACGAAAGAAAATTTGTCGGCTAGACTGACACAATAAAGTTTTTGAATTTGAATTGCCGGACTGCATAAATTAAAAAAAGGATTATTCTTTATTCATCTTATTTTGCAGCAATCAAACGTCTTGTGATTTTTTCTCCGAGATTGCTCATTACAGTTGCAGAGAGCACACGCTTTAAACCGATCTGGTGCACAGGACCGGTCTGAGCGACGAGTCAGGTGCGAAAATAGTAACACTAGCGCCGCTGGTGTATGTCACCTAGGCACACCAACTCAGCGTGGAATAGGCTACCTATATCCATCACAGTACAGCCATTGCGTATGGGATGAAAATCAGTGCAGAGAAGACCAAACTGATGATAAATAACACAAGTGGCATTGGCACTGACATCATGATTGGAAGCCAAAAACTGGAAACAGTTAATAAATTCAAATACTTAGGAGCCATTGTGACAGATGAGGGATCAAAACCAGAAATACTGTCCAGGATTGCGCAGACAACAACAGCACTGACAAGATTGAAGACCATATGGAAGGACAGAAACATCACACTCTGCTCCAAGAAACATCAGACTGATACGCTCCTTAGTCATCTCAGTGTTCTTGTATGCCTGCGAGTCATGGACCCTCACAGCAGACCTTGAAAGGAGGATACGAGCCACTGAAATGAGATGTTTTCAAAGGCTGCTTGGCATTTCATACAGAGATCACATCACGAACGATGAAGTTGGAAGCAGAATCAGGCAAGCCATCGTGCCCTATGAAGACCAAGCCATTGTGAAAAAACGCAAACTGAAGTGGTATGGGCATGTCACGCGTTCAACATGGCTTGCCAAAACAATCCTGCAGGGCACTGTGCAAGGAGGACGAAGGAGAGGAAGACAGAGGAAAATATGGGAGGTCAATATCTCAGAGTGGACAGGATTGAGGCTGGGCGATACGCTAAGAATGGCAGAGAACAGAGTGGAATGGAGGGAGCTGGTTGCCAAGTCATCAGTTGTGCCCCAACGGTCGGCAAGACTACGGAGATATAGATAGATAGATAGATCCATCACATATGACCCCTCCCTTGAAGACTTCAGACTCAGAGCTCGACTGGTCTGCTATACCACCCAGCAGCCAGTCATCTCAGCCCTGTAATAACACTCCCATCCCTCTGTATACAGTTTTAATGGCACCCCGGAACGCATCGTCGCAGTCTTAACATTCGTTAGAGCCCGATACATTGGAAGAGGAAGAAGAAAGTTACAACTAAAAGTGTTACGATCGTACGAGAGATTCGAAACAATTGTACAATATAAATGCATGGTTAACTAAGTATACGCACCATGACACAAATATCTGCACTTGTGCTTTGCGAAACATCTAACCATTATCGTATTTATCGTCTGCTTCTGAAAGTGAAACATGCAGGTGGCCATGTTTGGTAAGGAAAGTTATTCCCCGTGCTTCTGGTTTCGCTATGGCTCACTTTCCGCGCAGCCATTATAAGACCTTTGACGTTTATTTCTTTTATCGCTGTTTTATTTTTTTCTCCCGTTGTTTTAGTTTTTCTTTTCGAAAGTTCAAATGCAAAGTCACCTTTTCCCCTGTATGCATTAGTTTTTAATTAATTTCTCATGCCATCTCACCTACTTGACGGCCGACAGACTCCTGCACCGGCGGCGGTCAGTACTGCCGACTGCTAGACTCAATATGAAACACCAAGACATCCTTGCGTCACAAGGTTTCTCAAAGGATATACAACCATGACGATGAGTCCTGAATGCATAAAAAAAAAAAACATCGGCAAACATCAGCCTAGGCAAACATACTTAATTTGTAAAATGTATATATACACTTAGGACCGCATACACTGCGGGACAAGGCCGAGATCACTGAGACTGTGTCATGCCCCGCACTGAACTGAGTCAGTGGCTGCCGGCATCTCTGAGCAGGCATCGTTTATGATCAGTCTACAGTTATTTACGCATGTTCTTTGGTTATAGGCTTGCAGACATTTTAAAGCGTATTATAGTAATCGGAGTCATAGTAGTAGTAGTAGGTTTTTATTCCGGCACTGACACACTGAAATTTCAGTCGCAAGCAAGAAACGTGAATTTAGCAGAGCCTATATCAGTGAAACTTTGTCAGTCAACACTGAACTAAACGTCACGTTCATGGTAGTAATCTGGCACTGCGACGTCAGTCAAATCAAGATGCCCGAGACTGAACGTCATTGTGTTGCATGCCTGTAGGTCACGGTATACATTTAAATTGGGAAGTTCAGGCAGTGCAAGGTCCCGTGTTTTTAAAAATAATTTTTGCCTTGTTTGAAAATTTGCAGTTGGGCTGAATGTGGGAATTTGCTGGAAATTTGTGGTTAGCTGAGAGGAGACATGTTTGGTGCTTTGATTCATACCATCCTGAGCTTATCCAGTGGACATTTGTGGGCCTATGTTGAGTTGCCTTTGGCGTAGTGATTTGAGGGGCACGCTGATTTCAGCTGTGCTTGGGTGTGGGGTTGGTAAGGAACCAGTTTCATAGCCAAGAAATGAGACGGGTCATGTGCTGTTTTTTTTGGTATTTTATGCATGGCAAATGTGCAGCTGGTGGGCGGTAGTGCTTTTTAGGGAATTGAACAATTAGGGGATGACTGGGATTGACTAAGGCTAAGAGACTGGACAGTACGGAAACACCACTGTGGTCCGTGGCCTGTCAGGTGCACCACATGCCATATGTGACATAGACCGGAAACTGGTTTAGTGTAACCAGATCAATGAGTTTGGATGGTTGCAGTTGGAAAAGTAAAAAAATCATGAAAAATTTGAAATTTTGCCAAAAAATCGCTGTGCATGCAGTTTTATAGGCGTTTTGGCATGTTTTGCATGGCAACACCCTGTTTACCTGCACTGTGAGCTAGGTTTAGTGTGTTTGCTCATTTATTTTTTGTCTTACAGGTAGTCATGAGTCTTTCCTTCGACCATGAGCTGTGACCTTTGACCTTGACCTTGAAAGGGGTGGGGTTTGGGGTGTTCAGTTTGATAAATGGGTAAAAAAAAATTCACTCTTTCAGTTTTTGAAGTTGTGTGGGGTGGGTGTAGGGTGGGGTGGGCAGGGGTTTGGGTTGGAGGCCGGGAGGGGGGGGGGGGGGAGGGGAGGGGGGGGGGGGGGCTTAAGGTCAAAGGTTAAGATAAAAACTACAATGAAACAGTGTTAGCATGTGCATTTCATCAGACAGCTGACCTCAGAGTGAAATAAGCGGCCAAAATAATGTGACCTGCAGAAGTGTTATTTTGCATGGTACTGCTACACTGGTTGCATCTGAGGTGTCATTCTGCTGTAATTGTCATGAGGGATGTCTCTGGTGTCTATTCTAAGCCAAACACAAGCACTTGTACACTGAGTAAAGCTCATTTGAGTGCATTGTTATGGGACCAGCAGTTGCAGGCACCAGTACAGGGTTTTACAGGAGTGTTGACAAGTTTGGCACACACATGCCTACTACATCTGCAAGATGAGCTGAGGTGTTTTGAGACTCTGACAAGTGTGTTTTATATAAAAATGAACTGTACATAACCATTTTTCTATGCTACCTCCTAAATCAGCAGTCCAGACACTAATTAGTGTATGCGGCGTGTCCCGCGTAGCATAGTTTTGGTTGTTTTGTGTAGTCTTTTTCCTGTGGGATAGCTCAGTAGACTTAATGTTTAAATTGCAGAGCTGTTTCATGACCCCTTTTGCCTAGGGAAAGATTGCCAGCAGCACATAGGGCATGGCAGCTGGTTACAGGCCTCTTCCAGCTTGTTGTCACCAGACAACAGGGTCAATGAGGATGCCTGGGTGTTGTCTTTTGGGCTGCCCTAAGATACACAAGGAAATGGCCTTGGGTCTGAAAGCTCATTTTTCATCAGTGTCAGTGTCATGGTAACTGTTTTAAGTTGTCCAGCCCACCAGAAGTCAGTTTGACTGTATTGCATGCGTGTGTAAACTTGGAAAAACAGAAAAAGTAGGGGGGTAGGCAATGGAAAAATATGAAAAAAACCACTTTCATGTGCCTGTGTCTCAAATGCAACATTTCTGAAAATCAGATATATTACTTGATGTACATGCCAATTTTGGAGGCATTCTGACCATATCTAGGCTGTTTTTCATGGCATCAGATATGCATGATCCAACACGTCAGCAGCGTTGTGAACGCCACATCAAGGCACTTCACATAATGGGCCATAACTTAAAGATGCAGCAACGTTCAAGGGTGTCACTTTGGATTTGACTTAGCTATTGTCTAAGGGTTGCACTGATAGCAGATTGAATGGTGTTCAGGTGGGACAAGTGTCTCTGACAGGTCACGGTATACATTTAAATTGGGAAGTTCAGGCAGTAAGAGGTCCCGTGTTTTTAAAAATAATTTTTGCCTTGTTTGAAAATTTGCAGTTGGGCTGAATGTGGGAATTTGCTGGAAATTTGTGGTTAGCTGAGAGGAGACATGTTTGGTGCTTTGATTCATACCATCCTGAGCTTATCCAGTGGACATTTGTGGGCCTATGTTGAGTTGCCTTTGGCGTAGTGATTTGAGGGGCACGCTGATTTCAGCTGTGCTTGGGTGTGGGGTTGGTAAGGAACCAGTTTCATAGCCAAGAAATGAGACGGGTCATGTGCTGTTTTTTTTGGTATTTTATGCATGGCAAATGTGCAGCTGGTGGGCGGTAGTGCTTTTTAGGGAATTGAACAATTAGGGGATGACTGGGATTGACTAAGGCTAAGAGACTGGACAGTACGGAAACACCACTGTGGTCCGTGGCCTGTACCACTGAGGCTACGCCGCGTATCGGTTGACCATTGGAGTCATAATTCAACAACTTGCATGTATAATACGCTTAAACTGAAATGTCTGCAAGCCTATTACTACCAAAGAACATGCGTAAATATTGTAGACTGATATAAAAAAAAAAAACGATGCACTTGCCGCGGGGCATGTCTAATTATCCCCTTGTCTGTAGTATGTCCAAATGGGGGAAAAATATATAGTTATTTCCAAGTCTGAATATTTTAAACAAAATATTCACCTGAACGATCACAGGAGTACGCACATTCAAACCGGCAGTCGCTACAGTATCATCAGTGTTGGTAAGAGCCGAAGAAGTAAGGAAAACTAGAGCGGGGGGGGGGGGGGGGGGGGGGGGGGGGGGGGAGTGTCAGGTCTCAGTCAAATGACTTTGATCTCCGAAATAAACTCCCTGATCGGACACTCGACTGAGGCGAAAAGAACCACTGGCAAAACTGCCCTACTGAACTCGCATTGCAACTAGTAATATCTCTGTTATAAATATTCTTAGTGTGTCTCACAATAATACTGCACAAAAGGTGTACAGGAAGCATTTATACGTTAATTCATTTAGCCCCAAGTCCCTACAGCAGGAGATTGATTGACCATGACTATAATTCAAGGGTAGTGCCAGATCAGCTTGGCGCCTTCAGGCGCCAAACTAATCTGGCACTACCCTTGAATTATCATGGTCAATTAATCTCCTGCAACTGGTACATAGTCATTAGGCAACACCTCCAACATTTCAGAAATGGGACCTTGGGGCTACAAGGGGTAAAGAGCGCGCAGCCGGCGGCCGTTGCAGTATCGTAGTATCCGACAGTACTCGGGCCAAAGCCGGGTCAACTCCGGCAGTTGACGCCATGGGGGCAAGTTGATATGTGTGCTAGTCCGTGAGTTTGAACCTTACAGGTGAAATCCGAAAGGTCCAAAATCACAGACCAGCAAGATTATACAGTTCAATCGCCTGATTTGGGGGGGTGGGGGGTTACAGGGGTTCCGGATCCCCCCCCCCCCCGACCCAAAATTCTTTAAAACGCTATGACAAAGTCCCTTTTGTGGTATTTGGAACCCCCCCCCCCCTTTTTTTTTTTTTTTTTTTTGGGGGGGAAGGGGGGTGTTTGGACACCCCCGTCGTTTCATATTTTGGCGAATGGTGAGAGCCTTAACACGCACGCTCTATCTCTTCCCCCCCCCCCCTCTCCCCGCCTACCCCCTGCCCCCCCCCCCCCCCACCCCACCCCCCCACCTCCCCGCTTTTCGAATTCAGTTTTGGAAACAAAGTCTAGCGTCGGGGAGGCCTTTTATATATCAAGTTGAAGGGCCCAAACAAAAAGTTGGAAACCCCGCCCCCCCCCCCCCCCCCTCTTTATGTCTCAAGAATAGGCACCTCAATGTCGATCGAGGCCAACGGTTTTACTAAATGCAAATACCGCTGCCGGCGGCACCGCCGTGCGACGTAACCGACTGCTCCCTCACAGGCTCATTAAAAAATAAAAATGACAAATAAAAATGTGCCTTTGAGCTAGGGGCAGTCGGTTGCGCACGCGGTGGCGCAGCGATATTTGCATTTAGTAAAACCTCGTTCGATTGGTGCCTATGGTGTCAAGACTACCGTGGGCTGTAAACGTGAGACTACAGAATCATGTATGCCAGCCTTTTCTCTAAGTAATGCGAACCACATAATACTAAACCCAATCACAGTAAATTATGTGTCCGCACGATGGTTCAATATTTCCCGGAGTAACAACTTATGAGTTTAGTACACCTCAGACATGCATACCGTTATTGCAAGTCAAGTTACAAGTTTCCTGGCAATATAGCAACAGATTATCAATTTCCACAGTATCACATAAAAAAAGAAAACAATCGGCGAAGAGAGTAAAACCAAGATGTCGGACCGCGTCGTTAGCAATGCAGCGATCGCTTTGCCGACTTGAAATGCTGAAAATTTTAGAAAGGAAGGCTTCAGAGTCAAAAATAGACTGTCACAGAGACCTCGGCAAAAGGTTGGGGATATGTTTACAGTACACATAACCACGCCAGCACGACCAGGGAGCGATAAAGCCGCAGGGGTGAGGCCCTGCACGGCCACATGATACGGCCTTGTAACCGGCTGAGCCGGGTGCGGCGCGTGCCCGCCATCAGTTGCTAATGATGCGTTTGACAGGAGCCAGGGCCTTCCTATTGGGACGCTGATGCGGAGTATACCGTGGGCTGTAAACTGACGTGAGACTACATAATCACGTATGCTACAGCCTTTGCTCTAAGTAATGCGAACCACATAATACTGAACTCCTCAGCTCAGTATAATCACAGTATTTCCCGGAGTAACAACCGACTTATCAGTATAGTCCACCTAGGACATACGTACTCAGTGTTATTGCAAGTGCATGTACTCCAAGCCATTGATCAACGCGAGCCAAGCTAATCTGACACTACCCTTGAATTATCATGGTCGAGCCATCTCCTGCAACTGATCAGTGATAGCAAATTTTACAAAAGAGGATGTAATAGATTAAAATGGGTTCATATGGTCTCGGAGAAAGTATGGCATCACATCGCACCAAACCTGTGCAGCGAAATTCACCTAGTATCCTTCTTCCAGAGGCATAGATCCTCATGAGCCCCTGCTGATTGCTGGGGTCCACGAGGATCTATGTTTCTTGCTGCCTCGGTACCATCTGCGAGCTATTCATCGGACTGCCTGTTTTTATATCTATTGTTACCCGGCGGCGTCATTTACATATACTTGATTTTTTAAAAATAAAATGTTATTCATTCCGACCTTACATCTGAGTCGACGGTAGTCCTTGACGGAAGAGGGCGTCATGATATACAATTTACGTTTTTTCTTAACCCTTTTAACCCTAAGGCCTCGTTTCGCAAATTTTAGAAGGATCATCGGCTTAACAACTGTGTACCAGCTCCAGGAGATGGCTCGACCATGATAATTCAAGGGTAGTGCCCGATTAGCTTGGCGCCATTAGGCGCCAAGCTAATCTGGCACTACCCTTGAATTATCATGGTTGACCCATCTCCTGCGTTAGGGCTTCGGGGGCTAAATGGGTTAACCCCTTCACTGCCGCTGGTCGCAGACTGTGTTATGAAATCGGCTGTGATTAAATCAGCCCCAGCCGTCCCAAGGAACTTGAACACGGATACAAAGTGACGTCAGCAAGATATATATATATTAAATATATATATTATATATATAATATATATATATATATTATATATATATATATATATATATATATATATATATATATATATTATATATATTATATAATATAATATATATATATTATATAT
The DNA here is from genome assembly GCA_036245525.1 of Semisulcospira habei. NCBI lineage: Eukaryota > Metazoa > Mollusca > Gastropoda > Semisulcospiridae > Semisulcospira > Semisulcospira habei. The sequence continues at coordinate 50,908,359 of BTPG01000004.1, read as the reverse complement.
ATATATATATATATATAATATATTTTATTGGCCCAAAGCCAAAAGATGCACTCACGTAGCTGCAAGGGACGTAATTTTTCATTCAAGTCTGAGAATGCAGTGCTATATATTAATATGGATCCTCATCAGCCCCCGTTGAACTGCGGGGTTGCCTGAGGATCTATGTCTCTTGCAGCGGGATTGTCAGTTCACTTTTTCCTGCAAGTGATGGGGTTAAACTGTATTGCTTTGTACCGGCATGCCTTATTTGCCGGTGTGCTTATTGTTTTCTATGCGGCCTGGGTCACTGAGAATGGATACAACAATGATACAACAGTGTAGATGAACTTGACGCGGCCGTGTCATGTCATCCCAGCTCATCATCGATAATGAATCGCTAAGGACATAATCCGGGCATTGAACCGGCCGCTAACACAGCTGTAGTTAATCAGTTTGCTTGTGTGCACTTGAAAACTAAATGACATTACACGACGGCGGGAAGTCTAGAACTTGTCAGTTTGAGAAACTATTATTCGCATTGACTCTGTTGCGGGCATTGACTATCAGTGCTATTCAGTCTAGCACCACCTTTGAACCGTCATGATCAGCCCAGGCCGCCTGAACTGTAAAATGTAGTTTTTAGATAAGAACCCAACGGATAGAGCAACACGCTTACAAAAGACAGTTACAACACAAGTTTTTAGATAACTTTTTATAAAAATGACTGTTTGTGGGTGCTTTTCAGATGCCAGTGTTACATTTTTCACACAGAAAAGATGGAGTAGTGCTGATTGATTTGACCGGTGGAAATAATCTGTCTGCTAGATCCCACAGGCACTGGATGATCGTTGCTTAACCCTTTGCATCCTGATTACTGCCTGAAATAAATTTGACTATAATAGTTCAAGGATGGTGCCAGAATAGCTTGGCACCTGAGGCGCCAAGCCTATTCTGGCACCACTGACCCTTGAACTAAAATGGTTGACCTATCTCCCAATCTGTAATGTAGCCTTCATAGGACACTAAACAAATTTTACCAAATTTGCCACATGATGTAATGGGTTAATCGATCACCTATATGTGACACGGGTAAAAACAGCACACTTGTGCGATTCCTTACTACCCGTGTTATAGAGGTGGTCGATCATCTCGTGTCTGTGTTAGACCCTGGGTTGCCGCTCCGAATCCTAGTCCACACAAAGTTGTTATTGCACAGTGGAAGCTGGTAACTGAACAAAAGGCTTCAAAGCCGAGCGAGCGGCAAATTGTCCTCGGAATGACCGGAAAGTTAAAAAGATCATGCGTTTCATTGTGACTGACATGACATCGCCGGTTCAACTGATTAATATTGTAGCTTAGCGTGGTACTGACTTTATAGATATTGCTTCTTGTGTGTTGGAGATTGTTGTCTCCCTTCTTGTAAAATGGGTTTGCATTATAAATAGGGTCTTGTTTGGTTCCGCGTGTACAGGCGTTTCACCACTGATGGACGCAGCTTACATGATGTAAAGAAAACCCCAACAAGAAAGAAACACGCTTAGAAAGGACAAGTACAACGCAAAGTGGTGTTGAATTTTTATTTTTAAGCGTGTTTCTTTCTTTGTCATGGGACTTTCGTTGCATATCAGTAAAGTCACACGTTTGGCCGCTGTCACCTTTTTGGTCTGAATTTTAGTTGTGTGATCTGGCTACACCTCTACAGTTTGCGGGGGACTGGATTGGCTCAGGTAGTAGCTAGAGCCAGGGTTATACAGACCGGCCTATTCGGAGCCCGGTCTTTGAAATCACCTTCATCGTGGCGGCAAAAGACGTCAAGCCTTAACTCATTCGAGACGAACTGCATCCGGATACGCGGCTTCAGTCGCGTATCCGGATGCAGTTCGTCTCGAATGAGTTAAACGCCCACTACCGCCGTAACTGTTCAAAGATACACTTCTGTAAATGCTTACGAAACGCTACATTCAGGTCTAGCTATGTTTCATTTAGACACAGGGCAATCCAGTTCAGCACAGTCGTCTTTATCAAGTAACCTGACAATGATTCTACTCCGTTCTAGAAATACAACGCGATCAGTGCGAGAAACAGCAAAAAATAGACTGACACGCTAACGGCAGCGTAGAATAAATAAGTGCGATTACGCGTGTGCTTTTGATGCGTGTCCAAACTGCTGTTAAAGTTCATTAGCTGTGTCGACAAGGCATAACAAACACTGTTGACAACTGTTGCTGAAATGGGTCTTCAGATTTATGTGTAATGGTACTTTAATCATTTAACTCATTTGAGATTTGCCGTCTCCGGATATGCGGCTTATGCCGCGTATCCGGAGGCGGTACACCTCGAATGAGTTAACGTTTCTACCGTTCAAGTTTGTGGCCTCTTCCACACTCATTCTACAGGTCCAGTACCACTGACCAATGTGTAGACTCGCGTGTGTGGGTGCGTAAGGAGTGTAAGAGCCAGAGCCATGAACACTGTATGCGTGGTCAGAGTGTTGTACAATGAACGCCTGCGGTCCGGCACTGTCCGTGATTTCCCGGGTGGCACGTCAACATCGATCTCCGGATGTATTCAGCCGCTGCTTCCGGCGCTTGCTGCGGTACCGGCTACACTACAACTGCCGAGGCACGCACATAAAAGTAATGCAGCGTCAAACTGAGACGGAGGCGTAGATCCCATCACTAGAACTGTGTGAAGTCATGATTTCTTCTAATGGGAACCACTGCGCCGGCGATAACTGACTAACTCCATCAGCTATAGGGCTCGGGAAGTTCCCCGCGTTGATAAGGAGCGTGGGCTGCCGCGCCGCCATCGTGAGAGGACACGCTAGCCTGGCGATAGACTTAAGATAGTAGCGGCGAAGTAGTCAGTGTTTCAACACGTTTTTCTTCTTTTTCTTCCTCTTTGGAAACAAACAAAAATAGATTCTGGTTTCAGTCCTACGGTGATGGCAAGACTTTCTCTTATTGCCCATAGCACATCAGGACTTTCCTGACGGCATTGTCCTGACAGCGATTTCCCGATGAGCTCATGAGTCGGTGAAGATGGCCGCCACGACTAGCGTGATGACGTCAGCTTCCCGAGCCCTATAGCCCTGTACGTCCGATTGTCCAAGAGAAATAGATGGTTACTATGAACCCCTGCATGACTTTTATGCGGCAAAGGTTCATGAGATTCTGGCTGTGCCTCTTGTCATAATCCTTCACAGAAAGGCCGCATTTAGTCACTTCTTCAGATGGAGGGAAAGCCGAACAGAAGGCAACACTGATCCAAGCCACAGTCGGGCTCACAGTGTCAGCGCGGCGTGTGTTTGCCGGTGAGCTACCGTGACTGCCCATTGCGCGGCACAGACCATCGGGCTGCCGTTTGCCCTCGCACGGCCGTGCGTGGGCCAACGGCGGCCGATGTCGGCCCGCCGGTGGCCGCCTTTCGCGCTTTGGGGTGTGAGTTACTTCCGGTCCGCTCTGCATTTTGTCAGTCCAGCCGGCGTGGCCAGCGGTTTCAAGTTAGCACCGGGTGTACAGGAAGTTTCTTACCCGCGCTAAGTATTGTTGTGTATATGTCTTGTTTTGATATCTCATTAAACCCTTGACTGCCGAGAGAAAAGTGAACACGATTCAACTACAAAAGACATAGATCCTCATGACCCCCCGCGACTGCGGGGGTTCATGAGGATCTATGCCTCTTGCTGAGACCAATTTATATACATCTTTCTTGGACGGTGTTGGCTTTTGGTCGTTCAATGAATAGATTTGTCAGAAACAAAAGTGTACTTACAGCGGCAAGGAATGGGTAAAGTCTTCATAGTCGATAACTCATTCGAGACGCCGTGCCGCCTCCGGATACGCGGCATAAGCCGCGTCAGTATCCGGAGGCAGCAGGTCTCGTTTGGAGTTAATCGTAGGACGGTGACACAAGCGTAAAGCCTTCCTCTGAGTACAAAACTGACGGAGTTCTGCGGATTGAGAAAGACATTCGTAAACGGCTGGCGGAACTGTGTTTGACATTTCTCTTCATATTTTGTTTCAAATGTCGTTTAAAGGGACCTACCCCAAGAAAGTTTTACTTATTCGCAAGACGTCCTCTATAAATTGTTAGTGGTATGTCTTATAATACATATTAGGCTGGATAAAAAGGCTAAATTAACTTACGAATTTCAGTGTCGTAAAATGTAAGGGGCCTTTACTGCTTTTCTTTTCCTTTGTACGTAGGAGATTTCGAACGATGCGCACAACTGATGGGCAGTAGAAAACCGCTGTAACGTTACGATTGCCTACTCCGCACATGGATTGTGACTGAAGGAAGGCAAGAAAAGTCTTCAACAGCATTGAGAATAATAATAATAATAATAATACCGTTATTATATAGGCGCTTTTTCTCAATTTTGGGGCGAATCGACTCAAAGCGCCGCGAACTGAAACCCAACACGCACACTCACGTAACAGACGCGTATTTACGCCATTTAAGACAAACACAGTACAAGACAGACGAAGGGCCAGTTCAGCTACTGAAGTTACAGACATTTTTGATCGCTTGTATTTGAAATTTGTAAAGTGGCCTGAAACCGGTACCAAAGTGTGGAGGGGGGGTGGGTGGGGGGGGGGGGGTGGAAGAACCGGAGTACCCGGAGAAAGAACCCCCGACGGGAACCCGTAAAATCGGCAAATTTCCTTTTAGAATCAAAGCCCGTCCTAGAGCAGATGGCTTAAAATAATTTCATCCAGTAGAAAAATGGCCTTGTATCACCGAGGACAGGTTTACCCAATCCTCAAAATGCCATCGGGTGGCCCGCGCACGGGCGTCTAGTGCACGGGCCAACGGCGGCCGACGTCGGCCCGATGGCCTTTTGCGCATTGGGAAACAAAGCAACTGTGTTGACGTAGTGAATATCTTCAAGGACAAGATAGTCACGCAAAAGAAACAAATCTTGTTTTGTGCTTAACCCTTATCATTCGGAATCAGTATACCGGTGTGTGAAATAAGTTTGACTAAAATAGGTCCAGGGTAGTGCCAGAATAGCTTGGCGCCTCTAGGCTTTTCTAGCACCAGCCTTGAACTAAAGCCTTTGGTCTATATCCTTATCTGTAAGTACTATAATGTAGCTTGCATATGGCAGCGTACAAATGTGAAGCTTTTAGCCTCGGTATGATATGGATTAATTGATACAGCAAAGATTGTAATATGCTGGACTGGACTTAGGCTGGACCAGGCGTGTTCGGTGCCCGCTGACGGAAACTGTGTTTACTGATGCAGTCTTCGTCATTTCAACACTCAACAATGCCTAGCTGTCCTCCGAAGCCTGGAGTCAAAGTGGTGTCAGCAAGAGGCCTAGACCCTCATGAGCCCCCGCAGTCGCGGGGGCTCATGAGGGTCTATACCTCTTGCAGATGGGTGTGTTCAAGTTGACTCGGCACTGCCAACGGCGTTTTTTTTTTATGTCTGTAAAAGACGCACTAGTCCGCATGTTGAAACCTACCCCTGAAAAGAAGGCGACCGATGACTGTCGCCGCGCTTGCAGATTTTAGAGTTGACTGACTTGCAGAGTTCGATGACTGACGCTTAACCCAGCACAGATAGAACCGATCTCGGTCAGGCAAGAGATATTATATAGATTCTCATGAGCCCCCCCCCCCCCCGGAAGTTGCGGGGGCTTATGAGAATCGACGTCTCTTCAGGAGTCTGAGTGCAGACTAAAACGGAACTAAATGGCCGCGCAGCCGGCCGGTTGGCCCAGGCTGAGTTCATCGTTCAGAAAAGACCGCTGTCAGCTCCTCCGGCAGTGACTCTCACTATGCCTGTGATCTGTACCCAATGCGCAAAAGGCCATCGGGCCGACGTTGGCCCGCGCACAGCCGTGCGCGGGCCAACGTCGGCCTGATGGCCTTTGCGCGCTACCTGCCGGGTAGGGAATAGGGCTCATGACACATTCGTCAGTTTTTTTGGTTTTTTTTTTTTTTCAGTCTTTGATTGCATGCAACTCGTTATGTCTCGAGACGTTGACAGATGATCGTGTTTAATGTGATATTTCAGTTGTAGATGGAGGAGCTTTAATCTCTTTAAGTACAACACTGTCATAGGTCTAGAAACAATGACAAATAACCATGGTTACTGCGCTATTTCCTTGGTAGATGGGGTTGACCATTCCGTCAGTCTTAGCGGGACAAACCCAAACTGTACTTGTGTGATAGCAACTGCTGGTCGTCAGTTGGAAACGGTGCGGCAAACGCTGCCGATTGTGAGGAGTTCTGTTAAAGTACCATCACGCATAAATCTGAAGACACATTTCAGCACCAGTTGTGTTTGTTATGCCTTGTCAATACACCTAATAAACTTTAACAGCAGTTGGGAGACGCAGCAAAAACACACGCGTAATAGCACTTAAGTTTTTCTGCGCAGCTGTTAGCGTGTAAGTCTATTTTTAGCTGTTTCACGCACTGAAACGGAGTAGAGTCATTGTCAGGTTACCGTGTACGATGATATAAAGACGTTTGCTGAACTAGATTGTGTGTGGGCGGGCGGGGGCGGGGAGGTGGTGTGCCATGGGGAGGGGGGTGGGAGGGGGGGAGGGGGGGGGGGAAACCAGAAACCAACCAGAGCATCATCCTTTTTTTTTCCCTTTCTTTTTTTGTGCTGTTGTTCATGGCGTTTTTCCTTATACTTACCAAAAAAAAAAAAAAAATCCGCTCTCGGTGCCTTAGCCCTCCCAGGAGATAGAGGGAAAACCCTTTACGGTGTCTCACCGGGTAGGCCTTTTGATTACTGCCCCTCTAGCAGCAGTCAAAGGGGGCCCTGGGGCTGGCGGCGGCGCCGGACTGAGCGCCCCACACAGAGGATTCTCGGTGGGGGGGGGGGGGGGGCGCGACGGCGGCGGTGCCGGTGCGGGCCTCTGGGCACCACCAGTTCATTGGGCCATCGCGGTAGACACTCTTGGAAGGTCTCCGCCACGGGACAGGGGGGATAGGACATCCCAGGGGGGCGAGGTACCCACCCATGTTGGCACTCCGCCACCATCCGACTCCCCGCTCGCCTGAGTACAGTCGCCAAAAGTCAAAATAAAATAAGTAAAGGTGGTCTAGCATCCTTCGCCAATGCACTCCCTGGGGCACACGGTAAGGAGTAGGTTAAAAAAAAAAAAAAAAAGCCTCCTAAAAACACATGAAAAAGCAAAGGTTGTATACAGGACCAACCTCAGACCATAAAAATCCCAAAACTAAAAACCAAACTGAGACCTTGGACTGGGCCGGACTCACGTGGAGTAAGAGTAGAACAACGGCGCGGTAGGGGAGGTCTTGCCCCTTCGGGCACTCTACTCTGAGGCGCGGCCATACATTATGCGCAAACAACAGACAGAAAGATAAGCCCCCCCCCCCTCCCCCACCCCCCTCCCGGCGGCCACCCCCCAGGACTGACGAAATCAGCGAGAGCTAAAAGTCCTTACAAAACTCGCAATCGCATGAACTAGATTGTCCTGTAGTGAACCACTAACTAGACCTGTCTGTAGCGTTTCGTAACTATCTGTTACAGAAGTGTATCTTTGAACAGTTACGGCGGTAGTGTTTCTGTAAACAGTCATTAAATTTTTCCAAAGTAATAAAGTCTTCTGTTCTGAGAAGGCAAAGAAAGTAACGTATATATATATATATATATATATATATATATATATATATATATATATATATATATATATATATATATATATATATATATATATATTTTTTTTTTTTTTTTTTTTTTTTTTTGGGGGGAAAGCTATATATTCATAATAATACAACGAACATCTCGCTTTTCACAAAAATGGACTGTCTTTTGCTTTCACAAGGCAGTCTGCTGGACAATTCTGATAGAAATGTCATTGAAAGGGAAGAAAGCAAATATTGTGCTCTTAAACACAATGAGCGCTAAAGTCAACATTGCCAGGTTGGGACGGTTGTCCGGCCTCTGAACATCACCATGACTAATTCAAAGTTGGCCGTACCAGAACAGTTTCAACGCCTATTCTGGCACCACCTTTGAGTTGAACTGTCCTGACTAGTCGATCTTCTCTTGTTGTGGTGTGTCAGGGCTTAGTGGTTTAACCATCGTCGATCGAGAGATGACGCAGCTGGATACACGGCAAAAATCGCGTCCTCGCATGCGGCGCGTCTCAACTAACGGTGAGGTTTCGTTTGCGACGACGCACGACTGAGAGCGAAATGACGACAGATAACCAGTTCTATAAGCACAGCCAACACTCCAGACATCTCCAAGAGGCATAGATCCTATTGTCTATGCTTATGGCACACGCTGGTTATCCGCCTTGATTTCGCGGCTCTCGTTTGTTGATGCCGGGAAGGCAGCCGTTCAGTGGTAGCGCCGCGCCGGAGCCAACCAGTGAGCAGGCGTTGTAGGCTCAGCCGGTGTCTCTTTGACGGCAGCGTGGAACACCGTGTGAAGATGTCAACACTTTGCGCTCAGTGTAACAGTGGGATTTTCTTAACTCATTCTACCCCAACACCGAAATCCCCAAATTTTGCCGTTGTCCTCTGAAGACTGCTTTGCAGTGCAGGACACAGATCGACCATGATGGTTCAAGGGTGATGCCAGAATAGCTTGGCGCCCATAGGCGCCAAGCTATTCTGGCATCACCCTTGAACTATCATGGTCGATCCTTATCTTGCTGTGGTGTGTCTGGGGTAGAAAGAGTTAACCAGATGCAAACAGTCTGCCGCTCCAGACAGTATTCGAGTTGGAAGAGAGATTTGAAGCCGGACCTTGTGAAAATGTCGTCTCAGTGATCGTGTTCAACTGTGTGATTCAGTTTCCAGGCAGGCCGCCCTAAATGTGATATAGCTGGAAACCACTTGATACACAGCGTGTTATCGGCTTGATAAAATCGGAGTGGCAACTTGCTATAAATCTGCTAATTGAGACACAGTAAGTCCATTTTTTTCTCTGAAAAGCAAGACTTCTTTCGCCTATTGTATGTTTAACAATGAAATCTCGCTTTAAACCCTCAGTTTGACTGTTGAGACAAATCAGCTGCAAGAGGTATAGATTCCCATGAGCCCCCGCAGTTGCGGGGGCTCATGAGCATCTATACCTCTTGCTGAAACCTTTTTCTCCCCCCCCCCCCCGAACCCCCCCCCCCGAACCCCCCCCCCCCCCCCCCCCCGTATGCTTCCTGTTACAGTTGGGGGTCCTTGGCGTTGAATTTACAAAGATTCCCAAAACACCATCTACGTCCACTAGCATTGAAGGGGTTAACGAAATATGGGCTCACTGTTGTTTGCCTTCACTGGGCAGAAATGCAGAAAAGCTGCAGCGGCAGTCGCCGTGTTCATCTCATCAAATTTCCTGACATATAACTTTTCCGTTCTATCTGTGTAGATGCCAGAAGCAAAACCAGGCCGTTCCCGTAGTTGTTGCTGTGTCACTGTGTCTGTTGGATGGAATCTTCATGGGCATTGGCAGCCTGGAACATACATTGCAGCGATGTTGATGTCAGCTCATCGCGACTGCTGTGCAATATTTCTCGTGTTGGCTGTCTCTCATCTGGCCCGTGTTGCCGGTGGAGATCATCTTCTGACCATTGGTATGTGAACTATCCACATTTTGTATTCATTCATACAATGTCATAATTGATTAAATTTTGTTTGTTGGTTCAGTCGTTCGTCGTTTTTGTTTGTTTATTTGTTTGTGTGGCTTGCTTGCTTGTTTGTTTGTTTGTTTATTTGTTCATCCGTCCGTCCATAATGTAATCCAATGAGATAACAATTTAACCGGCCGTTCAGTGTCAGTCGGATGCAGATTGTGTTTCTGCATTCTTATTAATTCAACACAAAAATGTCCTAGCTTTGCAAGGAACACAGATTCAAAGTGATGCCAGCAAGAGGCATAGATCCTCATGAGTCCCCGCGACTGCGGGGACTCATGACGATCTATACCTCTTGCAGATGGGTGTTCGGATTTTCTCGGCACAAAACGGGTCAAGATAAGAGTCACTGTATTTCTCTTGTGTCTTTATTCCACGTTGGCATAACAAGTTGAGAAAGGGTGATTTTTAGTTCAGTTTCAAATCAGAAAATGGCCGTTTGCCTGAGAACTGATCTACTTCGAACCTGCATTAGACTATATATCAAGTTTCATCACTGAATTTCGCTTTCCGCTGAAAAGGGAAAAAGTGTATTCAATATCCGTCTTTGGCAGGAAACTAAATGTTGGGGTTTTGTGCATCATCCATGAATTATGTATCTATAAGATTTTGCATTCAAGTGTCATCTGAAACACTGAACTACGACTGCATATCAAGTTTCACTTGCACTCACGCTGATGAACATATCCATAACACAGGAAATCGTTTTGCGGCTTTCAGGTGGAGTCTGGAGTATAACATCAATGAGGATGCAAATGATCGTCTTGTTCTATACCTGCGTATTTCTCTGTGGGCTGGCGATTGGGTGCCTGATAGGCGGGGGCAGGGGATCTAACTGTTTGTCTGTCCAGCGCTGAGTGATTCCTCTTGGTTTGTGTATAACATCAATGGACTCCCGGACATTTTATGTGTGTAATTCATACGTGCTATGTCATCCCGTCTTTTTAGTTCATTTTGAACAGTACGTGAATGACAGGCACATTAAGCGTGTGCGTGTGTGTTTGAGGGGCGGTGGGTGAGGGAGGGAGGGGGGGGGGTGCAAGGGAAAGAGGAGCAATGTTCTCGTCAGATTACCCCATTAGCCCCAGACGCCCTACAGCAGGAGATGGCTTGACCGTGATAATTCAAGGGTAGTGCCAGATTAGCTTGGCGCCGTCAGACGCCAAGCTAATCTGGCACTACCCTTGAATTATCGTGGTCAGTCCATGGTCACACCATTTACACTGATCAAAGTGACCTTATTTTGATCAGGTTACAATTAAAATCAACTAGCTGAAGTTACTCTTTAACTGGGGGAAGCTCGCTACACTGTATTAGTCAGACACACCGTCTAGATCGAAGTTGACCTCCTTTTTTCTTAAATCAAAGGCTCACTGCACTACCGCCGTAACTGTTCAAAGATACACATCTGTCAAATAGTTACGAAACGCTACACACAGGTCTAGTTATGGTTCATTTAGACACAGGACAATTCAGTTCAGCACACGTCGTCTTTATATCAAGTAACCTGACAATGACTCCACTCCCTTCTAGAAATACAGCGCTATAAGTACGAGAAACAGCTGAAAATAGATTGACACGCTAACGGCAGCGCAGAAAAAACTTAAGTGTGATTACGCGTGTGAGGCTTTTGCTGCGTGTTCAAACTGTTGTCAAAGTTCATTAGGCCTGTGTCGACAAGGCATAATAAACAACGGACAAAAGGTGCTGAAACGTGTCTTGAAATTTACGCCTAAATGGTACTAATTTAAGTCAGTTTTTTTACCCCCACCACAACGCAATACATATGAAACACAACATGTGGATCAAAATAATATGCCATTACAAAATTTCCAGTAAAATTTCATTTTAAAGTCATCGATTCTAGTCGAAGAACTTGGTTTCCAGATGACGTCCGGTCTCTTTCTGCCTAGATCACGTGACAGATTCGCAATGTCTCCTGGGTCATAAGTGGCTGAGCGGCGGCGCGGTGTGCAAGCGGTGGCCGATATGAATTGAAAATTGGTCAGTACATCACACTCTCGCTCATAACGCCGCTTGTTGCAAGAAGCAGGGATCCTCACCAGACATGAATAGGCGGTTATTGGTGCCTTTTGCTTCCTCCATTAAATCCCCTCGGCAGAATGTACTGTTTGTGATTACGGTTTAAATCTGCGGCCTTGAGTAGTACCATGAAGTGCTGTTGCATTTACTTGGCATTACCTAGTGCGCAAAGACCATCGGGCCGCCGTCGGCCGCCCTTGACCAGCGCACGGTCGTGCGTGGGCCAACGGCGGTCGACGTCGGCCCGATGGCCTATTACGCACCGGATAACTCCCGGCTTTCGCTGCTAGTGAACGCAGACAGAACTTGAGAAGTCAGGGCCGGGGGGGGGGGGGGGGGCATAACTCGCGCTAGTAGGCCATTCCTCGTCCTGCTAGAGTCCAAAATAGCTCAGGCGGTTAAACGTCGGAGCAGGAGAGCGAAGGGAATCGCCGGGTCGTGGGTTCGAATCCCGTCCCGGCCCCGGTAGCTGGACTCACAATCCGGCAGGGGGAAAAAACGGATTTGTTCAATAGCATGTCCGTTGAAAGGTCCTGGTAAATCAAAGTGGCACAGTTGGAGTGCGCCTGAGTTGATCAGTGTTCAGGTCGTACTCCATAGGCAATAGATTTCCCTGTCCCCCATAACCCGCCCGTCAGGGCCGTCCATGATCACCTCGGTGCTGTGGACGTTTAACCCGAATTAACCAACCAACCTCGTCCTGCAGGGGGAGCTGGGTGGCTCGGTGGCCGCGTCTAGTTCGACTCTCGACCAAAAGGTCGTGGGTTCGAAACTAGCCGGCTGGGGTCAAAATTTGTACAGCGGGCCTCTTTTCGGTGCCCCGTCTTTGAAATCACCTATGTAGTGGACAAAAGACGTTAAGGCCTAAACGTTTACCGTTTTCCTTGGCCTGCGGCCAATCCGTGATGCGAACATCATCGATCGCACCAGTAATGAATGAACGGTTACTGGGATATGCGGTTTGCACAGGAACCCCATTACCTCAAAAACATTGTGCGCCGTGTGCTTTGATTAGGCTATAACGAACCATAGAAAACAAAATGATCAGTCAGTTTGTAGCCTAACTACAAACAGACTGATCAGGGTTTTTTTTTCCCCCTGTGGTTCGTTCTCATTCCTAGCCACAAGCTGGGGTAGACATACGCGTTTCAAGACACGCATCAAAGAATCGTATTTCAGGTCAGTCTCGGGTGTTCTGTCATCAGACCTCAGTCAACAGACTTAAAGGCCCATTACCACCTTGACTGTTCAGAGATACACTCCTCTGACAGATGGTTACGAAACGCAACACACAGGTCTAGTTATGGTTCATTTAGACACAGGACAATCCAGTTCAGCACACGTCGTCTTAGTAACCTGACAATGACTCCACTCCGTTCTATAAACACAACGCTATCAGTACGACTATAGATTGACACGTTAACGGTTGCGCAGAATAATAAGTGCGATTACGCGTGTACTCCAGACCCAAAAAGTGACTGCCAAGCGTGACTGCTAACGATTACGCGTGTGCTTATGCTGCGTGTCCAAACTGCTTTTAAAGTTCATTAGGTGTGTCGACAAGGCATAACAAACATAATTGGTGCTGAAATGTGTCTTCAGAGTTACGCGTAAGGTACTTTGAGGGGATACAGAACACATCAGCCAGGATTGTCACCAAAATAAAACTCTGAGATTACACAAACCCGGCCCTTAAATCCTTCCTCACAGCAGAGCATAGACTACAAAATTCTCTCGTTAACGTACCACTGTAGCCATGGCACTGGGTTCCTCAATATCATCACAGTATCGTCCATACCTACAAACCCACCAGATCCTCCCCTCCTCCTCTCAGACCAGACTCGTCGATCCTCGTCATCCCCGGCTTTGAAGAAGGCGTTAAACAAAAGGAGGCCTGAAGCAAGAGCTTTCAATTGATTGATTGATTGTACATTGCTTAACGTCCCGACAGCAACAAGACTTTCTCAGGACGTGCCTGCAATGCTTGTGAAAAAAAAAAAAACTAAACAGAATATTGAATGTATGTCGCCAGCCGTTAAATAAACCTCCGACATGGGGCCTAAATAAAGCTAAGACCATTTAGCAACACACATTCAATATCAAGAGCTACAGACAGCGCAGACAGTAGGGAGAGTTTAAAAAGGGAAAATACAGGTGAATGGACCAACAGTAGACAGAAACACATGCCCCAGAATAGAGGGGAAAACCCACCCTTTGGGGCTGACCAGGGTGACCCTGGGAACTAAAAAGTAGTTAACCCCACCCAAGTCCCCCAGGGCAGACCCGGGTGGGGGAAGAGCTATCAAGAATGCTGTTCCCACTCTGTGGAACAATATCCGAACACCGTCCAAAATGCAGCCAGTGTCCAGTCTTTTAGAAACCATCTGAAGACTTGCCACTTTACTGGAACTTAACCCTTTGGCCGTCGGTAGCGGTTTTTGTCGCGATGATTCCTGTCGGAATCATCGCGACAAAAACCGCTACCGACGACCAAAGGGTTAAATTTCGACTGAGAGTGCCAGACTTTGTTTCCTTCATGTCTGATCCTCCACGAGTGTGCGAAAAATATGGATGCAAGTGGGCCAATCATCCTTATCATCGTCAGTATAATGTATCTCTTCTGCTCACTGTGAAAGCAGATTTTGAGAGTGACTAGAAGATATAAAGACTGTACATTGATACACATGGTGAAAATACGGTTCTCAACCCCAGCCTGTGGACTTAGTCATCTGTAGGAGATTTACTGCAGATTATCATCACGAGCTATACCCCCCCCCCAACCCCCCAACTCTCTCTCTCTCTCTCTCTCTCTCTCTCTCTCTCTCACTCTCTCACTCACTCACACACACACACACACACACACACACACACACACACACACACACACACACACACACACACACACACACACACACACACACACACACACACCGCTGTGTTTATACAACAATGCACCTAACCTTTCAGTTAGTTATCGCCTGGTCAGAGCTAAAAAGAAAAGAAAAGAAAGAAGCATAACAGTCTAATTAGTGTTGCCTGTTTAGTTTACATTTATCATTGATTAGTGTTCCTATGAAACGAGCTACTTTTGTCTTCTGCACCTGTGTTGTTCCTGGTGTTATGTGGTCACAGTCAATAGTGTCTGGTTTTCTGTTTGCATTCGTGTGGAACCCCGCTGCCCAGTCTACCCTGTCAAAGCAAAAGACATCAGTCCATTCTTGTGAAAAGCAATATTTGTATTGTATTACAATGAAAATCGCTTTTGACAAAAATAGATTTACTGCCTTTTGCATCCAACGGGCAGCAGGCTTTGATCACCTCCATGACTGCTGGCTGTGTTCGTTTTATTGTACCTTTCCCCAAAGTGCTATCTAGACCAAAAAGGGCACTGCCAAGTGTGTAAAATGCAGAGAAGAACCCAACGGAGAAAGAAACACGCTTAGAAAAGACAGTTACAACACAAACACAATTACAACACAATTTTGTGTTGTAACTGTCTTTTCTAACCGTGTTTCTTTCTCCGTTGGGTTCTTCTCTTTCCCAAAGTGCGACTTTGTTTTACCCTCGTTGTCTCTTTCAAAGCCTATGAGACGTCCTCTGAAAAAAAAAAACCACAAAAAAAAAACACGCGACAGTTGAGAAAAATGAGTAATGGAAGTGCCAAGTTGACCCCTTAACTCATTCAGCCCGGACGTACTACAGCAGGAGATAGGTCGACCATGATAATTCAAGGGTAGTGCCAGATTAGATTGGCGCATGTCGGCGCCAAGCTGATCTGGCACTGCCCTTGAATTATCGTGGTCGATCCATCTCCTGCAACTGGTGCATAGTCTTTAGATTACGCCCCTAAAATGTTGGAAATACTGACGTGCGCCGGGCTGAATGAGTTAAATGCCGGGACAAGGCGAACGATACCCAGCTGCAAGAGACATAAACCCTTGTTAGTCCCCGCAGTCAGTCGAGGCAAGGCAAAGGACATAAACCCTTGTTAGTCCCCGCAGTCAGTCGAGGCAAGACAAAGGACATAAACCCTTGTTAGTCCCCGCAGTCAGTCGAGGCAAGGCAAAGGACATAAACCCTTGTTAGTCCCCGCAGTCAGTCGAGGCAAGGCAAAGGACATAAACCCTTGTTAGTCCCCGCAGTCAGTCGAGGCAAGGCAAAGGACATAAACCCTTGTTAGTCCCCGCAGTCAGTCGAGGCAAGGCAAAGGACATGAACCCTTGTTAGTCCCCGCAGTCAGTCGAGGCAAGGCAAAGGACATAAACCCTTGTTAGTCCCCGCAGTCAGTCGAGGCAAGACAAAGGACATAAACCCTTGTTAGTCCCCGCAGTCAGTCGAGGCAAGACAAAGGACATAAACCCTTGTGAGTCCCCGCAGTCAGTCGAGGCAAGACAAAGGACATAAACCCTTGTTAGTCCCCGCAGTCAGTCGAGGCAAGGCAAAGGACATAAACCCTTGTTAGTCCCCGCAGTCAGTCGAGGCAAGGCAAAGGACATAAACCCTTGTTAGTCCCCGCAGTCAGTCGAGGCAAGGCAAAGGACATAAACCCTTGTTAGTCCCCGCAGTCAGTCGAGGCAAGGCAAAGGACATAAACCCTTGTTAGTCCCCGCAGTCAGTCGAGGCAAGGCAAAGGACATAAACCCTTGTTAGTCCCCGCAGTCAGTCGAGGCAAGGCAAAGGACATAAACCCTTGTTAGTCCCCGCAGTCAGTCGAGGCAAGGCAAAGGACATAAACCCTTGTTAGTCCCCGCAGTCAGTCGAGGCAAGACAAAGGACATAAACCCTTGTTAGTCCCCGCAGTCAGTCGAGGCAAGACAAAGGACATAAACCCTTGTTAGTCCCCGCAGTCAGTCGAGGCAAGGCAAAGGACATAAACCCTTGTTAGTCCCCGCAGTCAGTCGAGGCAAGGCAAAGGACATAAACCCTTGTTAGTCCCCGCAGTCAGTCGAGGCAAGGCAAAGGACATAAACCCTTGTTAGTCCCCGCAGTCAGTCGAGGCAAGGCAAAGGACATAAACCCTTGTTAGTCCCCGCAGTCAGTCGAGGCAAGGCAAAGGACATAAACCCTTGTTAGTCCCCGCAGTCAGTCGAGGCAAGGCAAAGGACATAAACCCTTGTTAGTCCCCGCAGTCAGTCGAGGCAAGGCAAAGGACATAAACCCTTGTTAGTCCCCGCAGTCAGTCGAGGCAAGGCAAAGGACATAAACCCTTGTTAGTCCCCGCAGTCAGTCGAGGCAAGGCAAAGGACATAAACCCTTGTTAGTCCCCGCAGTCAGTCGAGGCAAGACAAAGGACATAAACCCTTGTTAGTCCCCGCAGTCAGTCGAGGCAAGACAAAGGACATAAACCCTTGTGAGTCCCCGCAGTCAGTCGAGGCAAGACAAAGGACATAAACCCTTGTGAGTCCCCGCAGTCAGTCGAGGCAAGACAAAGGACATAAACCCTTGTGAGTCCCCGCAGTCAGTCGAGGCAAGACAAAGGACATAAACCATTGTGAGTCCCCACAGTCAGTCGAGGCAAGACAAAGGACATAAACCTTTGTGAGTCCCCGCAGTCAGTCGAGGCAAGGCAAAGGACATAAACCCTTGTGAGTCCCCGCAGTCAGTCGAGGCAAGGCAAAGGACATAAACCTTTGTAAGTCCCCACAGTCAGTCGAGGCAAGGCAAAGGACATAAACCCTTGTGAGTCCCCGCAGTCAGTCGAGGCAAGGCAAAGGACATAAACCTTTGTGAGTCCCCGCAGTCAGTCGAGGCAAGGCAAAGGACATAAACCTTTGTGAGTCCCCGCAGTCAGTCGAGGCAAGGCAAAGGACATAAACCTTTGTGAGTCCCCGCAGTCAGTCGAGGCAAGGCAAAGGACATAAACCTTTGTAAGTCCCCACAGTCAGTCGAGGCAAGGCAAAGGACATAAACCTTTGTGACTCCCCGCAGTCAGTCGAGGCAAGGCAAAGGACATAAACCTTTGTGAGTCCGCACAGTCAGTCGAGGCAAGGCAAAGGACATAAACCTTTGTGAGTCCCCGCAGTCAGTTGAAGCAAGGCAAAGGACATAAACCTTTGTAAGTCCCCACAGTCAGTCGAGGCAAGGCAAAGGACATAAACCTTTGTGAGTCCTCACAGTCAGTCGAGGCAAGGCAAAGGACATAAACACATGTCAGTCCTCGCAGTCAGTCGAGGCAAGGCAAAGGACATAAACCCTTGTGAGTCCCCGCAGTCAGTTGAGGCAAGGCAAAGGACATAAACAAAGGTGAGTTCCCGCAGTCAGTCGAGGCAAGACAAAGGACATAAACCCTTGTGACTCCCCGCAGTCAGTCGAGGCAAGGCAAAGGACATAAACCCCTGTGAGTCCCTGCAGTTAGGCGAGGCAAGGCAATGGACATAAACCCTTGTGAGTCCCTGCAGTCAGTCGAGGCAAGACAAAGGACAAAACCCTTGTGAGTCCCCGCAGTCAGTCTAGGCGAGGCAAAGGACATAAACACATGTGAGTCCCCGCAGTCAGTCGAGGCAAGGCAATGGACATAAACCCTTGTGAGTCCCCGCAGTCAGTCGAGGTAAGGCAAAGGACATAAACCCTTGTGAGTCCCCGCAGTCAGTCGAGGCAAGACATTTGTGAGTCCCCACAGTCAGTTGAGGCAAGGCAAAGGACATAAACCTTTGTGAGTCCCCGCAGTCCGTCGAGGCAAGGCAAAGGACATAAACCTTTGTGAGTCCTCGCAGTCAGTCGAAGCAAGGCAAAGGACATAAACCTTTGTAAGTCCCCACAGTCAGTCGAGGCAAGGCAAAGGACATAAACCTTTGTGAGTCCTCGCAGTCAGTCAAGGCTAGGCAAAGGACATAAACCCTTGTGAGTCCCCGCAGTCAGTCGAGGCAGGGCAAAGGACATAAAGCTTTGTGAGTCCCTACAGTCAGTTGAGGCAAGGCAAAGGACATAAACACAGGTGAGTTCCCGCAGTCAGTTGAGGCAAGGCAAAGGACATAAACCCTTGTGAGTCCCCGCAGTCAGTCGAGGCAAGGCAAAGGACATGAACCCTTGTGAGTCCCCGCAGTCAGTTGAGGCAAGGCAAAGGACATAAACCCTTGTGACTCCTCGCAGTCAGTCGAGGCAAGGCAAAAGACATAAACCCCTGTGAGTCCCTGCAGTTAGTCGAGGCTAGGCAATGGGCATAAACCCTTGTGAGTCCCTGCAGTCAGTCGAGGCAAGGCAACCGACATAAACCCGTGTGCGTCTGCGCAGTCAGTCGAGGCAAGGCAACGGACATAATCCCTTGTGAGTCCCCGCAGTCAGTCGAGGCAAAGCAAAGGACATAACCCCTTGTGACTCCCCGCAGTCAGTCGAGGCAAGGCAAAGGACATAAACCCTTGTGACCCCTCGCAGTCAGTCGAGGCAAGGCAAAGGACATAAACCCCTGTGAGTCCCTGCAGTTAGTCGAGGCAAGGCAATGGGCATAAACCCTTGCGAGTCCCCGCAGTCAGCCGAGGCAAGGCAACCGACATAAACCCTTGTGCGTCCCCACAGTCAGTCGAGGCAAGGCAACGGACATAATCCCTTGTGAGTCCCCGCAGTCAGTCAAGGCAAAGCAAAGGACATAAACCCTTGTGACTCCCCGCAGTCAGTCGAGGCAAGGCAAGGGACATAAACCCTTGTGAGTCCCCGCAGTCAGTCGAGGCAAGGCAAAGGATATAAACCCTTGTGAGTCCCCGCAGTCAGTCGAGGCAAGGCAAAGGACATAAACCTTTGTGAGTCCCCGCAGTCAGTCGAGGCAAGGCAAAGGATATAAACCCTTGTGAGTCCCCGCAGTCAGTCGAGGCAAGGCAAAGGGAATAAACCCTTGTGAGTCCCCGCAGTCAGTCGAGGCAAGGCAAAGGACATAAACCCTTGTGAGTCCCCGCAGTCAGTCGAGGCAAGGCAAAGGACATAAATCCTTGTGAGTCCCCGCAGTCAGTCGAGGCAAGGCAACGGACATAATCCCTTGTGAGTCCCCGCAGTCAGTCAAGGCAAAGCAAAGGACATAAACCCTTGTGACTCCCCGCAGTCAGTCGAGGCAAGGCAAAGGACATAAACCCCTGTGAGTCCCCGCAGTCAGTCGAGGCAAGGCAAAGGGACATAAACCCTTGTGAGTCCCCGCAGTCAGTCGAGGCAAGGCAAAGGACATAAACCCTTGTGAGTCCCCGCAGTCAGTCGAGGCAAGGCAAAGGACATAAACCCTTGTGAGTCCCCGCAGTCACTCAAGGCAAGGCAAAGGACATAAACCTTTGTGAGTCCCCGCAGTCAGTTGAGGCAAGGCAAAGGACATAAACCCTTGTGAGTCTCCGCAGTCAGTTCAGGCAAGGCAAAGGACATAAACCCTTGTGAGTTCCCGCAGTCAGTTGAGGCAAGGGAAAGGACATAAACACAGGTGAGTTCCCGCAGTCAGTCGAGGCAAGGCGATGGACATGAACCCTTGTGAGTCCCCGCAGTCAGTCGAGGCAAGGCAAAGGACATAAACCCTTGTGAGTCCCCGCAGTCAGTCGAGGCAAGACATTTGTGAGTCCCCACAGTCAGTTGAGGCAAGGCAAAGGACATAAACCTTTGTGAGTCCCCGCAGTCCGTCGAGGCAAGGCAAAGGACATAAACTTTTGTGAGTCCCCGCAGTCAGTCGAAGCAAGGCAAAGGACATAAACCTTTGTAAGTCCCCACAGTCAGTCGAGGCAAGGCAAAGGACATAAACCTTTGTGAGTCCTCGCAGTCAGTCAAGGCTAGGCAAAGGACATAAACCCTTGTGAGTCCCCGCAGTCAGTCGAGGCAGGGCAAAGGACATAAAGCTTTGTGAGTCCCTACAGTCAGTTGAGGCAAGGCAGAGGACATAAACACAAGTGAGTTCCCGCAGTCAGTTGAGGCAAGGCAAAGGATTCCTGATTGATTGTACATTGCTTAACGTCCCGACAGCAACAAGGCTTTCTCAGGACGTGCCTGCACTGCTTGTGAAAAAAAAAAAAAAAACAGAACATTGAATGTATGTCGCCAGCCGGTCAAATACGTTAAATAAACCTAACACATGGGGCCTAAATAAAGCTAAGACCATTTAGCAACACACATCCAATATCAAGAGCTACAGGCAGTGCAGACAGTAGGGAGAGTTTTAAAAAGGCAAATACAGGTGAATGGACCAAGGGTAGACAGAAACACATGCCCCAGAATAGAGAGAAAAACTCACCCTGTGGGGCTGACCAGGGTGACCCTGGGAACTAAAAAGTACCTAACCCCACCCAAGTCCCCCAGGGCAGACCCGGGTGGGGGGGCAAGGCAAAGGACATAAACCCTTGTGAGTCCCCGCAGTCAGTCGAGGCAAGACAAAGGACATGAACCCTTGTGAGTCCCCGCAGTCAGTTGAGGCAAGGCAAAGGACATAAACCCTTGTGACTCCTCGCAGTCAGTCGAGTCAAGGCAAAAGACATAAACCCCTGTGAGTCCCTGCAGTTAGTCGAGGCTAGGCAATGGGCATAAACCCTTATGAGTCCCTGCAGTCAGTCGAGGCAAGGCAACCGACATAAACCAGTGTGCGTCTGCGCAGTCAGTCGAGGCAAGGCAACGGACATAATCCCTTGTGAGTCCCCGCAGTCAGTCGAGGCAAAGCAAAGGACATAAACCCTTGTGACTCCCCGCAGTCAGTCGAGGCAAGGCAAAGGACATAAACTCTTGTGACCCCTCGCAGTCAGTCGAGGCAAGGCAAAGGACATAAACCCCTGTGAGTCCCTGCAGTTAGTCGAGGCAAGGCAATGGGCATAAACCCTTGCGAGTCCCCGCAGTCAGTGGAGGCAAGGCAACCGACATAAACCCTTGTGCGTCCCCACAGTCAGTCGAGGCAAGGCAACGGACATAATCCCTTGTGAGTCCCCGCAGTCAGTCGAGGCAAGGCAAAGGACATAAACCCCTGTGAGTCCCCGCAGTTAGTCGAGGCAAGGCAATGGGAATAAACCCTTGTGAGTCCCCGCAGTCAGTCGAGGCAAGGCAAAGGACATAAACCCTTGTGAGTCCCCGCAGTCAGTCAAGGCAAGGCAAAGGACATAAACCCTTGTGAGTCCCCGCAGTCAGTCAAGGCAAGGCAAAGGACATAAACCTTTGTGAGTCCCTGCAGTCAGTTGAGGCAAGGCAAAGGACATAAACCCTTGTGAGTCTCCGCAGTCAGTTCAGGCAAGGCAAAGGACATAAACCCTTGTGAGTTCCCGCAGTCAGTTGAGGCAAGGGAAAGGACATAAACACAGGTGAGTTCCCGCAGTCAGTCGAGGCAAGACAAAGGACATGAACCCTTGTGAGTCCCCGCAGTCAGTTGAGGCAAGGCAAAGGACATAAACCCTTGTGACTCCCCGCAGTCAGTCGAGGCAAGGCAAAGGACATAAACCCCTGTGAGTCCCTGCAGTTAGTCGAGGC
Organism: Semisulcospira habei; assembly: GCA_036245525.1. NCBI lineage: Eukaryota > Metazoa > Mollusca > Gastropoda > Semisulcospiridae > Semisulcospira > Semisulcospira habei. The sequence goes on along the minus strand of BTPG01000004.1, from coordinate 50,886,305 downwards.
AAGGCAATGGGCATAAACCCGTGTGAGTCCCCGCAGTCAGTCGCGGCAAGGCAACCGACATAAACCCTTGTGAGTCCCCGCAGTCAGTCGAGGGAAGGCAACGGACGTAATCCCTTGTGAGTCCCCGCAGTCAGTCAAGGCAAAGCAAAGGACATAAACTCTTGTGACTCCCCGCAGTCAGTCGAGGCAAGGCAAAGGACATAAACCCCTGTGAGTCCCCGCAGTTAGTCGAGGCAAGGCAATGGGCATAAACCTTTGTGAGTCCCCGCAGTCAGTCGAGGCAAGGCAACCGACATAAACCCTTGTGAGTCCGCGCAGTCAGTCGAGGCAAGGCAAGGGACATAATCCCTTGTGAGTCCCCGCAGTCAGTCGAGGCAAGGCAATGGACATAATCCCTTGTGAGTCCGCGCAGTCAGTCGAGGCAAGGCAAGGGACATAATCCCTTGTGAGTCCCCGCAGTCAGTCGAGGCAAGCCAAAGGATATAAACCCTTGTGAGTCCCCGCAGTCAGTCGAGGCAAGGCAAAGGACATAAACCTTTGTGAGTCCCCGCAGTCAGTCGAGGCAAGGCAAAGGACATGAACCCTTGTGAGTCCCTGCAGTCAATCGAGGTAAGGCAAAGGACATAAACTGGTCCTTGTGACTCCCCGCAGTCAGTTGAGGCAAGGCAAATCATTGAGGACCAGCAGTGTCGGCAAATTTTAGGAACCAAAGCCCGCCATGTGCAGATCCGCGCTTCCCAGTGCGCAAAAGTCATCGGGTCGACATCGGCCGCCGTTGGCCCGCGCACGGCCGTCATGATCGATCTGTCTACAAAACTGTGAAAAAGACCTCAGATGATATCTCTAAAATTTAATCTTTTCGTCTTCAGGGCTTAATGAGTTAACCTTTGGCTGTCGGGAGCGGTTCAGTTTTGTCCTGGTGACATTCATTACCATACTCTGCCGATGAACTGTAACTGTCAAGATTTACTGAATTCAGAAGTGAACACCATGAAGCTATGGCTATTTACTGTTCACTAACGCCCAGCCATATGATGCCTGTAACAACATCCCCGTAATGAACCCATTTAACTCATTCTACCCCAACTCCGAAATCCCAACATTTTGCCGTTGTCCTCTGAAGACTGCATTGCAGTGCAGGACACAGATCGACCATGATAGTTCAAGGGTGATGCCAGAATAGCTTGGCGCCTATGGGCGCCAAGCTATTCTGGCATCACCCTTGAACTATCATGGTCGATCCTTATTTTGCTGTGGTGTGTCTGGGGTAGAATGAGTTAATGATTATGCCAATAAATCCGGCCAGGATTGCCGGATTGTATAACCGTCAGATTCAACGCTCCTTGTTCCGCAACTCGTCCTGAGGAACAGGTGATGTGAATTAGGACAAGCAAGAGGCATAGATCCTCATGCCCCCCCCCCCCCTGCAACTGCGGGGCGCTCATGAGGATCTTTTCCTCTTGCAGATGGGTGCTGTTGAATTTTGCTGCGGGAGTACCGCCGGTGTAGAAACACCGGATTTCGCCTAACTGAATGTATCCCATGTTGCAATGCAGCCTGTTGTCTCAGTTATTCGCGATCGATGTATTGTGCTGAGTGCCCCACCGTTGTTAAAAATCTTAAATCAAACACCAGTTGACCCCCTCTCGCGAAGAGGAAAACTCATACAAATGGTGCTAGCGAGAGGTACAGATCCTCATTGCACCCTGAGGTCAGCGGCGCCTCATTAAAGTCTATGGCAGGTATTTGCTGTTAAATGATCACTCATTGTCTCAAAAGCAGTTCGATACCATTCTGAGTGTTCGTAAGTAAAAGTAAAAACAAGATTCACATCGCCTCACACTCGTTTCACTGTGTTTGACGACCACCTGTCAGATTCTAAGCCCCCCCCCCCCCCCCCCCCCCACTGCGTACCGAAAGGTACAGAAAATCTTTCATCCCCGGGACTGTCAGCCTATACAATGACTCTCTTACTAGAGACAGGCGAGTTGACGTGCGTGGGTATATGTGTGTGTGTCTTTTATTATAATTATGTGTGTAACGCACGCAGACTTGCCCACAGTCGTACGCACAGACTCTCACGCAACAGACGCATACACCGCCACTGACTCAGACGGGCGCATTCATGCGGTAAAAAAAACACACGGGCTCCCTTTCTAAAGTAACTTTATACAATATAAAAGAAAAGAACGCTTAAATGATTATTAAACTATACACATTTCCCCACTACCAGCACTGATCCACATCACATACACATCACACACTATCACGGCCAGGCTAGGCATAAGTTTCTCACCGTCTCCAACCTGTTTGATGTTATTGCCTGGTTACGTTGGTCCTTCTCACGTCTAGGCGTGCAAGTCCTTCCTTGTACGCTCTTTCCTGTCGTCCTGTCTCTTTCTCACGGACGTCCTCGTACTCGTACCGTAGCGCAGTTATCGCTTTGACTCGGGTATCTCGGTCCCGATCGCTTCACTCCCTGAGTGAAGAGCTGGAGGGATGATGACCTCACGTTAGGTCTGGTGACTGACGTCTCGGCGTCCGTCGCTCCCTCTTCAGTTACAAGCACTCTGAATTCTAGGCTTCAGAGTCTTGGAATACGGGCTAGGTATCTCACATACATCTGATCCCTCTGACAAGAAAGCCCGTACTAACGTATTTCTGCTCTGACAGACTAAACTTTTGCCTACAACTCACTAACGCTCACTAAAACTCCCCGTGTGAAACATGTCTTAAAGATTTCACGTGGATCTCGGCCTCACGGACTATCGGCACAAAACAAACCGTTAACAAAAACCGTACCGTATTTAACCTAATGTGTGAGCACTATGCACGAGCATAGAGCTTCATCACAATGTGTATTTATAAACTTTTAATTTTTTTTAAACAATTCCGTTGTTTTCCTTGTTAATTTGATGGAGCAGACAGTGTAATTTCCCGATTTTGGGGGGGATTAATAACTTTATCTTGTATTTTTGTAGAGCGGCCACAGATTACCGTCCGTAGAGTTTTCAGCCTGTGAGAAGGTATTTCTTAGTACTGTCCGATCCTGATTTAATACACAGTGTATTTTGAAAACCTGGTAAACATGATCTCAGTCTTGTTTCGTAGCCTCAAGACCTTAACCACACCCTCCTCCCCCCACCTCCCCTCTCGGCCCCCCCCCCCTCCAACCCGCCCCCGTTCTTGAAAGCGTAGCTCTAGATGTGCTGCGTATGTAGTCATGTCAGTGCTGACATGATTTGCCATAGAAAAAATAGTCCCTTCTAAACAAAGCCTGTCTGCAATTGTTATCCGCTTTCCATCATTAATTAGCAATGTGCTGCGTGCTATCTCGTTGCGGCACCACAGACTCAGCGCTTTTCTATAGAGATGGTACAATTACGTACTGGGCCTGGTAACAGCTGTACGTAATGTCACGTATGCATAAACAGAGATTAGTGTCACCAAAGACAGTATATTACTGTCTTTGGTGTCACTTCAAAGTTCCATGCCATTTCGCTTCGTGACGTATTGAAACTTACAAGATTAACCCTTAAACTCCCAGAACTAAGTGACTTCTATTCTATCGAATGGAAGTCACTTAGTTCTGGGAGTTTAAGAGTTAATCTTGTCGAATGGAAGTCATTCAAATCAGTTCAGGGAATGTAAGAGTTAAATCATACGCTATAGTTCCAAAACGTTAAACGTTTAGGGCTCAGCGTCGTGTGTCCATCACGAAGATGATTTCAAAGACGATGTACCAAATAGGTGTACACAATTTTTGACGGTTGGATTCGAACCTGCGACGTATTGGATGAGAGTCGAAAGCTCGGCCACCTCCCCGCTAGAGTTCCAGGTTGTACACGCACGCACGCGCGGCGCACACACACACACACACACACACACACACATACACACACACACACACACACAGAATTAGTTAGTTAGTTAGTTATTTGGGTTTAACGCCGAGCAGGCGACTAAGGCCATCTCACGGCGGGATAGAGAGAGAGAGAGAGAGAGAGAGAGAGAGAGAGAGAGAGAGAGAGAGAGAGAGAGAGAGAGAGAGAGAGAGAGAGAGAGAGAGAGAGAGAACAGAAAAATGATAGGAAAGAGGGAAGGGAGTTCTTAAGTAAGTGACCGGAAGCAGTAAATGCCAGAGCCCCCCCGAAGGGAGCGTATCGCACACTTCACTGGATTTATCGATTTCTTAATGGCTCTCATATAATGCATGTATACTGTGCATAGTTGCATTAACTGCAATCACAGCAGGTGTCAACAGCGGGAATGTCATGACTGTGATGGGTCAAGCCCAGTGTCTGATTATCTTGGCGCTTGGGCGCCAAGATAATCAGACATTACGTTTGAGTTATCGTGGCTGAGCTGTCTCCGTTACCATTAACCCATTCAGCCCTGACCCAATACAGCAGGAGATGGGTCGACCATGATAATTCAAGGGTAGTGCCAGATTAGCTTGGCGCCGACAGGCGCCAAGCTAATCTGGCACTGCCCTTGAATTATCATGGTCGATCCATCTCCTGCAACTGGTGCATAGTCATTAGATGACGTCTCCAAAATTTGGGAAATACGGCCGCCGGAGTTAAAAATGTATGCGCGTCGAACACACTGTGAATTTACCTCTAAATGACCCACACCCTCCTTTTTTCCCGAGGGCACACAACTCATCGTTGCGAATGTCCAAATTAAGTCTTATTTATATGCGGCAAATCTTGTTTCTATGCGGCAGGAAAGAGTTAATTGAAAGTTCAGTTTCAGTAAAGTTGGGTAAAGTTCATAGTATATTGAGCGCGCTTCAAGTATTACGATAAAACGCACCGCGCTTTCCATTAGGGGCCAGACAAGGGCCTGGCAAAGCAAATCAGCCGCCACGCTTGCGTTCTCGTGGTGGAACCATTTCCGAAAGTTGATCCTGGAACTGACTAATTAATGTATTGATCGTATAATGACACTTGCAGTACGCACGCGTCGTATTTCTCACCACCGCCACCCCCACCCCCCTTCACACACACACACACACACATGGGGACAAAAGCGTCAGAGTGGGTTACCTACCATTTTATGTCAAAATGGGTTCCCATATTTCTATTTATTCTAGGGCTCTGGAATTGATGCGAATGTTTAGAACTCACCTTATAACTAAGCTCTATAACTTAAAATAAAATAGACATTTTCTAGAAACAGAGCCACTAGATGGAAAAAAAAATGGGTTTCTACCAATAAAGTGGGTGCCTCTCACACAAAAACTGGCATTACAGTCAAAATGGGTGTCTTCACAACATTAGGCGTCTGTAATAAGGTCAAGTTCATGGAATACTTCTTTTTCACATTAATTTTTTTTCCAACTTAATGTGTATGTGTGCTTTAACATTTTTAACATTGTATGGTGCAAAATTCAATAAACACTGGCCCGTAACCTTTCGATTATGATTTTTACAGAGGAAATCTTTTCATTGCTGCGTTTTGTCCTTCTGAAGCAAAACAGTTTATCATGGCATTTATGTGAGAATCAACATAATGTATTCTGGAAATTAAAGGACTTTTTTTTTTGGTTTTGGGTACTCTGGAGTTTCAGACAAACAGCAACAGAGCATTTTGAATATCAACCCTTATCATTCGGAATACACCAGTGTGTGCAACAAGTGTGACTGAAATAGTCCAAGGGTTAATGCCAGAATAGCTTGGTGCCTCTAGGCGCCAAGCTATTGTGGCACCACCCTTGAACTAAAGCCATTGGTCTATGTCCTCATCTGTAAGTACTGTAATGTAGCTTGCACAGAACTATGGCAGTGAACAAATTTGAAGCTTTTAGCCTCAGTATGATGCGGGTCAAAAAGTGTGGAAAAATATGAAAGATAGAAAAAGACCCAGACAAAGAAACTAACACTTAACTTATTCTACCCCAGACACACCACAGCAAAATAAAGATCCACCATGATAGTTCAAGGGTGATGCCAGAATAGCTTGGCGCCTATGGGCGCCAAGCTATTCTGGCATCACCCTTGAACTATCATGGTGGATCTGTGTCCTGCACTGCAACGCAGTCTTCTGAAGACGACTTCAACATTTGGGGATTCCGGTCTTGGGGTAGAATGAGTTAAAATGACAGAACAGAACACTGCCATTAATTAATTAACTGACAACATAAGAAATCACTTGAAACTTCAGCCTTTATTATTGTCGTTCGTCCCCAACCAACCATTATTCCGTTTGCAGATTTTTAAATGGTATGCAGTATACAAAATGATCCAGGCAGACCAACACCCCCCCCCCCCCCCCATAATAACACTCTTGTAATAAATCTTTACGTTGTCAATGGTTTTCTTATCTTATTATTGTCTTTTGTCCCCAGCCGGCTGTTTCGTTTTGCAAATCCAAAGGTTATACAGTATACAAAATGATCCAGGCGTCCATCAGATAAAAAAAGCAGGCTATACATGCTGAAACCACCCCAATAATAACACTCTTGTAATAAATCTGTATGAAACCGAAAATGCCGCGGGTGGCGGGGAACAATTCATTTCTTTTGTAACTTTTTCAGTCTGTTGCGGACGTAATCCTTAATGTTAGTCCAGCGCCTATGTCTAAGTGCAGGCTCTTCTGCCATTGCGTGCTGTATCTCGGCCTTTCCAGGAAGTTTGTTCATGACGAGGTGTGTCTTGAAACGAGTTTGAACAGCTTTCTCTTCAGCTTCCCCCCATGGTTTCCTTGTAAATCTAGCTTTCTTTCGAACAGGAGCTGACGCAGTACTGTCATCATCAAAACTATCTAGATTGTCATCAGGCTCTGAATGTCTTTTCTCCGTCATGCTCATTGATTCCTGTGTTGTTGACTTGCTACTTGCTTCATTCACAGGTGCTGTTCCCACCGAGACCTCTCTGCCAGTTTCTGATGTGTCTTCATTGTCAAAGTCAATCTCTTCGTCATCGCCCAGCTCAGCTCTAATGCAACTCTCAAAATCTGTCATCCCATTGTTAACTGACAGAAGAATCTTTGCCACTTTTGCCTTTTGAAGGACGTCTTGAGGTTGGCGGTAGATATGGCGATGTATCCGAATATCATGACCAAGGAAATCTGCCAGGTGATCCTGGTCTAACTCCGAGATGGCCATTGACTGAGCCAAAGTTGCAACCTGCTTCCGTAACTGAGTAAATGTGAACATGGCTGGGTATGACACCCGTGCTTCTAGGGCATGGGCCTTCAGAACATCATGGCCTCTGTAAGGCCTCTGACCAGAAGGTGTGGCAAAGATGTACTGGGAATCAGCGAGAGCTGGCACTGATTGCCTCATTTGAAGGATTCTGTCCACAGTTGTCATCATCTTCTTCGTCAGCAAAACGGGAACACTCCTATTAAACTTGCCTCTGATTTCCACTCGCTGAAAATGATTCACCATTTTCTTCTCAACCTCTGTGAGACCTTTCAAGACATCTTGATTGGTGATCGATCCAATCTTAGCATTCTGGAAGTCTGACACCTTCATTCTCTGATTTTCTCCCCCTCGTTTTCGGTTGAAAAGTGATACAGCACAAAGAGTTGCTTTAACCACTGTCGGATAATCTTCCGAAACCATCCTTGTCTCAAGAAGCTGTTGGACCTTCCTCACATCTTCATATGATGGGATCAGCTTGGGTTTGTTCATGGTCATTTTCCCGACTGACTGGGCTGCTGTAGCGGACACACAATCATACCAGTCCCCGTTGAAGACAGAGTCAAACCGCTGCGCCTCAGAGAGCTCCTGTCGCCACCTGTCGTCTGAACCCTGCCCAAGCTGTTTGGATGCCTGTGACTGTTTGATCTGTGAACACTTTTTCAAAGCATGGCCTATGCGCATTGCGAGATTGCCTTTTTTGAACTGATGTGTGTCCTCATCAAAATCTGCTAGCTCTTTTACAGCCAGGACAACATGATCAAAGCTAGCTGAATTGATCACAGCATTTAAACTTGTGATTTTCATTTCTGACCTCACTCTGATAATCTTTAATAGTCTCCCTAACTCCCGCATCCTGGAGCTGATTTGTCCAGCCGTGTGTTCTTCAATGTCCCTGCGGTCAAATAATCTCTTTCCATACTCAAGAAGCAAGGGGTCAGTTCTGATGAGATGGCTTATCTCATCATCTCTCTGCCTGGCTAATACCTTGTGATAGAAGGAAAATTCAACATCTAAGGGTATTGGAAGCATTAGCCGACCACGGCGCGCCGCCTCACCTCTCTGAGTGATCTGAAACCCTCCTGGTTCCTGACAGCAACGTTTTGAGTGTACAGAGATCAGCTTTTTTTGATAGAGCCCTTTTTTGCAATGGCTACAGGCGAGAAGGTCGTCTACCTTACTAGTTTTGGTGCGATACTTAGGAATCAAACATCCGTATTTGTTTTCAAGAACAGCAACGTTATGCATGTAATCACCCTCATCTTGTAGTCTGATCCATGCTCGACGTCTCTGCTTTGTCCCTTTTTTCATCAACAAAATTTTAGCAACGTCTGCCTCATCTGCATGGACATCTTGTAAGTGCGTGCTCATTTTCAAGACACACTTGCCACACAATTTGCATGCATGTTTCTTGTCCCATTTGTACTTTCCTTTCCCTCTCTGCGACACGTGCACACCTGTTTCTTCTGTACGTGCTCTTTCCCCACCCCCAGCATCATGTTCCTTCTGCCTATCCACATTCTCATTGCCACCCCCTAACGCACACTGCACCTTGCTGGTACTAGCGTCACCGACACCTGGCCACCCCGAACCTGCCACTTTGATGAAATCTAACATAGTCGATACAATACTGTCCATGTCAGAGATCACAGCAATTGATGCCGACACACCGTCTGAATCCGGTGAGCTCGAGCCAGGAACAAACTCCTCGTCATCACTGCCCTCGTATTGCGATGCGCTTGCACTCTCAGTCTCAGGTCCATCCCAGGCTCCATTTGCCAACTGGAGAAAGAAAGAAAGAAAGATTGAAACCAAAGCTGCATTAGGACAGAAACAGCCCAATTTTGGTTTAAGGAGCCTTGCACAAGAATAAAAAAAAAAAGTAATCCCGTGTATGACCGATTTACATATGTGTGACCTTGGTGACGAGGGCTGGCTTCTGCAGCAGCAAAATCCACGTTTTCTGAAAATGCAAGAAGTTTTCACACATTTGTCAACCCTGCGTGACCCTTTGAGAGAGGTCACTCAAATTGGCATGTTTAAAAAGGTCTTGCCACAAAGTATCCTTGGGCCAAGCTTGAAGAATGTGGCTTGAATAGTCTCCGAGAAAATGCCACCGTTAACTCATTCTAACCCAGACACACCACAGCAGGATAAGGATCGACCATGATAGTTCAAAGGTGATGCCAGAATAGCTTGGCGCCTACGGGCGCCAAGCTATTCTGGCATCACCCTTGAACGCCAGCCAATAAAATGAAAATGATCATAGAATCACTTTACTTACCAGTTTGTTGTAATTGGGAGCATTCCGCTGCCGGCCATGCACCCTCCTACCAGACGCACCCTCTGTGGCAGAGGCTGGGGGGCTATGATGCTGCAGCTGACTAATTTTGCATGGGCCTTGGTCATGTGCCAGGAAGGGGCGTGCTTGTCCACTTCCATAGATCCGATGGGTTTGGACATCCTGCTGCCATCCGGCGCTGGGTGTGTGCAGAAAGTCCTGAGCTGGTGTGACCAAAACGGTGTTGCTGCAAACATGTCCAATACAACCATGTAAACCATTGACATTCTGAATCAGATTGATTGTACATTGCTTAACGTCCCGACAGCAACAAGGCTTTCTCAGGACGTGCCTGCACTGCTTGTGAAAAAAACACCTAAACAGAACATTGAATGTATGTCAAATACGTTAAATAAACCTAACACATGGGGCCTAAACAAAACTAAGACCATTTAGCAACACACATCCAATATCAAGAGCTACAGGCAGTGCATACAGTAGGGAGCATTTTAAAAAGGCAAATACAGGTGTATGGACAAAGGGTAGACAGAAACACATGCCCCAGAATAGAGAGAAAACCCCACCCTGTGGGGCTGACCAGGGTGACCATGGGAACTAAAAACTGGTAATACAGTAAAAAGCAACACTTCAGTTGCACAATCCGAAAGACCTGTTTGTGGACGTTTGTTCTTCGAATCGCGAGGCAGTTTTGCGAACGAGGATTGAAATCTGGCGCCCTTTTTTGTTTTAAAAAGTCAACTCATACTGTGCATGCATGTGTCAAGTTACTTTTCGATCACTGACAATCACACATGTCAGAAAAAAAGAAACAAAATCGCGTGGCAGATTGACCTTGTAATGGTGTTATTGAACGAATTCCTTTCATTGAAGAAGAAAGCTTTTGTTAAAATCGTGGGGTTCTATTATCATTTACTACAAGACTCAACCGTCAGAGAGGAAGACACGGACCGAGCCATGGCCGAAGCAGACGCCTTATTTTTCTGGGCCAAACGGGTATCGGGGATTGGAGGCATCTCTCAGTTAAATAACTGCACTGAACAAGTACATTTGGGCGTGCTCTTAACTAAGAAATATTGTATAAAGTACCTCTGCAAACGTGAAGAATGGCCAGCCGGTGGGGGACGAAAGACGTTTTAGGAAGGGCAAGGGAAACAACTCCGTTCATCGGTGTTACTTACCAATCAGCGATCATCAAGTTGATCTGAAAACACTCGCTTCCGTGTGAACACACAGGCCCAGGGCGTCGCAAAAACACAACATGAAGTAAATCTGGGAAAATGGGGACATCCTATTTTGATATTTTTTTCTGACTTTTGAATGAAAGATAATGCAGAAACAACCCTCAGAAAAAATGGGTGCCTGACTTGGTCACCCAGAATTTTACACACACCCATTTTGCATAAGGATGGTAAAGAAAGTCACCCATTTCAGTGGTTTCGTGTACACACACACACATACACACACACACACACACACACACACACACACACACACACACACACGCACGCACGCACGCACACACACACACACAGAGATAGATAGAGAGAGAGAGAGAGAGAGAGAGAGAGAGAGAGAGAGAGAGAGAGAGAGAGAGAGAGAGAGAGAGAGAGAGAGAGAGAGAGAGAGTATTATCACACTGGACAATGCATGGTCAATTCAGGGTGAAAGTCCGCGCCCTCTGAAAACGAAAGACTGTAGTTGTTGATGGTACTGACTAATTCAAACTAAATTGCTACTTACAAATCAAAGCGCATGAGAATCTACGCATCTTGCTGAGACCGCTTTGTATTCATGTTCCGTGGACGGTTGTGACTCATTGGTCGTGAAATTAATATAGATTTCACAAACAAAAATATGCGCACTGAAGAGGTGATATACCATCATTTAGGTGGCTGCAGTCACTAAAACCGTAGTGAATTTTAATGACAGTTAATCTGTCATAAGTTTCGTCACTTAAAAACTGGTTCACGTTCTGGCAATTCGTAAAAACTGATGCCCTTGAATGGAAGCTGGAAGGTTAATTAGAACTGACGGTACCAGCTTGCATGCAGACGTCCAGCGGTGATGAAGAGCAAACATTTTCACCTTCTGTGTTGATACAACAATATAGCCTCCATTTACTCGTCGATATGTTGGTGAATAGACGGAAATGAGAGTCCGGTGATCTGGGGATTGTCACTGTTTGCCATCTATGGATGAAATTACCAAGTAAGTAGTAAAAATCACTGTCAGGCGAGAGAATTATGCATTATCGACCAATGATCATAGATCTACTTTGGTCAAAGTACCAACAAACAAAAAGAGAGAGAGAAAGAGAGGAAAGAGGGGTTCGCTATGTAAGTGACTGGAAGCATTGCCTTTTCCTAATTACTTGGTAGTTGTTTTTTTGTTTGTTTGTTTGTTTTTTTCTAAATTACAAGCACTGGCAGTCAACCCTTTTGGTCTCATCTATGGATGGTTCAAAAGTGACTGAACCTGTCAATGGCTTTTTCTATTTGGCCTGACTTGTATTGAAAGTTGCACTTAATTCGTTTTAAACCTTTTTCTAAGTCAAAGAACAAAAACTGAATTAATGTTAACAATTATGTTTTAGTGTTAGTGTTAGACTTGTAATTATATTAGCCTTTGTTTTTGTTGTTTGTTTTTTGTTTGTTTTTGCTTTATTGTGGTTTTTGTTCAAATACCAAAACGTAGAGTAGCGGCCCGTAGCAGATATCAATAGACGATTTCTGGAAATTATTTATTTATTTATTTATTCAGTACATAGTATTTATATGGCGCATTTCTCATATTTATAATATAACTCAATGCGCAGAATGTAGCCGCGAACTGAACCCAACAAGCACGCTCACGTGAATCACGCGCATTCACTCACACACTGTACGTAAACACAAACATTCACGTCAGTGGTGCTAAGGGCAAGCTCCAGCGAACTACTGAAGTTGTTTTTGGAAATTCAGATCGTTTGTATTTGAAATTTGATTAAGTTGGCTGAAACTGATACCAAAGTGGAGGGGGAGGAAGAGCCGGAGTACCCGGAGAGAGGAAAACCCCCGACGGTCCGCCCGAATTAATGGTCACACTTACTAGAGGAGAAAAGTCCGACGCCGGAACCCGTAATCGAACCTCGCACCTTTAGCATGGTGGCAGCCGCCTTAACCACTGCGCCACGGACCGCCCCAAATAATAATAATAATAATAATAATAATAATAATAATAATAATAATAATAATAATAATAATAATAATCAGTGTACATTTATATATCGCCGGCTTAACCTCCAAATGAATGGTGCTCTAAGCGCTTTACAAGATCAACAATCACAGAACAAAAAAGTACAAGAAAATAAAAAAAATAAAAAAACACTGCAATAAGTGTTACAAAACTAAAGTGACACGTATGAAAAGCTCACACTCACACATACACACACACCGTTACAAGAACAGTTACTGCCAAAGATTGCTAACGCGCTGAAAATGCATCTAACTATACGCATACGAAAACAGATAGGTCTTGAGCAGTGGTTTGAAAGCAGACGGCAGAAGTAGGTCAAAATTGCACGTGTTTCGACGAAACATGTGTATACAAGCCCGGACAAACACGCGATATCGCGTGTTTGTCCGGGCTTGTATACACACGTTTCGTCGAAACTACGGGCTTTTAATACACCTTTATCGTCGAAACTACGGACTTTTAATACACCTTTATCGTCGAAACTATGGACTTTTAATACACCTTTATCGTCGAAACTACGGACTTTTAATACACCTTTATCGTCGAAACTACGGACTTTTAATACACCTTTATCGTCGAAACTATGGACTTTTAATACACCTTTATCGTCGAAACTACGGACTTTTAATACACCTTTATCGTCGAAACTACGGACTTTTAATACACCTTTATCGTCGAAACTACGGACTTTTAATACACCTTTATCGTCGAAACTACGGACTTTTAATACACCTTTATCATCGAAACTACGGGCTTTTAATACACCTTTATCGTCGAAACTACGGGCTTTTAATACACCTTTATCGTCGAAACTACGGGCTTTTAATACACCTTTATCGTCGAAACTACGGGCTTTCAATACACCTTTTTCGTCGAAACACGTGCAACTTTAACGTACTTCTGATTTCCGAACAACATCCATTAGGAAAGAGGATACCAGTTGCAGAGGCATGGATACCGAAAATCGTTTGACTTTTTTTCGCGGCGCGTGCTGAACCGATTGTTTCAGCAGGTCCGTCCGATTGTGACGGCGGGCGCTGTGTTGCCAGGTAGGCCTACTAGTGAACGAAAATGCCAACTGTCAAAAACCCGGCCTAGCGCTAAAACACCGTCAGAGCGCTACTGTTCATTTTTTTTTTGGGGCGAAATCTCCACGTTCTGAAATGCAGAGCGTCCCGCCGTTTCCCAAGCCGCCCACCACTCAACATTAATCCTCTAACTACTACACTAGTGGTCGCAGATCGTCTTTCTGGCAGTTTATTTATTCAGGTTTAAAACTGAGTCTCCGCCAGTGAAAATGGATACCAAGTGGTGTCAGCAAGAGGCCTAGATCCGTAAGACCCCCCCCCCCCCCCCCTTTGTTGTTGGTAGCGGTTTTTGTCGCGATGATTCCTGCAGGAAGCACTTGATCGCGACATTCATTCATTCAATCCTCTCTGCGCCGTCTGGTGCTTGAGGCGACGGCAAGGGAGCGCCACTTTTGTCTGTCAGCTGCTATTTTGGGTGCTGTTTGCAGAGTAAGGCCTCTGTTCTTGAGCTCTCGCTCCACGGTTCGGCGCCACGTCTCCTTTGGTCGCCCACGGTTTCTCTTCCCCTGTGGTGTCCATCTCAGTGCCACCCTTGGTAATAAGTCGGGTGACATTCTGCAAACGTGGCCTAGCCATCTCCATCTCCGTGTGGCGATGGTTTCAGCGATGCTGTCTGCGCCTGCTCTCTTCCGTAGTTCCTTGATCGCGACAGCCAAAGAATTAATGTTAACATTACTTTTTTTAAACAATGTCTAGGGATGTCTGAGCGTTACTTACAGTTCAGGAGACAGATCGACCATGACAGTTCAAGGTTGTTGTTGTCAGACTTAGCATGGCACCTCGAAGCACCTCGGGGCGGTCCGTGGCGCAGTGGTTAAGGCGCCTGCCACCAATGGCAAAGGTGCGAGGTTCGAAAACGGGTTCCGGCGTCGGACTTTTCTCCTCTGGTAAGTGTCACCGTTAATTCGGGCGGACCGTCGGGGGTTCTTTCTCCGGGTACTCCGGTTCTTCCACCCCCCCCCCCCCCACTTTGGTACCGGTTTCAGGCCACTTTACAAATTTCAAATACAAGCGATCAAAAATCTCTGTAACTTCAGTAGCTGAACTGGGCCTTCGTTTGTCTTGTACTGTGTTTGTCTTAAATGGCGTAAATCCGTGTCTGTTACGTGAGTGTGCGTGTTGGGTTTCAGTTCGCGGCGCTTTGAGTCGATTTGCCCAAAAATTGACAAAAAAGCGCCTATATAATAACGGTATTATTATTATTATTAAGCATAGGCGTGCATTTCCTAAATAACGGTATTATTGTTATTATTATTATTAAGCATAGGCGTGCATTTCCTAAATAACTATGTGTTGCCTACATACAAGTTTGCTTGTATTTTTCAGGTGTGATGCTGTCGAAGCAGACCCACCCAAGTCCAGCAGTGAAAAGAAGCGTGTACACATTGCAAAACAGCACCGACCCGGAAGTACTTGTGTACTGGGCCACCGTGGCCGACAGCGAAAACCCATTTCGATTGGCCCAGCAGTGTAAAGATGGCTTTTATTTTGTACTGACATTGTTTTGGGGGTAAGGAGGGGTTGTTGGGAAGAGGGGTAAGGGGGGGGGGGCGGGGGTGGTTAGCGGATACATGAATGATACATGTATTGGGATTAACCCGTTCAGTGACAGCTGACGCAAACTGTGTTTCTGCAATCTTTGTTAATTCCATTTTTTAAAAAGTCCTAGCTTCCCCAGAAACATAGTTTCAAAATGATGTCGGCAAAAACATAGATCCTCATAAGCCCCCGCAGCTGCGGGGGCTCATGAGGATCTAGACCTCTGGCAGTTTGGTGGTGTTCAATTTTTCTCGGCACTGACGGGTTAACGTTCGACACTTGGAAGGTATGGTATAACTGACGCCAAATGATACAATGGAGGCGTTCTGAATTAGGTCAACTGGAAAACTGCGCGTCTTTTGATGCAAACAGTGGTTTAAAAGCCCTGACAAAGATGCGATATCGCATGCTTGTCCGGGCTTTTAATCCACCTTTTTCGCCGAAACGCGTGCAGTTTGACATACTTCTGATTTGACCACCCCAAAAACACACAAAAACATGATATGATGAACCAGCCCACAAAATCCCTTCTATTTGAGATCTGTCATCGCCGTCAAGGGTCTCTACCTGTTGCCTTTGACCTGAATCTGATGTTGAAATAACTCCTGTTGACACAGCCCCGCATATTTGCCATTGCCTCTATGAGCTGTAAAAAAAAAAATCCCCCAAAAAATCGTGTTTTAGATTTCTGTCGTTAAGCGCCACGCCTCGGCGTTTTTAACATAGCAGGGACTCTAAGCGTTGTACCTTGGTATGCGCTTGGTCCTACCCCCAGTAGCAAAACATTTTCGGGCCCACGACGGCCGCAGTGGGCCCGCGCACTGCCGTGCGCGGGCCCACTGCGGCCGTCGTGGGCCCGAGAACCTTTGCGTCCTGGGACGGGCTAACTGACACTACACTAATTACTACACTTGTATGTAGAATCTTTCTCTTTTTTTTTTCACTCCGTATCTGTACGAAAGTCTTTGTCTGCTTTCTGGACAGTCAGCAGGCTCGCCGACCTCGGCGCTGACATCGTGGTCCTTCCGGAGGACACAGCGGCCCCGAGTCTGAAGAGTGCGCTGCTACCCAGTCAAGGCAACGCCGCACCTTCCATCGTCACCTATCAAACCAAGCCAGCTGCTAGTGAACACGACTTAGCTGACGAGTGCGCGAGCGATTTCAGCCCTTCACCGTCAGCATGGAGCATGGGTGTTAAAACTGAGTGTGGTCCACAGGAAACTGGAACGATGGTGGGCCGGGCAGACGTTCTTGTGGCCGTCATAAAGGAATTGAAATGGAAGGAGCTGGTTATTCTGTACGAGGACAGTGAAGGTGAGTAAGAGTGCTTGAGTTGGGCAATGGTTGAGTGGTTTCAGTAGTGAGTTCTCTTTGGCTGTCGGTAGCGCTTTTTGTCCTGCAGGAATCACCGCGACAAAAAGCGTCACCGACAGCCGAACTTCTAACGCACTGAGCTCTCAATTGAACCTTTGCTTCCTTGTTAGACTATGTTTCAGTTCAGGAGATCCGGCGACAGTTTCGAACTGGATTGAAAAAAGTCCAGAATTAACCTTTAAAAAATCATACTTTTCAAGTGCGACTGAGAGTCCCTTGATGTCCCTTCGATGTATTTTTTTCTGTCCAGAAATGGTGGTCAAAGAACTTTCAGACAGTCTGTCATCGATCAACGGAGAAACGCATTTCTTGCTATACGCACTGAATTACATTGTCCACAACCACACCGGCACTTCCGGTTCCGGTAAGGACCGACAACTCCTCGAGTTGCTGGACACTCTGTATTTCCGGAGGACGGACGAGTTACGTGTCGTGCTGCTGTGCTCCGTGGCATGCGCGACTAGGGTTCTTTCTGCGGTAAGACGCCAATAAACCCTGGTCTGATTCACAGTGGCTGTCTCCCGCCATTCTCTACCAGTGAATTTTTGAGAGACAGTCAGTATCAGTCAGAGATGTTTAACTCATTCGAGACGTGCCGCTTCCGGATACGCGGCTTAAAGCTGTCACGTCTCGAATGAGTTAATGAAAACAAAACATTTTTGTCGACCATTTTAACCTAAATTCCGTGGCGGACATGAACTAAGCTTTCCGATAGTTTCATTGTTACGGCAAAGTTGTTATAGAAAAAGAACCTACAAACCTTATCAATTATTCAAGAAAAAATGTTCATAAAATAAACGTTTACAAAAAAAAGAGTTCTTTTGAAACTTTGCGTGAAAAAAACTTTGATTTAGCCTATAACTGCTGCCATATGTTTCACCATTCCAATAATAATAATGGCTGTATTTACGGAGGTGTGCGTCGTCATGTATTACTGACTCCGTCACTGCCACATCACAACGATCTATACCCACTTAACTCATTCGAGTCGTGCCGCCAACAGATACGCGGCGATTCGCCGCGTATCTGTAGGCGGCACGTCTCGAATGAGTTAACCCCTTCACAGCCAATGGTCGCATAGTGTGTTCCTGAAATATCATCCGTCCAAGGACCACGAATACAGGATGGTGTCAACAAGAGGCAGAGATCTTCGTGACCGCGGAGACTCATTAAGATCTATGTCTTTGGAATTTGGATTGTATTCACTTTTTCTCGGCAGTGAAAGGGTTTAAAGCAAGAGACATAGATCCTCATGAGTCCCCACAGTTGCAGGACTTGATGAATATATTATAGCATAGGTGAAGTGTTCGTATACTATCATTTCTAGACAGACCGATCGGCTCCCATTCTCAAACTGTTTGATTCATAGATTGCAAAGTAAAGTAGGTAAAAGTACTGTCAGGGGAGAGAAGTGTGCATGATCGACCAGTGATCTATTTTGGTCAAAGCACACACACAGACACACACACACACACACACACACACACACTCACACACACACACACACACACACACACACACACACACACACACACACAACAACAACAACAACAACAAAATAGGAAAGAGGGGGTGCGCTAAGAAAGTGACTGGATATATGGAACCCCACCCCCACCCCCACCCCACCCCACCCCCCACCCCCGAAGGAAGGTATATCACATATCCCACTGTTCCAGCCACTCGCGTGCATGGAAATATAAATATAGGTCCCCCAAGGGGTGGGGGGGGGGGGGGGGGGTCCAGATATTTAGCCGGTGGACAGCTGTTTCGGTCTTGGCAACCTCGTCAGCACACCATTCGGCAAACTGGTGGAAGGCAGGAACTTTTGCCTACCTACAAAGACAGCCACATTTTACAGTAGTGTTTTCAGGGGCATACATTCCATGCCTCCACCTAGAGCTAAATTTCCATGCACCCTAAGAGAGAACCTACTAAAAGGGGGTTAGGGCCGGGTTGCAGTCTTTGCAGGTAGGCAAAAGTTCCTGCCTTCCACCAGTATGCCGAATGGTGTGCTGACGAGGTCGCCAAAAACGAAACAGCTGTCCACACGGGCTAAATATCTGGACCACCCTTGGAGGACCTAGATTTAAATTTCCATGCACGAGTGGCTGGAACATTTGGATATGTGATACGCCCCCCTTCGGGGGGGTGGGGGCTTCCATATGCATTGCTTCCAGTCACTTTCTTAGCGCACCCCCTCTTTCCTATCTTTTATTTTGTGCTTTGACCAAAGTAGATCTATGATCACTGGTCGATCATGCACACTTCTCTCCCCTGACAGTGCTTTTACCTACTTTACTTTGTAATCTTCCTAAATTATTAGCACTGGCAGTCTCCCCGTTTCTTTTCATTTTGTTTGATTCATAGCCACCGAGAACGAAATGATAGTATATCAACACTCCACTTCTATGTTTTATAGAACCTTTCACAACATCAGCAATACTGGTCAACCATTATGTCCTAAACTTTTCATTCAATGTCTGTAAGCAGACTAACCTGGTGCCGGTTGCACAACATACAGTTAGCCCTCTAGCCGTCAGACGCTGTCAGCTAAAATTTGACTTAGCAACAACATAGTCTAACTGCGGTTGCACGGACGCATTTCAGACTAAGGTGAGCACGAATCCGATACGAACTCGATCCGAATCCGAATCAGTTCCAAAACAGAAAAGTTCGTGCAAGTCCTTTTCATGTTTGTGTGCTTTCATATGCCCTATGCGGAAACGAATTCGCATCTAGCTTCGAACGAAAATGACGCAATTTTTGAAGGAAAATTCCATCACCGCATCTGGTTTGGATCGTATTCGTGTTCGTGGTTATGGAACTGTAGCTTAACAGCTAAACTAGCATGAAAACGTTACAGTTTTTCGAGCAGCACTAATAACAGTTAGAACCAAGTTAGAGTGTAATGAAATGACCATTGCATTTGTCTGATTGAAGCTTACAATATCTAGTCTTTGATTTCACTTCCAACTATACAAGCACGGTGCTACATCTCACTCCTTTCATTCACTGCATAACATTGATATAGATTATATGAAAACAAATGCTCTCACCGAATAGTTTGACATCTCGTGCACGACTCGGTCATAGTATGCAAAATTCGAGGTTGTTTCTGACTTTCACCAACATTCTCCATGGAACCTACATCATAGGAACCTTGGTGTGCAGCCAGCCCCGGCCTGGACCGTACAGACGGTTTCAGAGTCGTAATTTCTAACTTCTAGGACTGCATAGATTGATTGGGACGGGACATTTTTTCGTGGGGAAAAAAAGCAACAAAAACTCAAAAACTCATCAAACATAGAATGGACAAATACAAGAAAGTGTATTATCCCCTTCACTGTCGTGAAAAACAAGCACCACCCAAACTGCAAGAGACATAAATCCTCATAAGTACCTGCAGTGGCGGGGGCTCATGAGTTGCGGACTCCACTTCCCAATGCGCGAAAGGCCATCGGATCGACGTGGGCCCGATGGCGTTTGGCGCATTGGTTTTGTATCCATGTTCTATGGACGGGCGGGCCTCTTTGGTGCTGAATAAACTAAGGGTCTACGCCCACTGGCAGCAAAGGATTTAAATTTCAATATATTTTCAACATACGTAACAGAAATAGACTCTCTTTGCTCCGCACAAAATTGCCGCGCCGAAGTGAAGTCGGTCTATCTGACATATGGATCATTTTAGCGTGCTGTACCGGTGTCGTGTAATTTTTTTAAACCCATTTAGCCCCGACGCACTTCAGCAGGAGATGGATCGACCATGATAATTTAATGGTAGTGTGGCACGACCCTTGAATTATCAAGGTCGGTCCGTCTCCTGCAACCGGTACATAGTTGTTCGGTGACAATTTTGGGAAATGCGGCCCTAGCGTTAAGTGGGTTAAGGATAGATTCTGGTCAGTCACATTGAGATCTGAAACTGAAATACATTTGATGAGAGTTTTGTCTCACCAGGCAAGTGGATTTGACGCACACCATCACAAGAAGACCGCCATGAGAATGATTTCAAGATGGTTGTTGATTCTTCCGCCGGAAGTAGCGACAGTTTTGGAACACTGTGACCTTCACCTTGACAACGTGGCTGTCATCCTGCACCCTCCAAGCACACCCCGCGCCATCGGCAACATCACGAACGTGGGTTTTTGTGTTTCTAGTTGTTACACCTCAACCATTTCCACGCCCCAAGCATAGTCAAGAAACCGGAAGTCTCGTTTCCGCTTGCCACAGCTGTGAACTGTTTGATTGGGTGAATGCTTAGGCAGCTCAACGTATTCCTCTTTGTGAAAATGAAATGTCACACAAGATGTCTCAGGATACGTCTATTGACCATATTGACAGTACCAATTAGGACTGTGTCCTGGTGCTGAACACACACACTCACAACCGTTCAATGAAAATTAATACATAAATAATTCAATACCTTAAAACAAAAAAGGTTAAATGTGTGTACGGCCTAAAGTAATTTTAAATTAATATAACTTAACACACACACACGCACGCACGCACGCACGCACGCACACACACACACACACACACACACACACACACACACACACACACACACACACACACACACACACACACACACACACACTCAACTTAAAATAAATTTCGGACACTGCACATATTGTATCACAAATGTGTTCAAGGAAGAAAAAGTACAGTGTTCAAGGAAGTATCACAAATGATATAGTCGAACCCAATTTTTAGCATGTGCAGAAAACGACTAGCAGTGAAAATCCAAATAATATGCAGATTGTGTTGTACCGAAGCTTGTGGCGTGGGGGTTGGGGTCTATCAAAACTGATGAACGTTACCATTACTGATCCAGGGGCGGATCTGGGGGGGGGGGTGTTTTTGGGATTCCGGAACCCCTCCCCCCTCCCCGACTCAATATTTTTTTTTTTAATGCTATAACAAAGTCCCTTTTTGGGGTCTTTGGACCCCCCCCCCCCCCCCCCTCATCGTTGTTTGATATTTTGGTAAATGGTGAGAGTCTTAACACGCACGCGCTCTCTCTACCTCCTCTCCCCCCCCCCCCCCCTCCCCCTCCCCCCCCTCCCCCCCCCCCCCGCCCACCCCCCCCCCCCCCCCCCCCCCGCCCACCCACCCCCTCCCCGCTCGTTTTGTTATTTTTTTGGCCCCTGGAAGCAAGGTCCGGCGTCGAGGAGGCTTTTAGTATGAGGTTGAAGGTCCCACCCAAAATGTTGGACCCCCCCCCCCACTCCCTCGAGGTAACTGATCCTCCCCTGTGATCATAAACTTTTCGAGAGGCGAGGGACGGATGGATGTACTCAAATCTGGTCGATCGAAAAAGAAAAAAAAAAGATTAAAAAAAAAAAAAAAAAAGGAAGAGGCATGATAAAAACAGACACATGTTGTCTGGCTTTAAAAAGACGCAGTTTATCAATCTTGCCAACGGATGAGCATACATTCAGCCCTGATACTCATTATTATTCAGAATCTTTAATGACTACAACGTTTGCAGGAAATGCCGAACATTTTGACCTCAGCGTATGACGCCCTGGTGGATTTCAACGCAAGTCTGACCACAGAGTCCTTATTGCTCGCCATCAAGCAGGTACGTTCGGCGATTTCGTTATGTTTTCAGTAAGTTAATGAATTCCTGGCTTTCGCCCTTTTAATTGACAGGTAATTTAACATTAGCCCCGAAGCACCATAGCAGGAGATGATAATTCAAGGGTAGTGCCAGATTAGCTTGGCGCCTAATGACGCCAAGCTAATTTGGCACTACCCTTGAATTATCACGGTCGATCCATCTACTGCAATTGGTACACAGTCGTTTATTGACACCTCCAAAATTTGTGATATGATGCCTTGGGGTTAAATGGTTTAGAGTTGATATTCTGTGATTGCTTCCCCTTGCAGATTCTGATGCAGCCAGACACGTGCTATGGGAGTCCTGTCAAAACGTTGCTATGGAAACCAGAGGCGAGGCGATTAAGTGATGTGGGATATGTCTTCCTTAATGCCACCTTGTGCTGCGGAAGTGACGTATTTCCCAATATCAAGTTCGGGCTGAACAACAGAACCTTTCTGGTGGCCACACTTCCGGTGAGCAGAATTTCATTGGTGGAAAAATGAAATGGCTCCTAGACTCGCAATGAAATGGTTATTAACATGTGCTTTTTTGTTCACTTTAATGTTAGTGTTAAAAAAACACATAGGCACATTAGACATTGCAAATGCAGTATAAGTGACCACTGAAAAGTCAGTTGTAAGCCACAGTATGAAAATATCTTGTAAATAGGGTAGGTAGATGCTTCTATTGTGGTCGTTGTGTGTTTGATTTGTTCAAAACTCGCGCTTAATATGATCCATTATGTGTTTGATTTGTTCTAAACTCGTGCCGCGAAAGTTCTTTGAAGCTGCTTTATTTGTAATACACTATTCAATAAGAAACTATACTGACGAGCAAAAGAAAAGCGACATTTTTTTTAAATCATCGGAAACACTTTCGTGTTTCCGATAATTTAAAAATGTCGCTTTTCTTTTCCAGAAATGTCGCATTTCTTTTGCTCGTCAGTATGTTTTCCTCCATGGTCTCCGCAGTGGCCGTCGTTTGTGGAGCGTGATGTCAGTGGTGGTTACCAAGGGCTATGTGTGGACCTGCTGAGGCAGCTACAGACGGCGCTGAATTTCAGGTGGGTCTACAACGTTATGTGCAATAGCTGCCCCGAAATCGTTCGATCCACAGACTCTCCACACGTCCACAGAGCTGCCGGATCCCTACAGCAGGAGATGGCTTCACCATGATAATTCAAGTGTAGTGCCTTTAGGCGCCAAGCTAATCTGGCACTACCCTTGAATTATCATGGTCAAGCCATCACCTGCAAGTGGTATATAGTTGTTAAGGCAATACCGTCAAAATTAGAGAAATGGGACCTTCAGTAGGGCTAAAAGTGTCAAACTCACAAACCAGATATGTGAGGCTAGCGCTGGCAGAATTGTACACAAACCAAGGGGAATCACTCAGCGTTGGACAGACAAACAGTTAGATCCCCTGCCCCCGCCCATCAGGCACCCAATCGACAGCCCACAGAGAAATACGCAGGTATAGAACAAGACGATCATCTGCATCCTCAAAAAGGATGCATAAGGTCTCGCTTATAACCCATGTCGTTATCCGGAACTTAGGAGTGAGTGAGTATAGATTGCTTTACGTCCCGCAAGCGACAAAGGCCTTCTCAGGACGTGCCTGCGCTAAATGAAGAAAAGAACTGCAAGAAGCGCAGACAGGAGGGAGAATTTCAAAAGAAAAATACAGATGAATGGACCAGAAAGACAGAAATACAAACCCCCAAAAGAGTAGAACCCACCTTGCAGGGGTTAGACAAGGTGACCCTAGGAACTAAAAAGTAGACAACCCCACCAAGGTCCCCTAGGGCAGACCCGGTGGGGAAGGAACTTAGGAAATAGGCAGGAGAAACATACATACACATACACGAAGGTGCACTACTATATGTGGTCGGGTAAATACCCTGATTTCCTACAGTAGATGCACAGAACATTACAATACAATGTAACGATACAAATTTGCCTCGAGCTATAGATACTCACAAACCAGATAGGTGAGGCTAGCGCTGGCAGAATTGTACTCAAACCAAGGGGAATCACTCAGCGCTGGACAGACAAACAGTTAGATCCCCTGCCCCCGCCTATCAGGTACATATAGTAGTGTACCTTCGTGTATGTGTATGTATGTTTCTCCTGCCTACGTCCTAAGTTCCGGAGAAAGGCATGGGTTATAAGCGAGACCTGATGCATCCTTTTTGAGGATGCAGATGATCGTCTTGTTCTATACCTGCGTATTTCTCTGTGGGCTGGCGATAGGCTGGGGCAGGGGATCTAACTGTTTGTCTGTCCAGCGCTGAGTGATTCCCCTTGGTTTGTGTATAAACGCGTCAAAGCGGCAATCTGAAAGCCAGGAAAGGCAAATCAGTTCTGTCGTGCCTTGACTCGAACAGACAATAAAGTTGTATTGTATTGTATTGTATTGTATTGTATTGTATTGTATTGTATTGTATTGTATTGTATTGTATTGTATTGTATCTGCTCCCGTGCGGGATTTGATCGCTAACACTGATTCGCCGATACAACAGTGTTGTCTTGTGTCAACTACATGTATCAGACTTCTATCGGCTTTCTTTAACCCTTTTAGCCGCAGGGTCCCATTTCTCAAATTTGGGAGGTGTTGCTTAACGACTATGTACCAGTTGCAGGTGAGATGGCTTGACCATAATAATTCATGGGTAGTGCCAGATTAATCTGGCACTACCCTTGAATTATCATGGTCAAGACATCTCCTGCTGTAGGGACTCGGGGCTAAATGCGTTAACAGTCCATGTGAGTAAGCACACATTACAAACACATTTCGCACAGCCCCTGGTATGCGTCCGGGGAACTCTCCCACGTGCGATAAGAGCGGAAAGGGACAGGAAATCTGTCATTTTATGACATTCAAACCTAATGGGCCAAGTTAGTCCTTGTGTGCAGTAGCATTGTCAGAAAAAAAAGCTAAGAACATAATGAAAAAATATTGCGAACTATTAACCCTGTATTTTAATAATAATAATAATAATAATAATAATAATAAATAGTTCTTTAGTGACGTGTTCAGTTTTATATTACGATATGTCCTATGTAATTTGTGTTACTGTGAAATCGTGTTTATTGTCTTTATGCTTAGACCACAATAGTTACTAAGGCATACGGTGTGTGTGTGTGTGTGTGTGTGTGTGTGTGTGTGTGTGTGTGTGTGTGTGTGTGTGTGTGTGTGTGTGTGTGCCCGTTAGTAGCTTAATTATATTTTGATGTGTTTAATGTTCTTCCTTTTATGTTGCGCGGCACCGCAACGATTTCCTAATGTATTGTTACATATGGCAATAAAGTTCTATCATCATCATCACCTTGTATCGCGCTGTTCCAGGAAAACACTGGACTCACTGCGCATGCGCAACAGCACACCTTCAAGTCTCTCTGTCAGACACACGCACAATTATACACTACTTTAAACCATCCCATCCCTTCCTAACACCTTACATCCACTTCCCTTTAGAATCAGAATAAAAGGCAGTCAGTCAACAGTTAGCTAAAGGTGAGCTAATGTTAAAGAAAAGAAAAGTCTTTAAGTGAGCTTTGCCGAACTGTGGGCAGATTCCGCGGCATTTCAATTGGCAGTGAGTTCCACACACTTGGGGCTAAAAAGCAGCTCTTTTTAACTCATTCGCGGCCAGCCGCATCCGGATGCGCGGCTTATCATAGCAGTGCCGCGCGGCATCCGGATGCGGCTGGCCGCGAATTAGTTAACCCCTTCACTGTCGCCAAAAAGGCAAACACGATGCAACTGCAAGAGACATAGATCCCCATGCCATGACCTAGCCGCCGCGACTGCGGGGGCTGATGAGGATCTGTGCCTCTTGCTGAGACCGATTTGGGGGGGGGGTCCATTCCAGGGGCTCCGGATTCTCCCCCCCAAAAATAAATAAATAAATAAATAAATAAATAAATAAATAAAATAAATAAATAAATAAAATAAAATCAAAAAAATAAAAAAATAAAAAAAAAATAAAATAAAAATCTTTAAAATACTATTAGAAACTTTATTTTGGGGGTGTTTGGACAGCCCCCGCCCCCCCCCCCCCCTGCTACCCGTTTCATATTTTGGCGAGTTTTTTATACACACGCCACAACTGCGCTCCCCCCTCCCCTCCCACCCACCCCCGAGTTGGCGAGTGGTGAGAGTCTTGACACACACGCGCTTTCTTTAAGTCCGTTCCCTTTTTCGGTTTAGGGAAGGGGCTGGACTGAGATTGCTGTGGAGTGTAATCTTCAAGTCTTTTACACTGGTCGCGCATGCGCACTCACAAAATAATGTGTGTCTGCCTCGCGTTGTGTTCAAAATACCAAATCGCGCAATGGACCTACCACAGTATCCAGCGAAACCCTAGTTGATATGATCGAGTAGTGACTGTGCGTGCATTGCCATGTGTGCCACACTAAACTGATAAGCTAAGAACGTTAACAAACTCTCAGCATGTTCTCAGTCTCACACACACACACACGTACACACACACTCTTGCGCTGCCATCATCACACACTGAAACGTGTACAAACATCAGTACTGACTCGCATCCGTTCTCGCATTCATCATCAATCTCTGACTCTCAGTGATGAGATTTCTATAAGTGCTTTAGGTTTATTTACAGTACATACATTTCATTATCAGTCATGATCTGAGACGTATCAAAAGCCATTCATTGTAGCACAAAACAAAACACAATAATACAGACGCTCATAAGACACCTGAAATCTCTAATCCGGCGTGACCCAGGCTACCCTGGACACACTGGAATAGCTGTCTATGTACATAGCTCTATCCGAAATATGGTACGCAGACGTGAAGACCTTGAGTCCAGAGAGCTGGAGTGTGTGTGGCTGGAGGTGAAAATATCGCATTCCTCTCCCATCCTTGTCGCCTTTATGTACAGAAATCCAGCTGCTACTGCTGACTGGTATGACGACTTTGTACAAGTGATGGATAAAGTGAACGACACCGGTAAAAACGTTCTCATTCTGGGAGACTTTAACATCGATATGCTGAAACCCAAGCCTACATGGCAATCAGCGATCACTCTTTTCGGGCTAAAGCAGATGATTAAATCTCCAACGCGAGTATCACGCTCTGCAGCCACCATCATCGACCACATTTACACTAATAACCCAACAGCAGTAGCGGAAACTAATGTCTCTTCATTAGCCGTCAGTGACCACTTTCCCATCGCCTGTACATGGTCGTGCAATCTGCCCGCAAAACAAAGTCGGGACCAGCACTCGTATATAAAGTACAGATCGTTTAAAAAGCTTAATACGAATGCTTTCTTACATGATCTAAGCTATGCCGGATTTGATCAAGTGTATAACTGCACTGACCCTGATATCTCTTGGCTTGACTTCGCGAACGAAGATTTTATAGGAGTTGCCCACGACGTCTGCAGGCTTGTTCGTGGCTGCGGAGGCCAATCCGAGACAGGCAGGTTCGACCGCAGTGGCTGCAGGGGAAGGTATGACCAGGGTTCTGAGCTGCGGCATCTCTGTTTTTTCTCCTGAGCCGCTTGTCCTTAAGGCTAGCTCTGTGAGAGTCCTCAAAGGAGACAGCTGCCTTGTAAATGGTGGAGCGCCAGGTGTCACGGTCCGCAGCAAGCGAAGACCACTGGTGGTGGTCGATTTGGCAGGCACTAAGTGACTTCTTGAGACAGTCTTTGTATCTCTTCTTTGGTGCCCCTCTGTCACGGTGTCCAGTAGCAAGCTCGCCGAACAGGGTGATCTTTGGTAGGCGATGATCCTCCATCCTGGAGACATGCCCCGCCCAGCGGAGCTGTGTCCGCAGCAGCAAAGCGTCGATGCTCACAGTTTCTGCCTGTTCAAGGACCTCGACGTTGGTGACATAGTCACTCCAGTGAATGCCCAGGATGGTACGCAGGCAGCGCTGGTGGAAGCGTTCGAGGAGTCGTAGTTGGCTGCGGTAGAGGGCCCAGGACTCGGAACCATACAGCAGGGTGGTGAGGACCACAGCTCTGTACACGCTGATCTTGGTGCCTGTTTTCAGCTGTTGATTGTGCCACACCCGCTTGAAAAGTCGCCCGAAAGCGCTGTTCGCTTTTGCCAGCCTGCTGTCAAGCTCCTTGTCCAGCTTGGCGTCCGACGTGATAATGCAGC
Source organism: Semisulcospira habei (assembly GCA_036245525.1). Classification (NCBI taxonomy): domain Eukaryota; kingdom Metazoa; phylum Mollusca; class Gastropoda; family Semisulcospiridae; genus Semisulcospira; species Semisulcospira habei. The sequence continues at coordinate 50,857,876 of BTPG01000004.1, read as the reverse complement.
CAAGGTAGGTAAACTGGTGCACTGACTTTAGTTCAGACTCGCCAGTGGTGATGTGAGGAGGGCGATACACTGTCTTGGGTGCCGGCTGATGGAGGACCTCTGTCTCTTTCAGACTGACCTCGAGTCCAAAGAGCTGGGCAGCACTCTGCGAAGCAAGACGTGATGCGCTGCAGGGCTCTCTCTGTGTGTGCAACGAGGGCAGCATCATCAGCAAAAAGCAGCTCACGAATCAGTTGGTCTAGGGTTTTCGTGTGGGCCTGCAGTCGTCTGAGGTTGAACAGGCTGCCATCGAGACGATACCTGATGTACACTGCATCGTCATCATCGAGGTCCACTGTGGCCTGCTTCAACATCATGCTAAAAAAGATGATGAAGAGGGTCAGTGCCAGCACGCAGCCCTGCTTTACGCCGTTGAGAATAGGGAATGGTTCTGAGAGGTCATTGTTGAGTCTGACCTGGCCTTGCTGGTCCTCGTGTAGCTGGACAATCATGTTGAGGAACTTTGGGGGACAGCCAAGTCGCTCCAGGATCTGCCACATGCCTTGCCTGCTCACAGTGTCGAACGCTTTTGTTAGGTCGACAAATGTTACGTACAACCCTTTGTTCTGCTCGCGGCACTTCTCCTGTAGCTGTCTCATCACAAAGACCATATCGGTGGTGCTCCTGTTTGCTCTGAAGCCACACTGGCCCTCTGGGAGTTGGTCTTCAGCGATGGCAGGTACCAGCCGATTCAGGAGCAGCCTTGCAAGGATTTTCCCAGCAATGGACAGCAGGGTAATTCCCCGATAGTTGGAACAGTCAGACTTCTCGCCTTTGTTCTTGTACAGGGTGATAACGACTGCATCACGGAGATCTTTTGGTAGTGTTCCTTCCTCCCAGCAGCAGAGAAAGAGGTCATGGAGCTTGTTGTGCAGTGCTGTGCCTCCATGTTTCCAGATCTCTGGCGGTATTCCATCAATGCCTGCTGCTTTGCCACTCTTGAGCTGGTGGATGGCTGTGAGGGTCTCTTCAGCGGTGGGCGGTTCGTCCAATTCAACCTTTACTGGGAGGTGTGGGATTTGTAGGACGACTGCTTCTTGAACAGTGCGCTCAGCGCTGAAGAGGCTCTGAAAGTATTCCGACCAGCGGTTCAGGATGGAGGTATTATCTGTGAGGAGTGCCTGGCCATTCGCGCTCCGCAGGGGACTGTGTACCAGGTGCCTGGGGCCATACACTGCTTTCAGTGCTTCGTAGAAGCCCCTGTAGTCACCATTGTCAGCGCAAAGCTGGGTCCTCTGTGCAAGTCTGGTCCACCACTCATTCTGGAGATCTCTGAGCTTGCGCTGGAGACTGCTGCAGACGAGGCTGAAGGCAGACTTCTTCACAGGGCAGGAAGGCTGGGCTAGGTGGGCCTGATGGGCGGCTCTTTTTTTTGCTAGGTGTTCCTGGATCTCTCCATCGTTTTCGTCAAACCAGTCTTTGTTTTTCTTTCTGGCGAAACCCAAGACTTCTGCAGAGGATTTTGCAATAGCAGTTTTCACTGACCCTGATAATGCGCTCACTATATGGCTTGATCTGTTCCTCGGGGTGCTGAATAAACACGCGCCGCTAAGAAGGAAGCGAGTCCGACGCCGCGAGCCTCCCTCCTGGATAACGGAGGAAATCAAACAAACTATGGAGGCACGAAACACCGCTAAACGAGAAAAGAACTTCCCTGAGTTTAAACGTTTGCGTAACAAAGTTAAGTACTTAGTTCGAGAAGCTCAAAAGTCATTTGTTGAAAAGACAATTGAGAACGAAAAATCTCCTGCTTCTGTTTGGACTGCTTTGAATACTCTAACAAGCAACACGCGCAGGCAGACTCATATCATTCCACACGAATTCTCTGCGGAAAGCATAAACAATTGCTTTCTCTCAGCTCCAGAACAGCTACTTACTTCCAACAGCCCTGATCCGTCAGCGTATTTAATATCGGATCAACTGTCCATGTTTTGCCAGGAACGATTATCGTCCGATGATACGTTTGGTATCCCCTTTATCGCTGTTCACGAAGTCGGGCGTTATATAACGTGCCTTAAGAACAAGACATCTGCTGGTGTGGACGGTATAAATGGTTATATACTCCACATATCACTGCCTTATATTGTTGAACCCCTCACTTACATTTTTAACTTATGCATACAGTACAATACTTTTCCTGTGGCGTTTAAAAAAGCAAAAGTTGTTCCTATACCCAAGACCAAAGATACTGCTGATGTAAATAACCTTCGTCCCATTTCTCTTCTGTCTGTTTTATCAAAGCCACTTGAGAGGCATATTCAAAAGCATCTCCTCCAGTACCTCGAACAACGGTCCTTGTTAAATAAGTTCCAGTCTGGGTTTAGACCTAAACACTCATGCCACTCAGCATTAGTACGTATGGTTGATTCATGGCTAGATAACATCAACAATAACAAAATGACTGGCACGGTATTCTTGGACCTGAAAAAAGCATTTGATTTAATAAATCATGAAATCTTGCTGAGGAAACTTAATGTTTATTTCAACAACAACAGTCCGTCAGCCCTTTCATTCTTTAACTCTTATCTTTCTGCGAGAACTCAAGCTGTCTATGTAAATGGCAACTATTCCACAGAGGGTAAGGTAGAGCTTGGTGTTCCTCAGGATTTGGTTCTGGGCCCATTGTTATTCTGTATATTTATTAATGATTTACCACTACACATCACATGTGCTAGTGCTGAGTGTGACATGTTTGCTGACGATTCAACGCTACATGCATCCGGTAAAACTGTAGCTGACATAACCAACATCCTTCAGCAGAGCCTACAAGAAGTCTCTGAATGGTGCAGTAGAAATAGAATGATAGTCAATCCAACTAAAACAAAAAGCATGCTAGTCACAACACGTCAGAAACATCAGCTGCAACCCGCGCCTCTAAACCTCTCATTTGAAGCTGTCCCGATAGAGCAAGTACAGCAGCACCGTTTACTAGGGGTAATTGTAGATAACCAACTTAGTTGGCAGCCTCATCTCATACAGATTGGAAAGACAATTTCAAAGAAATTATTTTTACTATCTAAACTGAAATCGGTCATTAATCTGAACACGCGTAAACTATTTTTCAATGGATACATCAAGCCCCACATTGATTATGCCTCAACAGTTTGGGATGGCTGCAGCGAGGTCCAGTTCAAGAAAATAAATTCGCTATACAGGAGAGCAGCCAAACTAATTATTCCTAACTCATCTCTACCCACTGAGGCGAGGCTCGAGGCAGCTGGACTCCTTTCTCTTGACAAACACTTAGTATTTAACAAGTGCGTACTAGTGCACAAAGCTCTTAACGGTAAGGCCCCCGGCTACTTATCGGAACTCTTTACTCTTACTGAGAAGAGATACAGCACCTCTCGGAGCAACCTGAGCATAAAACGGCCCCGCATTGATTTGTATAAATCCAGTTTGTCATACTCAGGTGGTTTCCTGTGGAATTCTATTCCTCTGCAACTGCAACAAGTTAATTCCCTAGCTGCGTTTAAAGCAAAACTGTACAAGCACTTATCCAAGGCAACGTAAATTTAATTATCTCGTGTTGTCTAAACATAATATATTTTACTCCCCAGTTTCTTTTTATGCAACTATTATTTTTTATCATACCATTTGCGCTCACGTGCCGTTTGTGGGGCTGCTTCCCGTATAGACCTGGTCAGGGGATACAGTGCTGGTGCACAGTTTATTCAAACGATGTGCTTAGCATGTCGTTCGAGTGAAAGTATACTTGTGGCGTGCCCCCCCGGGTGGGAGTGTCTGGGGAGGGCTCCCGCAAACGGATATTATGACACGTGCAAACATCTTCTTATGGGTACCTTTGTGTTTTGCTAAATCATTGTTGCAGTTTGTAGTGTTGTTGTAATTCGCATTACTTTCGATGATGTTTGTACTGAGTGTAATGTAGCTTTGCTGTTATTATATGTCAGTAGATGTAGCAAGGACAGACTGGAAGAAAGGCCTGTGCGCCTAATATCTCAATCCTTGATAAATAAAGTTTCAGTCAGTCAGTCAGTCAGTCTCTTTCTCTCTCTCTCTCTCTCTCTCTCTCTCTCTCTCTCTCTCTCTCTCTTATATATATATTATATATATATATATATATATATATATATATATTATATATATATATATATATATATATATATATATATATATATATATATATATATATATATTATATATATATATATATATATATATATATATATATATATATATATATATATATATATATATAGAGAGAGCGGATATATATATATATATATATATATATATATATATATATATATAAGAGAGAGCGGATATATATATATATATATATATATATATATATATATATATATATATATATATATATATATATATATATATATATATATCCGCTGCAAGACCACTTCAGATACAATAAGGCTATTTTTATGTTCAAGTGTGGAAACAGAAAATACTAGAATATATCACAACTCTTTTCTCTAAGTCGGAATATAGGCTTGGTTGGTAATATTAGGCAACTTTTCTTAGTCCCCAAAACAAGAATTGATAGATACAAATCTAGTTTGTCATTCTCGGGAACGCAGACTTGGAACTCGCTTCCTGATTATGTGAAATCTGCTTCCTCTCTAGCCCCGTTTCAAAATCAGTCTCGTCAAGTACTTCTCGAAGCAGTCGTAATCATCAAAATATATACTGCTCTGTAAATCTGATTACGTTTGCTCCCAGTTATAAACTCTGTGTGTGTGTGTGTGTGTGTGTGTGTGTGCGCGCGTGCGCGTGCGTATCATTTATTGTGTGTGTGTGTGTGTGTGTGTGTGTGTGTGTGTGTGTGTGTGTGTGTGTGTGTGTGTGTGTGTGTGTGTGTGTTTAGGAGTGTGAGATTATCATGGGACTTTCTTTCCCTAAGCTGGCAATGTTTTTGTTTCATATACATGTACATTTATATACTTAGTTTTATGTATATTGTCTCAGTGGTTTTGTAGCGGCAACGACAGGTTTGAAAAATGGCCATGTCTGTGACGATGTCAATGCATCAAACGTTGATAAATAATGCTTCATTGAATCATTGAATCTGTCGCTCTCTCTCTCTTCCATTCCCCTCTCCCCCCCCCCACCCCCCACCCACCCACACACACACACCACCACCCCCTTAGCTCTCAAGCAACCTTTCGTCAACCAGTGACGGCCTCCAACTTATTTTTGAGACGAGCTCCAGAAACCCACCTCCCCAGCTTCGACTGCTGTACGCGATATAATAATTTCTCAAATGTGTAAATGTCTATTTTTTTGTGATCGTATCAGCGGTGCCATGCCTGTTTTGTGTGCTGATCCGTGATTTTGGACCTTACAGCTTCAGGCCCTAAGGTTCGAAATCACAGACCAGCACCCATTTGTGTGGGTTTTTCTTCCCCTTTCGCAGTTGCCAGTGGACAGAGCCTGCAGACGGAGAGTGGGGGACACTGAAGGCAGACAACACGTGGACGGGCCTCGTAGGCCTACTGGAGAGACAGGTCAGTCAGTCACTGGGGGCCTCAGTAAGCAAAAGGTCCTCGGAATGATGTCGGCCGCAGTGCTCCCGCGCACGACTGCGCGGGACCACTTCGGCCGACATCGTTCCGAGTATCTTTTGCTTACTGGTGGGGTGGGGGGGTGGGGTATCCTCAATCAGAAGCAGTTCAGGCAGGCTGAAAATGCACGGAAATTCACACATTTTGTTACAGGGGCGGATCAGTTGCCTGTCCTGGGTAGTGACTGTGTGTGTTGGGGTGGGGGGCATTTTTTTTTGTTTCGGACCTTTAACCGGACACAAAAGGCCTCCTGTCACCAGACCTTGCTTCCCAGCGGAGCAGAGTGTTCATTTGTTTGTCTCTTTACACAGCAATAGTGCCACGGGTAGGGGACACACATCGACATGTGGATTTTAATTTCCCATTTCAGAAACAAACATGTACGTACAGTGTCAGGGAAGGGGTTAATTCCCTCGACAGCGAGTCGTATTTGGAACAAAAATATATGGCACACAGGTGCCGCTTGTCTGGAGACGTAACCACTAAGCGGTGCTCCCTCCCCCTGTGCTTGGTCCCAGGGGCGGATCAAGGGGGGGGGGGGGGAAGAGGGGTTCCAGGGGTTTCGGACCCCCTCTTTAAAATGCTAATAACAAAGCTTCAAAATCAGCAATAAAATAGCATCCAGCAGTACCCGATTGCATTTAAAACTAATAAAAATTGCCCAAAGTAGCAAAAATCCCTTTTTATTATGTGCCTGATCCATACCTCCCCAGGGTTCACAGCCCCCCTCGTCCATACCTCCCTGTGGTTCACAGCCCCCTGGTCCATACCTCCCCCGGGTTCACAGCCCCCTGGTCCATACCACCCCGTGGTTCACAGCACTCTGGTTCCTACCTCCCCAGGGTTCACAGGCCCCTGGTCCATATATGCCCCTGCTTCACAGCCCCCTGGTAAATATATGCCCCAGGGTTCACAGACCCTTGGTCCACACCTCACCAGGGTATCAACCCCCTGGTCCATATCTGACCCTGGTTCACCTCGAAAATTCAGGGTCCACTTTTAACTTTTGCACGCCAAATTCATTAACCTTTCGCCTTTGACCTTCGTATATGTGAAGTTTGCATTTGACCTTTTCATTCCAAGTTACATTTGACCTTTTTGCCTTTTTTAACCTTTATTTCTGATACCGGACAGTCCTGGTATTTTTACACCTAAATAAATCAGGTATTATTGAGATCCGCCATGACCTTTCTCTGCCGGGGGCGGGGGGAGGGGGTGGGGATCGAACCTCGTACCTTGCGGTCTCCAGTCAGACGCACTAACCACTGTGCTATTGGGACACTGTGATAGTAGGAAACTTGAACTTATATTTCAACCTGAGGTGAGCAGGCTCTACAAAAGTTTATCAAAATTGTACCAAAGAACTCGGTGATCAAATATTACGAAGATGCAGATGTATTTTGTGGAGAGTTTGTGTATTTGAAAATACACTTGTATTTTTACGACGTTAGGCTTGATATGTGTGAATCGTTTCGTCACACAAATGCATGTTTTCATTATAACTTATTCTGAAGTGTCATAGCGGCTTGTTGTGTGCAAACGATTACAAAAAATTACTGGACTAATCTGAGCTGTTTTCTAGCGATAAAGGCTCCGTTCTTGTGTTGAGAAGTGTTTGCAGTGATGGATACATACTTCAAACAGAGCAGCAAACACGGTGAGCTGCATTCTCTTGTAACACCCTTTGCATGCAGCCGCTGGTGTTCAGGTACATAGTACTTGTAGCTGCATGCACAAGCGGTAGTAGACCTATAGGGGACGCACGCACAATCTTCTATTTGCAGGAGATAGGTCAGTAATGATAGTTTATGGGCAGCGCCTGAGTAGTTTGACCCTGACTGGACACTACCCTTTAACTATCACGATCGATAGTATTTGGTAGTTGAAAGGTAGTGTCCACTTTGTTTGCTGTGTGTGCCGGGGCAGAATGATGTGCCCCCCCCACCCCACCCCCCCCACCCCCCCACCCCCCATTTCACCCCACATACACCAGTTGTTTAACTTTACGCTGCGAAAGCAGATTTAAGAACGGTAGATGTGCACACAGAACAACGTGCCTCAAATGAAAATGTTACCTTGCAACTTTTGATTTCGTAGGTGTGCCGTTCACAGGGTTGCAACGTACACGAAACTCAACGGGAAAGAATGCAGTTTACTGCACTGTAAAGACAAATGCGCACGCGTTTCGTTGGTGCAATCAGTTTAAAAGGCTTCAAGCATTGGAGAAATATCGTCTGTAAAAACGTAGTAAAGTTTCTTTTGATAAGTAGTGTATGGGCTTATGAAACAGGCTATACACACTCCATGCTAGCCAGAGGCCTATTTGTTCAAACGTTGATTTTTTTTATCGGTTACACTCGAAAACCATGTTCTAACAGTTCTTGAAAATGTTTAGTTACACTGTTCTAGAATGCAAGTGACTCACACAGGCAGAATCAGCATCGCCATTTGTTACAATGGTGGCTGAGCTCTGTTTGAATGTGTAAAGTTTGAAGCCGTAAGTTCCAAAGAGACAGACAAGCACTCGAAATCTGTTCGGCATGCTTTTTGTATTCATTCATTCATTCATTCATTCATTCATTCATTCATTCATTCATTCATTCATTCATTTATTCATTCATTCATTCATTCATTCATTCATTCATTCATTCATACATTCATTCATTCATTCATTCATTCATTCATTCATCTATCTATCTATCCATTCTTTCATTCGTTTGCAGGAAGTGGACCTAGTCGTGGCGCCGCTGGCCATGCAGGCGGAACGCGAGAAGGTGATGGACTTTATCCACCCGTTCTACCTGGACTACACCACCGTGCTCCTCAAGCTGCCCGACCCCAACGAGAGCACGTGGAGGCGGCTTATACAGCCCTTCAAACCGCAGGTTAGTCTGGAAACAGGGAAGGATCTCGAGTACAAAACTGCTTTGGCGAACATAGATGTGTTGCACCAGGAAAGCGCCTACAGTTGCTTCTTTGTGCAATAAAAACACGGTCTCAGAAGAGACAGTCGCTCCCTCAAGAAAAGACTTGAAGTGCAGAAAGTGACATCTGTCGTTATCCCCTTTACAGTCGGTGGACCGCAGGGTGTGTTTTAGGAATCAATTCAACGCCAAAGATCCCGGAGCCCAGTCGTCAAATGAACGTGCATACAAAGTGTTTTCGTTTCATCAAGAGGCATAGATCCTTATGAGCCCCGCAACTGCGGGGGCTCATGAGGATCTATACTTCTTGTCGTCACCGAGCGGAGTTCAGTTTTTTGCTTTGGCGAACATAGATTTTGCTTTTTCCATTCTGAACAAAGTGAATACATGTATGATTTACTCTGGCAGGTCCACATGTGTATCTGGGTCTCTCTGCTTGGCGTGACTTTCATCACCGCTGTGATGGAGGCCTTTAACCCTTTCTACGTCACGCACCCGCGCTCCATTCTGCACGTCGGGGACATGTTCTGGTATATGTACGGCGCCTTGCTGACACAGGGTGAGACTGAAGGCCATAAAATGATGAATACCTGTTGTGAGGTGGGGTCTTTTCAGAGTGAATGGAGAGAGAGAGAGAGAGAGAGAGAGAGAGAGAGAGAGAGAGAGAGAGAGAGAGAGAGAGAGAGAGAGAGAGAGAGAGAGAGCAGACAGACAGACAAACAGACAGACGAGGCAGACAGACAGAGAGAAACAGAGAGAGAGAGAGAGAGAGAGAGACGGAGAGACAGACACAGACAATGATTCTTTACTTTACGGGGCAACGGTGGAAGTTGAACTCCGTTGCTAATCTAAGAGAGAGAGAGAGAGAGACAGAGAGGGACAGAGAGAGAGAGAGACAGAGAGAGACAGAGGGAATGAATAAATCAACGAATCTGTATTTTCCAACGGTAAAGGTATTAACTCCTTCCCCTGGCACTGGACTCATATTTTGTGTCTGAAGTCTGTGTTTATTCAACTGACGACCAAAAGCCACATCCGCCCAAGGAAAATGCGTCGGACGCAAATTGGTCTCAGCAAGAGGCATAGATCCTCATCAGCCCCCGCGGCTCAGTCGCGCGAGCTTATGTGGATATATGCTTCTTCCTGTTGGATCGCGTTCACTTTTCCTCAGCAGTGAAACATTGTCAGCGACAGTGTTAGTTATCACACCTGCCGCTGTTGCTACAAGTACAAAACTAACTAAAGGGGGACAGAGGCAGTGAAGCATTGTCAGCGACAGTGTTAGTTATCACACCTGCCGCTGTTGCTACAAGTACAAAACTAACTAAAGGGGGACAGAGGCAGTGAAACATTGTCAGCGACAGTGTTAGTTATCACACCTGCCGCTGTTGCTACAAGTACAAAACTAACTAAAGGGGGACAGAGGCAGTGAAGCATTGTCAGCGACAGTGTTAGTTATCACACCTGCCGCTGTTGCTACAAGTACAAAACTAACTAAAGGGGGACAGAGGCAGTGAAGCATTGTCAGCGACAGTGTTAGTTATCACACCTGCCGCTGTTGCTACAAGTACAAAACTAACTAAAGGGGGACAGAGGCAGTGAAGCATTGTCAGCGACAGTGTTAGTTATCACACCTGCCGCTGTTGCTACAAGTACAAAACTAACTAAAGGGGGACAGAGGCAGTGAAGCATTGTCAGCGACAGTGTTAGTTATCACACCTGCCGCTGTTGCTACAAGTACAAAACTAACTAAAGGGGGACAGAGGCAGTGAAGCATTGTCAGCGACAGTGTTAGTTATCACACCTGCCGCTGTTGCTACAAGTACAAAACTAACTAAAGGGGGACAGAGGCAGTGAAGCATTGTCAGCGACAGTGTTAGTTATCACACCTGCCGCTGTTGCTACAAGTACAAAACTAACTAAAGGGGGACAGAGGCAGTGAAGCATTGTCAGCGACAGTGTTAGTTATCACACCTGCCGCTGTTGCTACAAGTACAAAACTAACTAAAGGGGGACAGAGGCAGTGAAGCATTGTCAGCGACAGTGTTAGTTATCACACCTGCCGCTGTTGCTACTAGTACAAAACTAACTAAAGGGGGACAGAGGCAGTGAAGCATTGTCAGCGACAGTGTTAGTTATCACACCTGCCGCTGTTGCTACAAGTACAAAACTAACTAAAGGGGGACAGAGGCAGTGAAACATTGTCAGCGACAGTGTTAGTTATCACACCTGCCGCTGTTGCTACAAGTACAAAACTAACTAAAGGGGGACAGAGGCAGTGAAGCATTGTCAGCGACAGTGTTAGTTATCACACCTGCCGCTGTTGCTACAAGTACAAAACTAACTAAAGGGGGACAGAGGCAGTGAAGCATTGTCAGCGACAGTGTTAGTTATCACACCTGCCGCTGTTGCTACAAGTACAAAACTAACTAAAGGGGGACAGAGGCAGTGAAGCATTGTCAGCGACAGTGTTAGTTATCACACCTGCCGCTGTTGCTACAAGTACAAAACTAACTAAAGGGGGACAGAGGCAGTGAAGCATTGTCAGCGACAGTGTTAGTTATCACACCTGCCGCTGTTGCTACAAGTACAAAACTAACTAAAGGGGGACAGAGGCAGTGAAGCATTGTCAGCGACAGTGTTAGTTATCACACCTGCCGCTGTTGCTACAAGTACAAAACTAACTAAAGGGGGACAGAGGCAGTGAAGCATTGTCAGCGACAGTGTTAGTTATCACACCTGCCGCTGTTGCTACAAGTACAAAACTAACTAAAGGGGGACAGAGGCAGTGAAGCATTGTCAGCGACAGTGTTAGTTATCACACCTGCCGCTGTTGCTACAAGTACAAAACTAACTAAAGGGGGACAGAGGCAGTGAAGCATTGTCAGCGACAGTGTTAGTTATCACACCTGCCGCTGTTGCTACAAGTACAAAACTAACTAAAGGGGGACAGAGGCAGTGAAGCATTGTCAGCGACAGTGTTAGTTATCACACCTGCCGCTGTTGCTACAAGTACAAAACTAACTAAAGGGGGACAGAGGCAGTGAAGCATTGTCAGCGACAGTGTTAGTTATCACACCTGCCGCTGTTGCTACAAGTACAAAACTAACTAAAGGGGGACAGAGGCAGTGAAGCATTGTCAGCGACAGTGTTAGTTATCACACCTGCCGCTGTTGCTACAAGTACAAAACTAACTAAAGGGGGACAGAGGCAGTGAAGCATTGTCAGCGACAGTGTTAGTTATCACACCTGCCGCTGTTGCTACAAGTACAAAACTAACTAAAGGGGGACAGAGGCAGTGAAGCATTGTCAGCGACAGTGTTAGTTATCACACCTGCCGCTGTTGCTACAAGTACAAAACTAACTAAAGGGGGACAGAGGCAGTGAAGCATTGTCAGCGACAGTGTTAGTTATCACACCTGCCGCTGTTGCTACAAGTACAATACTAACTAAAGGGGGACAGAGGCAGTGAAGCATTGTCAGCGACAGTGTTAGTTATCACACCTGCCGCTGTTGCTACAAGTACAAAACTAACTAAAGGGGGACAGAGGCAGTGAAGCATTGTCAGCGACAGTGTTAGTTATCACACCTGCCACTGTTGCTACAAGTACAAAACTAACTAAAGGGGGACAGAGGCAGTGAAGCATTGTCAGCGACAGTGTTAGTTATCACACCTGCCGCTGTTGCTACAAGTACAAAACTAACTAAAGGGGGACAGAGGCAGTGAAGCATTGTCAGCGACAGTGTTAGTTATCACACCTGCCGCTGTTGCTACAAGTACAAAACTAACTAAAGGGGGACAGAGGCAGTGAAGCATTGTCAGCGACAGTGTTAGTTATCACACCTGCCGCTGTTGCTACAAGTACAAAACTAACTAAAGGGGGACAGAGGCAGTGAAGCATTGTCAGCGACAGTGTTAGTTATCACACCTGCCGCTGTTGCTACAAGTACAAAACTAACTAAAGGGGGACAGAGGCAGTGAAGCATTGTCAGCGACAGTGTTAGTTATCACACCTGCCGCTGTTGCTACAAGTACAAAACTAACTAAAGGGGGACAGAGGCAGTGAAGCATTGTCAGCGACAGTGTTAATTATCACACCTGCCGCTGTTGCTACAAGTACAAAACTAACTAAAGGGGGACAGAGGCAGTGAAGCATTGTCAGCGACAGTGTTAGTTATCACACCTGCCGCTGTTGCTACAAGTACAAAACTAACTAAAGGGGGACAGAGGCAGTGAAGCATTGTCAGCGACAGTGTTAGTTATCACACCTGCCGCTGTTGCTACAAGTACAAAACTAACTAAAGGGGGACAGAGGCAGTGAAGCATTGTCAGCGACAGTGTTAGTTATCACACCTGCCGCTGTTGCTACAAGTACAAAACTAACTAAAGGGGGACAGAGGCAGTGAAGCATTGTCAGCGACAGTGTTAGTTATCACACCTGCCGCTGTTGCTACAAGTACAAAACTAACTAAAGGGGGACAGAGGCAGTGAAGCATTGTCAGCGACAGTGTTAGTTATCACACCTGCCGCTGTTGCTACAAGTACAAAACTAACTAAAGGGGGACAGAGGCAGTGAAGCATTGTCAGCGACAGTGTTAGTTATCACACCTGCCGCTGTTGCTACAAGTACAAAACTAACTAAAGGGGGACAGAGGCAGTGAAGCATTGTCAGCGACAGTGTTAGTTATCACACCTGCCGCTGTTGCTACAAGTACAAAACTAACTAAAGGGGGACAGAGGCAGTGAAGCATTGTCAGCGACAGTGTTAGTTATCACACCTGCCGCTGTTGCTACAAGTACAAAACTAACTAAAGGGGGACAGAGGCAGTGAAGCATTGTCAGCGACAGTGTTAGTTATCACACCTGCCGCTGTTGCTACAAGTACAAAACTAACTAAAGGGGGACAGAGGCAGTGAAGCATTGTCAGCGACAGTGTTAGTTATCACACCTGCCGCTGTTGCTACAAGTACAAAACTAACTAAAGGGGGACAGAGGCAGTGAAGCATTGTCAGCGACAGTGTTAGTTATCACACCTGCCGCTGTTGCTACAAGTACAAAACTAACTAAAGGGAGACAGAGGCAGTGAAGCATTGTCAGCGACAGTGTTAGTTATCACACCTGCCGCTGTTGCTACAAGTACAAAACTAACTAAAGGGGGACAGAGGCAGTGAAGCATTGTCAGCGACAGTGTTAGTTATCACACCTGCCGCTGTTGCTACAAGTACAAAACTAACTAAAGGGGGACAGAGGCAGTGAAGCATTGTCAGCGACAGTGTTAGTTATCACACCTGCCGCTGTTGCTACAAGTACAAAACTAACTAAAGGGGGACAGAGGCAGTGAAGCATTGTCAGCGACAGTGTTAGTTATCACACCTGCCGCTGTTGCTACAAGTACAAAACTAACTAAAGGGGGACAGAGGCAGTAAAGCATTGTCAGCGACAGTGTTAGTTATCACACCTGCCGCTGTTGCTACAAGTACAAAACTAACTAAAGGGGGACAGAGGCAGTGAAGCATTGTCAGCGACAGTGTTAGTTATCACACCTGCCGCTGTTGCTACAAGTACAAAACTAACTAAAGGGGGACAGAGGCAGTGAAGCATTGTCAGCGACAGTGTTAGTTATCACACCTGCCGCTGTTGCTACAAGTACAAAACTAACTAAAGGGGGACAGAGGCAGGGATGGGATTTATAATGTGGAGGGTAGAAGGATTAGTTTACCTACCAGAGTTGTCTGCTTCTCACGGGTAGTGCCTGATGCGCTTGGCGCCTCCGCAGGCGCCAAGCTCATCAGGCACTACCCGTGAGTTAAAGACACTTTGCTCATCTTGTCCTACAGGTGGCGCGCGGGTGCCGGACTCTCACACCGGGCGGACAATGGTCTCAGTCTTTTGGCTCTTCTCCATCGTCATGGCCGCTATTTACAGGTTGGCGTTGTGTGTGCATGCCGCTATGTGTATGTCATTGTCGAATCTCCATGCCAGTTCAAGTTCGTTCAAACTGATCGGATGAAAATTCTGTTTCTTCACGAAAACTTTCTTCTTCCACAGCGGCAATCTGATTGCCTTCATGACAGTGTCCAAGGAGGAGGCGCCCTTCCAGTCTGTCCGAGGCATGGTGAGCCAGGATGACTATAAGTGGGGCACGGCCGGCGGCACTGCCTGGGTCAACATTTTCCAGGTACATTATACCAGTACAGTCCCTTGGCCGTCACCCTCTGTCTGTATGACGTGCAGATTAACCCTTTTAGTCCCAAGGTCCCATTTCTCAAATTTTGGAGGTCTTGCCTAATGACTATGTACCACTTGCAGGAGATGGATTTACCATGATAATTCAAGGGTAGTGCAAGATTAGCAAGCTTCTGACACTACCCTTGAATTATCATGATCAGTCAATCTCCTGCTGTAGGGACTCGGGGCTAAATGGGTTAACTTACATCTGCCATACATGTGTGTTTGTATTTCTTTCCGAACTATAGGGATCTAGACAGCACACTGTGGACGCCTATATTATTATTATTATATTTATTTAGAGCAAACTCCCTGCAGTGCAGGCTCTAAGCGTACGTGTGTTGGTCTGTTATTTTGGGCTTTAGGGCGACAGCCGTAAGGTCCAAAATCACAGACCATCACACGCGTATCTGTCACTTTTGAGACTGAGGCATTGTGGTAACTATGTTTATTTTCATGCTAGCCAAGACTCCCTCCCTTCCCTCTTTGTTTGCATACCTTTGATCCAGACGTGAATGTATTGGTGGCAAAAGGCCTTGTGTATGTCTGATTATTTTGATAATGCATCCCTCGGGTGTCTATTGCCAGTTGAAACCATGTTTTTGTCCGCTTGCGACCCTGACATTGTCTATCCTTTGAATAGCCGGAGAAAGGAGCACTCTTAGAAAAGACAATTAATTAAAGACAACGAATTATACATTTTCACGTGAATGAGTAAGTTGACCAAGTTTTCTGAGACCTGAAACAGCGCAGGCATACACGAAGTCTACATGCTTGACCTCGATACTGAAAACTGACCGTTTTTACCGCCGGGGCTCTGTCAGGGTCTCGAAAATGACTTACTCTTTGTGTTCTCGCCAACCTTTTACGACTAAGTACAGCAAAATCAACAAATCGTAGGAGTTAACCCATTTAGTCCCGAGTCCCTAATTTTTTGTGTGCTTGGACCAAAGTAGATCTATGATCATTGGTCTATCATGCACACTTCTCTCCCTTGACAGTGCTTTTTCCTACTCACTTGGTAGTTTTTTTTCTAAATTACAAGCACTGGCAGTCAACCCTTTCGGTCCACAATTAAACACAATTTATTAATATTTCGGATAAAACCCCTTTTTTCAAAATAGACAAAGAAACAAGAATACACTTTGCTACTTATCTTATCGGTGCGTGTATAAGTAACCCCCAAAGACTGTGAGAAAATGTAGAATTATTTCTAAAGAACTGATGCTCGTTTGAAAATCACGATCATTTCTGAAAACGCCTAGCTCTGTGCAGGAACCATCGCTGTTAAATCATGAATGGCCAATTTTCATTCTGCAGAATTCCGACGAGAACCAGTCTTATAACGCCGCGGAGCGGCAAGACATAAGGCTACGGTACTTTCAGGTTAACTGATACCGATTTTTTTTCTAAGTCTCCGCAGCATAATTTAAGTTTATACTTGGTTTTCTTTAATTTTGCGTATAGCTATATACCTTATGCTTATGTGCTTACACTTTCTAAAATTTCTGTCGATTGTCGTGCATTTTATTAAACGTGGGAGCTTCATTTGCTGTACTGGCATTTGTATAGGTCCTTTGGACATCAGAGCGCACGTTTTTTCGCAAATATCTTCGTAAAGAACCTCTTTTCTATACCAATCTTAGATCAAATGTCATTCAGTGCCAGTTGGCCTAATACGATTTACTTTCAAGAAACTCGAACAATGTGCCAGTTGTTTTGCTATACTGTCGTAAAATTCGGAGTTTCTTCATGAAATGACTGATTTTTTTTTCCAACCCTAAATGTTCCCCAGATATATTTAGCCCAGCATACGAATTATACATTTTCACGTGAATGAGTAAGTTGACCAAGTTTTCTGAGACCTGAAACAGCGCAGGCATACACGAAGTCTACATGCTTGACCTCGATACTGAAAACTGACCGTTTTTACCGCCGGGGCTCTGTCAGGGTCTCGGAAATGACTTACTCTTTGTGTTCTCGCCAACCTTTTACGACTAAGTACAGCAAAATCAACAAATCGTAGGAGTTAACCCATTTAGTCCAGAGTCCCTACAGCAGGAGATTGATTGACCATGATAATTCAAGGGTAGTGCCAGATTAGCTTGGCGCCTTGAATTATCATGGTCAATGCACCTCCTGCAACTGGTACATAGTCATTCAGTAACACTTCCCAAATTTGGGAAAAACACCCGTGGGACTAAAAGGTTCAACGCAAAAATAACCCATGTTAGGTCTGTTGGCACTAAATGATATTTGTTCTTCAAAAGGTACAGAAAAATGTTTATTTGCGGAGATTATGATTTGGCGGGAAAAAACAACGTTGCGCGCTTCGATGTCACTGAAACGGCCTGTAATGTATGTGTACGTAAAGTACAGGACCTGGCAGTAAGTGAGTCAAGTTTTTTCTATGGCGGCGACTGCGAACTTAACTTTACTTTTTCGCGCGTGAGGCTGGTAATTGGCAATGTGGTCATTCATTATCAGTACGTGTAGAAACCGTTACGGCCGAACTTAGTCAAAAAGTGTCCTAATGGGAGCACCACAGACACTTGATTACACTTGGCGATAAGTCCGATTGAAAGTCTGCGAAACAGCTGATGCACAGTAAGCTAACTTAATCCCGGGGCTAAAAGAGTTAATCAGGTTGAGGTCCTTTTCAGTTTCCTATAAGCACACTTCAGCATCGGCGTTTTCAAATGTCTTCGTAGACACTGTCGCCATTCAAAATCTTGACCCACTTATTGCTAGGGACTGTACATGTAGTGGAAGACAGATAAGGTTTGACCTGGGACAAATTGCAACAAAAGGTTTTTCGACGCCAATCGGTAGCACTCTATAGAACACACCCTGAAAAGTACTTAAAGCGCCCGTAATAATTAATTAAAAAATAATTTGCCAGTAATAAACCAACATTACTGCATTAGTGGCTAACCATACGCAGGTAAACAGCGTCAGAACGGTCCCCTAATCCGATTAATTAAGGCAAGTCAAGGTTCGAGCGCTTTATTCCCCGTGCCTTAATTTACCCTGAGGCCAGTCAGCAGGCCAGTTTGGTCGTGGTATGGTATTTAAACCTGGCCATATATATATATATATATCCCTCCCTCTCTCTCTCTCTCTCTCTCTCTCTCTCTCTCTCTCTCTCTCTCTCTCTCTCTCTCTCTCTCTCTCTCAAAACTGAAGGCTACACAAGCCGTATTTTCACAGTGTTGCTCATTATGTACGAGCTGGAACGCAAATCCTACGAGCTGGAACGTCTGATTTGCTACGAGCTGGAACGTAGGTATACGAGCAGAAACACCGCCTTTTACCACACACAAAAATCTATTTTGCAGGCAATCTAAAATGTTTCTGACACATTTTCTTTATTGATCCATTCCGATGGCCGGTGCCACAACACCCAGTGAAGCTGCTGGCGGCTGGTCAGTTATGTTCGTAGTACTAGGAAAGCTCCAATGTGTGAGAAAAAACACGGCACTATTGTCACATTTAAACCAGAAATAAACAGGTTGCCTTGCGCCTTGCCGACAACTGACAAGACAGCTAGACCAGTCTGTGACTTGTAACACCAGAAATTGCTGAGCTACTCCGTCCAGCAGTCCTACGTATTCCGCCGTCCTGAAGCAAGTGAGAAATTTGGACGCTTACGTACTGGAAGGTGACCGGGTACGAGCCGCTACGGTATGGAACACCGTTCACCAGCTTGCGTAAACCCGCGACTGCGGGGGCTCATGAGGGCTTACACAAGCTGGAGTTATGTCACTTGTTCGTTATATAATAATGATGTTCTTTATATCTATTTTGTTGTCCCATTTAATCTGTGTTCTTCACGCGAATATCGGTCAGCGTGCTATGGATTCAGACGCGAAATCCGTGATTACTGGCAGTGAAGGGGTTAATTATGATTGTGTAAGGCCCAATGACTGCTAGACTGCGGGTGGCGACCGTTTCTACCGGAGCGGGCGGCCTGGCGAGGTGTTGTATGGCCGCCATCTTGTCTTCACCTGATGAAACAGGATGTAAAAAAAGAATATTAACCCCAAAACAAGAGCAACAATATTAGCAATATTACACAAATTTTCCAAACAAATAATTAATTTGTACTTTAAAGATTGAAGAAGTACGAAGCTGGCTAATGAGGAATTTAATGCTCTCCTGAATTGTGCAAAATATAAAGAAACTACTACAACAAAAACAAGAAAATAGATTTTTTAAATATGTAGAGACTCTTCATAAAACAGACAATTTTTCGTCAATGAATATCCAATTACAATAACATGGAAAGCTTCTGTTAGATCTTTTTACATTAACTCATTCGCGGCCAGCCGTATCCGGACGCGGCTGGCCGCGAATGAGTTAAAGTCGCAGGAGCTTTCAGTGTTTTCCAAACAGACACTACTCGTCTTTACAGTTCATCAGCGCAGACCTGTATTGTGTAATTTCTCGTGGCCACCCCCCCCCCCTCCCCTCCATCCCCCCCCCCCCCTCTCCCTTTCTTACCGCCTCGAAAAATGCATGACTCTAAATTTTAACCATGCAAAAAACCGATAAACTCAGGTAATGTTTCGCGTGAAATGTCCAGAGTTGCCTCTACATCCAGCCAGTATTTGTTTTATAGCATCTTGCACTTACATAGGTTGCAACAGCGCGCGCTTTTCAAGTGTGAAATGTCTTATATCAATCATTTCTTGCTGTGACAACAAGGTATTAAAACATCTTCAAGTAGTCAATATGAAACGGGATATTCCCCTATTTTTCAAAATGCCTTAATGTGATCGACAGAAAAGAGCAGTTGAATGGTTAGTAACATTTCATAATATGTATGTAATGTAAAGAACAGAAAGGGGGATAGGTCATTAATCTAAGAGTCCTTTTAAAAAGCGCATGAAATAACAAACAAACAAAGCACTCACCGTAAATGCAGTCTTTCTCAGTGAGTGCAGACTTTAGAGACAGGTTCTTGTACACGGGAATCCAAATGATACCAATGTAGAAACAAAGTCCAGATTCACGAAATAAATACCGCAAAACTGTTTTTCAGGAAACAAATTTGTCACTGAACACTTTGGGTCACAAAACAGTTCACATTCCGAGTCCCACTGCAGGCAGATGTAACTTGCGGTCAAAGAGCATTCGAACAGCTCGGCAGAGTAAAATCAGAAGCAGCAGCTGAACACACTTTTATATTAACTTGCAGACAAAGAAAGAAATAAACTTTTCACTGAACACTTTGGGTCACAAAACAGTTCACATTCCGAGCCCACTGCAGGCAGATGTAACTTGCAGTCAAAGAGCATTCGAACAGCTCGGCAGAGTAAAATCAGAAGCAGCAGCTTAACACACTTTTATATTAACTTGCAGATAAAGAAAGAAATAAACTTTTCACTGAACCCCTTAGGGTCACAAAACAGTTCAAATTTCGAGTCCACTGCAGAAAGATGTAACTTGTGCTCAACAACAACCAAAAAAAGGCTCGGTGGAATGAAGTCGGAAACAGCAGTTGAATTCATTTTCTATTAGTTTGGATATATAAAGAAAAGAATCAGTAATCGCAAAGCAGCTTAGTTCAATTATGTATGTTACGAGAATGGTTTGCATTACTGTTTAAGAGTGGTCATGAAATGTCTGTGCTGACACTGATGCATCCCCAAGCAATACACAAGTGCACCATTCATAGATATTCTCCGCCTCTGCAGATTTACTTTTTTCACTCATTCTAGCGTGGTTAAACAAAGAAAGAAACAGAAAGGAAAAGGGCCCATGTGCAACACTTTATAATACGTATAAAACGTGAGATATTAAATTTAGACAGCTTAAAACACAAGGAAGACGATTAACATTCAATAATGATATTGTTCAGGAGAATGTGTGATCAAGCACATAATTGATACTGACACTAATACACCCTTGAGCAATCCCCAGTATTCAAAAACACATCATCCAGCATTCAAATAAAAAGACCTGTGAGAGAGTGGCTGGTTTTGACCAACATACCCCAGCCACAGTGGCCTTCTGCCTTGCCTCAGGGCAGATTAAGGCACGGGGCACAAAGCGCTTGACCCTTGACTCACCTTAATCGGATTAGGGGACCGTGTTGATCGCCGTTAACCTGCATATGGCGTACCACTGATGCCGAAAAGTCAGTTTATTACAGGTAAATTAATTTTTAATTAATTATTACGGGCGCACTAAGGCCAATATTTCTTAGTACTTTTGAGGGTGTGTTCTATATATTGTTCTCTACCGACTGGCGTTGAAAAACCTTTGGTTGCAATTTGTCCCAGGTCTATGTATTCATGTTAACCTCTGCACTGCCGGTTTCACCCCTTCCGCTTTTAACCCATTTAATCCCACGGTCACATTTACCAAATTTTGGCAGCGTTACTTAGCGACTATGTACCAGCAGCAGGAGATGCACTGACCATGATAGTTCAAGGATAGTGCCTGATTAGATTGGCGCCCTGACGGCGCCAAGCTAATCTGGCACTACCCTTGAATTGTCATGGTCAGTCCATCGCTTGCTATAGGGTGCTGGAGCTAAATGGGTTAAGAACGCATGCAAATCGGGCCAGCGAGTGGCCTTGATCCTCAGGAATCCCAAAGTCTGCGAGGGTTCGTGAGGATCTCTACTTTTTGCTTTTGCCCAGTAGGGTAGAGGTTAAAACTGCGGCGGAACCTCCAGCATCCGCCTCTGTGTGTAAGACGCAAGCAGCCTGCTGCGCGTGTGGTACTTCTTGCCATTACAGCAGAGCCTCAGTTTGAGCGTCCACCTGTTTTGAAGATAAAGTGGTCTTATAAGAGAGGTGATCTCTCAAGAGAAGTCTTCATGGGCAAAAAGTGTCACGTGTCATCACAGGCCCACCACGGCCATAACTGTTCAAAGATACACTTCCCTAACACAAGGCGGTTACGAAGCGCTACAGACAGGTCTAGCTATGGTTCATTTAGACACAGGAGAATCCAGTTCAGCACACGTCGTCTTTATATGGGTTAAGTAGTCTGGCAATGACTCCACTCCGTTCTAGAAATACAACGCTATCAGTGCGAGAAACGGCTAAAAATAGACTGACACGCTCCAGCCGCGTCAGCGCAGAATAAATAAGTGCGATTAAGCGTGTGCTTTTGCTGCGTGTCGAAACTGCTGTTACAGTTCATTAGTTGTGTCGACACTGAAGGCATAACAAACATGGTGCCACCAAACTTGCTGTCTCTCTCATCTTATCTCGCATCGACTACTGCAACTCTCTCCTTTCCGGCCTCCCTCACTCCACCATTTTCACTCTCCAACGCGTTCAGAACAATGCTGCCCGCCTCGTCCTCAGAAAGAAAAAATCCGACCACGTCACGCCCCTGCTCAAACTCCTTCACTGGCTCCCCATCCCCCAACGCATCCAATACAAAATTGTGTCTCTCTGCTACAAATCCCTGAACAACTGCGCTCCTGCCTATCTCTCCAACTTACTTCACCCCTACACACCTTCCCGCTCCCTCCGCCCTGCCTCTGACCCTCTCCGCCTCCACATCCCTCGCACCAAACTTAACACTTTCGGCCCCCGCTCCTTCTCCGTCTACGGTCCATCCACCTGGAACACTCTCCCACTCTCTCTCCGTCAGAAACACTCTCTCTCCTCCTTCCAGTCCGCCCTCAAAACTCACCTCTTTCAACAGTTTTAGCACTATATCACCACACTCCCCACCCCAAGCTGACCGTCGTAATGTATTCCACTGTTTGTGGTACGCAAGTCATCGTCCAAAGCGTGCGCATGCGTGCGCGAGTTGTGAGTGCGCGCTTAGAGTTATAATTCTTATAAGATAAGCGCATTATAAATACCGTAATTATTATTATTATTATTTAATTGGTGCTGAAATGTGTCTTCAGAGTTATGCGTAATGGTACTTTAAAATTAATATCATCATTTAGGTGGCTACAGCCATTTAAAAGGTGGTCTTTATGACATGTGATGTGTCAAATGAGG
Source organism: Semisulcospira habei (assembly GCA_036245525.1). Lineage (NCBI taxonomy): Eukaryota > Metazoa > Mollusca > Gastropoda > Semisulcospiridae > Semisulcospira > Semisulcospira habei. The sequence goes on along the minus strand of BTPG01000004.1, from coordinate 50,835,162 downwards.
GCGGTCGCTCAAAATAGGTTATGCTGTATACCCACGCTTTCTCAGTTCCGTGTCTGTGCTTTTGGGTTCTTGTGTCATTTATTTGCATGTAATGTGTGCTTACCTGTTGCATGGAAATAGTTTGACTGTCTGGCAAATTCATTTATTACAAGTATTGACTAAACAATACATGAAATCGAACAGCAAGAAGGCGATTGCAAGGCGTGTAATATGTCAAGACTGAAAATGCCCAACAACAACCGAAGAAAGAAATACGTTTACTACGGAAATGATACTGTTGTAGACTACTCAGTTGTTCTTTCTAAGTCTGTTTCTTGGTTGGGCGTTTTTTCTTACCAATACACGTGCGATACTAATTTAACTGGGGGACGGAGTTTGTAATTTAGTGAAATAATAATTAGTGTGTCTCAAAATAACAAGTTCTGAAATTGTCTCTTCTGAAAATGTTACTTCTGTGTTTAGGTTTCTATCCGTTTTTCTATGCAATGCGCAAAAGGCCATCGGGCCGACGTCGGCTGCCGTTGGCCCGCGCACAGCCGTGCGCGGGCCAACGGCGGCATGATCGGCCCGATGGCCTTTGCGCACTGGGAAAGCTGATGCTTTTTTTTAAAAGTCCTCCAACCATTTTGGGCGAATTGTAAATGCTATCTCATTAGATTTGGTAGCTGTTTCTCTCAGTCATTGGTATCAAACGTTAACCCATAAAGCCCCTGACTGAAAAGCTACAACAGTATATGGATAGACCATGACAGTTCAAGGGTGGTGTCAAAATAGTTCGGCGCTTGTAGGCGCCAAACTATTACGACACCACCCTTGAATCATCGTGGTCGGTCTTTCTCCATAACTGTGACGTATACCTCAAAGGACATCGGAAACTGAAATTTGATTTCCTTCTCAGGGCACAATGACTTGAGCTGCAAAGCGATCGACTGTTACCAGTAAAACTAGCCGTTCTTATTTCATTTTTAACCCTGCTCGGCGTTAAACCCAAATAACTAACTAACTAATCATTTTTAACCCCTTGACTGATACTGACGATACCCTAGGACATGCTGAACTTAACCCAGTGTGGGATTTTCAATGGGGCGACCATCCCCAACCTAGCGCGTCCCCGGGTGGCGGATAGGGGAACAGCCTTCAGATATGGAGGTTAGCTGCGCAAGCAGTCGCGGACCAAATGGCGATGAGCTTACCAGGACGGGGCGGGGTAGCAGGTGGCACTGCTACCTCCACTGAAATTCCCCATGTGTCCAATGACGGGTTTATCATGCGATCAAGAGCCGCAAAAAGCTCTAGCCACCCTGTGTTCCCAGGGAAGGTCGCATACCAGGAGCTAAGGGTGAAGTAACCCCGACAGAAACCTCAAATGCTGAAGACGGAGGACCCGGGTCGCACGGCGCACTCTGCATAAACCACGGATCCACGCAAACCCGCAATCATGACTATACGGCCAACTAGCATTGATGACAATGGCGCTCGCCCACTGAGGACCCTCCAGGGAAAACGACGTCATTCATCGCCAGTGCTGGACTGACCGTATAGCCCACTGCGAACAACAAGAAGAATACCGACGATACCGAACCAACGCGTAGTTGACCCCTTGACTGATACTGACAATAACGCCGGTTTGGCAGAATTAAATACACGTCTTTTCTCTCTTAAGCGGTATCGTCCGTAAGCAGTCAGTGGTTAACACAGACCGAAATCCCCAAATTGTGGAGATGCCCTCTGAAGCGAGTGAAGGACTGTATTACAATTTTAGGGACAGATCGAGCATGATAGTTCAAGGGTGGTGACAGAATAGCTTGGCGCCTATGGGCGCCAAGCTATTCCGGCACCACCCTTGAACTATCATGCTCGATCCGTGTCTTAGTGCTGCGGTGTGTCGGGGTAGACTGAGTTAAACCATGAATCATGTGCGTAGACAAACAGCGGTGACCGATTCTCTTTTATTCCGTCCACGGCCGCCGACTTTGCTAGGCATCCTCTGACAACACTGTTCTAGAAGCTGGAGGTGGATCGACCATGATAGTAGAAGGGTAGTGCCGGATAAGCTTGGCCCCCTAACGCACTGAGCCTGAAGAAACGCATTCACAGATCTGGGAGTCAATGTTATCCTGTAAACAAGAGTGACTGCGTATCACCTTCGGAGACACTGATAATATCGACCACGATAGTTCAAGTGTGTTACCAAAATAGCACGTGGTGATACAGTGACCTTGAACGATCACATGAGGTCGATAGTTCAAGTGTGGTACGGCCAGATCTTCCTTCTTGTTACAGTGTGTCCCGTCTGATTAACTGAACAAGCGCCAAGTAAATCAGGCATAGATCTTTAAACTACCATAAATCCATCTCCTGATGCAGTATGTCAGAACAACAGAAAGTAATTAACTCTTGCATATTGTTCCTTCCACGTTCCTTCCACAGTCTTCCACCAATGAGGTCTTCAAGAAGATCTGGGCAGGCATCGAAAGCAACCGGAAATCCGACCCGGACGTACTTGCAGGCGACCCGGAAGTGCATCTGCGCAAGGTGAAAGACGGAAAGTACGCGTACATTGGCGACAAGTCTGCCATCACCACTTGGCTGCTGTCAGAGTGCGACCTTATCGCCATCAAGGAAGAGTTCCTTCCCATGCAGTACTCGATCGGCCTGGTCAACAACTCGGCCTATACCGCCATGTTTTCTGATGAGTAAGTCTCCGCTGGTCACAGTCCTGGGACCAGCTGCATGAGTGACTTAGTAGTCCTGCGACAGCCACTAAGCAAGGTGCGCCGCGATAGCGGAGCGCCTTGCTTAGTGGCTGGTGCAGGACTAAGCTCATTCTGTCAACTGACCCATGCAGTTCAGTTTCAGACCAAGCGGAATTGCTCAACGCTGGATCAAAGACGTAAACAATCGTTTGTGGGTGTACACCCCAGATAGACCCACTCGGGGAGTACAGCACAAGTACACGGCTGTTTAGATGGGACGCTTACTCCACCCACGAGGAGGGTACGCCACAAGTACACTCCTGTTCAACTGAGTGAGGTGATAAGCATCTCATCTGAATAGAAGTGTACCTGCGGTGTACTCCCCGAGGGGGTTTATCTGGGAAGTCCACCGGCAAACGGTGCGGGTAGCAATGAGATCCCTTTAGCACCCGTTGCTTACGGCACCAAGTCGCCAGCCAAGGCATAAACTTGAATTACAGGAAGCTCCCCATCCATTAGTCAAAAGTTTTCTCTCGTTAACCCTTTGGGTGTCGGTAGCAGTTTTAGTCATGATGATTCTTCCAGGAGGAATCATCGTAACTAAAACCGTTACCGACACCTAAAGGGATAATCTCGAAGCTTAAAGGGGGGGGGGGTGACCTATTTTTTTAAATTATCTTTTGTTAACGCATTGCGCCCTAATACACGACAACAGAAAGTAGAGCGACATGCGATAATTTGAGGGTGGTGCCAATGTTGTATTACGAGCTAGGTTTTGCAAGTGGCTCTTGTCGCCTCGAGGGTCCGATCAGGGATTTCAGTGTCAGAGGTAAATGTCGAGGCGGGCTCTAGATAGGCGCCAAGCTATTCTATTTTGGCATCACCCTCGAATCATTATGGTCGCTCTCTATCCTGAGCTGATCTGTAGTCTTTCTAAAGACAGCTCCCAAACCGGGACTCAACGCAATGACGTGTCCAAACTAGGACATAATATAAGGACTTGTGTTCTTGAAACGGCCAGTAGCAAACAATATCAGTTTTCAGAAAAAAGTTACGAGTATGGTGGAGGCAGTTTTCTAGTGATTAGGCACTTTCTACTGTCTACAGATCGCTGGTGATGGGTAAATCAAACCGGTGAAGCCCAAAGGTAGTGTGTGCACTACTTAAAAACAGAATGATTAGCTTTTCTCCATTCTTCATAATTTTTATGCGTGGAAGGCTCCGGGTACACATTTACAGACGTTCAGGTTTCCCAGTGCGCAAAGGCCATCGGGCCGCCGTTGGCCCGCGCACGGCCGGCCGTGCGCGGGCCGACGGCGGCTCGATGGCCTTTTGCGCATTGGGCCTTTGTATCAATCCTCAGGATGCTGAGGATCAACGAGATCGGACTGACGGAGACATGGACCAGAAAGTGGTGGCACAAAACCAGTTTTTGCAAGGGTTCCCTCATCAACGAGCCGCAGCCCATCTACCTCATCGACGTACAAAGTGCCTTCTACTTCGTCTTCATCGGCATAACCCTCGCCTTCATCACTCTGGGATTGGAGAGACTCTACAGCCGCTTCCAGATAGGCTCCAAGATGCGGAAGTACATCCGCAAGAAGAAGCTAGAGCAGGAGAACAGCTTGAGAGGGGTGTCATTCGGGTCGAGGAAGGAACGGACAGAGAGGGTAGAGATTCATGGCAGATGGGCCGTGAGGAACGGGGGTGTGCACTTTTACGGAAAGCGAACCAGGACAATGAATCCTTTATTTTACGACGAGGGAGGTGGAGCGAGTGGTGCTAGCGGTTTTGGCGGTGGGGCGTGGTACACTGTGCATAGCAGCAGTCTTGGACAGAACGGGTTTCACAGTAGTTCTAGTTGTGACAGTTACTCTGCAGGAGTTTCAGGTTGTGACAGTGTCGTGGAAAGCGTGTTCACTTGCAAGACACAAAGTGATCTGGATGTGCAGTTTCACATGGGACCGTCGCCTCCGTCCACTGATATAGTGAACACTGAAACGGACAGTGCTGTACCTGTACAACGATGAAACGGACAGTGCTGTACCTGTCAACAACGAGAACGGAGGCGACAGAAATAACGGCAGTGTTAGCAGGAAAAGAGGCAAAAGTTGTTCTGTTACTTTTAACTGAATGATGAGCGGCGCACACTGGTTACCTCATTGGATTCGCTACCTGTGCATAGCTGATCGAAAGAGGTAGCCAGTGTGCGATTAACGATGTACGAGCGGCGTTCAAGCGTTATTGTCTTTCAGTCACTCTATTTTCCGACACGGTGATTGGTCAGCATCTAAACTGAATCGCAGGGGGTTCAACTGATGCCCCAATGCCTACCTCCTAGAACCATTGCCATACGTGTAATTTTTAATCATCTGGCCAATCCGCAGTTCTAGTATCGCGCACGAATCTGTCAGTCCTAGGTCTTCCGTCTGAACGCTTAGATAGGGCTGTCCGGCACCTAACGTCATAAATAACCGGAAAACACAAAGGCAATGGGATCAGACGATAGGAAAATTAAAGAATTGTACCTTATTTCGGCATGACTCAAGCGGCATGACTGACACAAGTGCTACACAAGTGTGTTGCAATTCAAACTCTGAACCGAGACAAATCGAAACTTTCCATTGATCGAGCTCCATGTCAACACGTATGCTTTTTCAGAGAAAGCAAAGACTGTTGCCACTCAGTCGTGCAGTAAGAGAGAAAGAGAAATAAATAAATAAAATGTGACAGTATGGATCTATGGCATTTCAGTTTTTGTTGAAAAGATCGAGTCATTGTTAAATGCGTGTATGAGCTCAGTACCGTTTGGCGCGGAAAGATGTCAACAATACATGTATAGCGTACGAAATCAGACCTACCCTACCGTCAGTGTATCCAGTCGCTTGCCATGCAGTCCTGCGCTCAAAATTTTGAAGTTTTATCGCTTGAACCCAGAGAAAAGTCCCCACTTGATTACTACAGATTCTGGATCTTGTCACTGGCTGCTTAGAAGCGGCACCGCTGGTAAACGCTTGAAATTCCAGCGGCAAAAAGCAAGCATAGTCGCGTCCCTTGTGTATTTCCAAGAAAATACAGTCTGACGTCAGAAATATTTGGCGTTTTACTCCTGACGTCAGATACACATTCGAGGCTTCAAATAGTGCGTAATTTAGACTGAACGACAATGGCATTGAACCGTCTGTGTTGGATTACTTCTCGGGTTACATGGTGGTTTATAGTCCTCTGAAGCTGATTATCAGACCTCCGCACCTTCGGCGCGTCGGTCTGAATAATCATCTTCATCGGACAACTACCAAGATACTCACAAACCAGAGAGGTGAGGCTAGCGCTGGCAGATTTGTAAACAAACCAAGGGGAATCGCTCAGCGCTGGACAGACAAACAGTTAGATCCCCTGCCCCCGCCTATCAGGCACTCAATCGCCAGCCCACAGAGAAATACGCAGGTATAGAACAAGACGATCATCTGCATCCCTAAAAAAGATGCATCAGGTCTTGCTTATAACCCATGTCTTTCTCCGGAACTTAGGAAGTAGGCAGGAGAAACATACATACACAAACACGAACGTGCACTACTATATGTGGTCGGGTAAATACCCTGATTTCCCACAGTAGATGCACTGAACATTACACAACAATGTAACGTTACAAATTTGCCTCGAGTTATAGATACTCACAAACCAGAGAGGTGAGGCTAGCGCTGGCAGATTTGTACACAAACCAAGGGGAGTCACTCAGCGCTGGACAGACAAACAGTTAGATCCCCTGCCCCCGCCTATCTAGCTCCCAATCGGCCAGCCCACAGAGAAATACGCAGGTATAGAACAAGACGATCATCTGCATCCCTAAAAAGGATGCATCAGGGTATTTAACCGACCACATATAGTAGTGCACGTTCGTGTTTGTGTATGTATGTTTCTCCTGCCTACTTCCTAAGTTCCGGAGAAAGACATGGGTTATAAGCAAGACCTGATGCATCCTTTTTAGGGATGCAGATGATCGTCTTGTTCTATACCTGTAACGACGGTGTTTTTGGGTACTACTGAACTAAATTGTTACATATAAACGTTTATGGAATGAGTGTGTGCGTGGGCTTTCTGCCAATCTGTATAGAGGTGGGTGTTCTATCTCTGTTTACTAGACTCTCATCCACCACACACGCGCTTACAAACAAAGACAAAGGCCACAGTTATCTCTCTTTGCCCTCTGTTTAACTTATTCTCATACTCATAACATACATTAAACCACACAATTCACATCATATAAACCAATATACACAAATAACAATTCACATCATATACCAATCTACACAAATAACAATTCACATCATATAAACCAACCTGCACAAATAACTAACAAGTGGCATATAGGTTATTCACAACTTCAGCGCTCACACCTTCACTCGCTACCGTAGAGGTCGTTGTCTCTCTCGAGAGACGTCACTCGACTCCTCTTTATACTAGTGTCGACACAGTCAATATCACATTGACGACTTGACGGAGATTCCCGAACTGAATATTACTATTCAATGACTACTCACAGATTTAGAACATTCCTAGGCGTGAAATTAAAGGTCCTGGTTCAGCAATTAGTGTGTAGAGGACAGCGAAAAAAAAAAGTCAAAGTCCCTACCTGACACAGAAAGTCAGTGCAACCCTGACAGGGCCCCGTTAGATGGGGTCCCCGAACACGCACGTTACTATAGCTGCTGTAGAGTGTCAGACGTCCCTGACGGCTGTCACAGTTCACGCAAACAGGTATACACCACCCAGCTGCCTAAGGTCACTTCCAGTTGCATCTGTCCGTGCATGGTAACATCCAATTCCCGTGCAACTACGAAGAATATCCAACTTTCACTTTTGCCAACTGCCAGGGGGAGGTACGGCCGAGCCGACGTCCAAAAACTGGTCCAGCGAATGGTGGCGGTAAGTCCAACATGATATGGCGTCGTCTTTTCACGTTTCTTGTACAAATATTACTTGTGTTGGCAAGTATATTTCCAACAACAACAAACACCCATGCCGAATGTAGTTGACGTCGTGTTTACAAAGGGAAGCTACTCGTAAATATGTATATTACAGGGGACACCACTCTAATGCCCACTTCCTTGTCAACAACAGGTAGACCTATAGCGATCGTAATGTTATGTGTGTCCTGGCGTACAGGACAATAATTTCGGAGGAAGTGATGACTGAGGAAATAACTGCAGACCACAGTGCTGAGAAGTTGGCAGAATACATCGATGAACAAGACGAAGAATAGATTGGTAATCTAAGCCTCACTGTTCGTCTCTTCCGTAGTTACTCGGTCACTACAGCATAACAGCTTGTAACTGTTCTTTAAATTTTCTCTCTTTTATAAATAATTGTAATATTTTCTGGGCACTTTGCTATTACACATATTTGTGTTATATACATAAATGAAATATGCGATATATTCTGAGCTCAGGTTTGATGTAAATTCAGAAGTTTCCACTCTTAGTTGCGATTTGTTTTGGGGGTTGATGGCGGTTGTTTTTGTGTAAATATCTTCAGAACGCCACAGCGTTTTCTAGTACAAAACCCTTGTGTGTATTACATAACTATACAAATACCAGTCATTTGATTATTTTTCAGTGCCACACCAAATGAGCTCACAGAGCAGCAAGCAGTGTGTTATTTCTGTGGATACATTTGTGAAGCTAGTACAAAGTGAAGGTGCATCAGTAATGGAACACCACCCAATCCCATCACAAGACATAACATATAATCGCATTGGCAATGGCAAGGTAAATTGTGAACTTTGTGTGTGTGTGTGTGTGTGTGTGTGTGTGTGTACATGTGTGTGTGTGTGGCTTGGGACACAGTGTACAACTGGCTTATATTTAGAACAAAATGTACAGCTGTCTGAATAGAATTAAATATACAGCTGTCTGAATAAAAAAAAACAAAATATGCCTGCAGTTGTCTGAACACAAACAAAGTGTTCAGATGCATGTCTGAATGAAAACAAATGTACAGCTGCTCTCTGTATAAAAGACAACATCAGCAATTGTCTGGATGAGAATATAATAAACAGGTATAGATAAGGATACAATATACAACTAGGATCAACCTAAAACATATTTGTTCACAAAAACAGCACATTTCAGTGTGATGAAATAGAGCAATACATGTATGTACATAATTCATTATGAAACTCGCAATCAGCGTGGGCTATTGTAAGTTGGCTTAGTTGCCACTGACACATGATGTATTTCTCATATTCAGCATGCACTCCTTTTCCTGAAACCACAGGCTTAGGAACAGGAGAAATATGAGTGACAAAAACTTATAATATTATGTTTGTATATAAAAATATTCTATTGCGAGTCTTACTGTAAATCATATATGTATTGTTATATTGTTCCATATCATGACACTCAAATGTGCTTCTATTTTGTGACTAAGCCATTTTTAGAAAGCCACATGCACACATGTGTATTTATTTCTTTTTCATTTTGCCCATTACTGTGTTTATGCTTTTTTTCTGGACAGCAGGGCTGCCACAAGGTCAGGTGACATGGAACTGGTGAATGCACAGACTGGCATCGAGTTTCTGAAGACAGCAAGACCTGTCCGATAAGTTGTCACCGACAGAGTTCTACTGTAATCTCCTGCTACTTTCAGGTAATGATGATCAGTTTTGTGGCATTTGATTTTGAAGTATGGTACACCTTCTTGATTTCACAAAATCATTTTTGCTTGTAAAAGTCCAATCACAGCACACATAAAGTAGCATATAGTGTCATGGAAATATTGCTGTCACAATACTGTAAGTTATGATTTACATATGTGACTGCTTCCTCCACACTGTAAGTATATTTACAAGTTGACAGTAAACATAATTATCATGGTGCCATGGTGTTTTATTCTCCCAAGTCTTCATAACAGCTAGTGCTAGCTACCTGTCAGTTTGTCACTCTGTAATGCATGTATCTTTTATTCCAGTATCAAATAGATTTGTATATTATTGGATCATTACCTTAATGTGTTGCACAAAGGCAAGCAAATTGCATGAAGTTGAGTTGAGCTGTGTGTTTACATGGAGGATATATCCTTGAGTGTATGCAGAACAAAAACACATGACGCTGTTCTGTCATCGAAACAACCTACTCAGTATAAACTGCTGCTCGTGTATTTTCACTTTTGTGCTTTTGTCAGTTTGAGGTTTTGCTTTATCTATTCATTGGCCATCTGTTTTCAGTTTCTTTGCTGCTGCCAAAGGCTAAACACCACTTGAAACAATGAATAAAGCCTGTTATCAAGCATCACCACACATTACGAGCTTCCTTGCCAGGCACAATCAAGGTATCATGTCTTATTTACGCACTTATTTTGACTTAGAGTTTAGATATGTTTCAGTCTCATCATTGAGTGTTAGTCAAGGGAATGTATCTATGTGGTTGAAATGGCCCAAAAAAACTTCAATTGGCTACGAAGGCTACACAATGCACAACATACTTACCATCCTTGACTTAGTTCAACCACCAAGAATGCAAGCAGTATACCAAGACTAGCAACAGGCACTCTGTGGCATACCAGGTAGCAGAACAGAAATATGCATGCATATAGTATGTTACACACGTGTGCAATTTCTGTTACAAGTGCAGTATTGTACATGTCATTTTCAGTATCATTACAGTACATGTATTTGTATAAATATACTATTTAGGATTGTGACACTGACCATGCAAACTAAGTTTTTGTTATGGCAAGTCGGGTGCCGAATTCCTGTTTGTGTGCACTGTTCACAGTATGTAGTTATGACAAGGATGGAAAATGAAAGCAGAAAGCAGACATGTATGCGATTTATGAAGAAGAATGTCCAAATGTATTGAAAACAAAGAATGTCCAACACTTTTCTTTTACATTCAACTTTAATACTTTCTTGTGTAGAGAGTACAAAGTGCACAATATGGAGTATCATATTACATGCATGTGTCCATTTATTCATGTCCCAACTACTTGTACAAACAGATGTAAACAATCTCCACACCCATGACAGAAAGTAAATTTTAAATGTAAATGAAAATGTTCTTTTCATTCTGTTTTTTTCTTATAAAGGAATGCTCTGTGGCCGTGTATCCCCAATGCCTCACTGATGGAAAGCTCTGCAGTTTGTTACAGTATCTACGCAGTACAGATGATAGAGTGAGTGACGAGTGGATGTGGTTTTTCAGCAGAAGCAAAGACTTGGAGGTTGGTTGCACACACATACACAACCAGATAGTGCCCTCAGGTAGTTTAGATTGGGGCTTGGAAACCGCCATCTGATTATGGCCACCTGACAAGAGCGACAGTGTTTTCTGTTGCCAGGCCCCATATGGCTCTCATGCCACAACTGAAAAAAATCTGTATGCAGTGTTGGTAATTTTTGAATGCCATTATAATGTGGGATTTTTATTTGCAAATGTGCTGCTATAAATTTTGATGCTGCAAAATTTGACTTTGTTCTGCTTCTTACAAATATTTAGAAAAGTTGGTTCTTCTGTTAACTCGATCAGCTTGATCAAATTCAGTAGTTCTTGTTGTCCATTATTATTAGACAATTCCCACACAAACAGTAGGCCGGATTGTCTTCACTGGTGATGCGCTGATAAGGTGTCACCTCTACTCCCACATACGATATGGTCACCAGGGGCTGCTCATCGGTTGAGTGCGTCTTTTAGTCTCCCCCAGGGAATATTTGGCTATGTTGGCCTGAAAACATATTCATATAATATCATGTTACCAAGCAGCATTGCAAACTATTTACGGTTGTTTTCATGATGAGTAGATTATACTGGCGTATACCTGGTAGCCAAGTAAACTCCTCTAGAACAGTGTTTACAGTATATCTTTACATGTATTAACTGACCTTTGCTTCTTGTCTTGCAGCTGCCTTCTGAGAGCAAACTGGGGCACTCTGCACTTGCATCAGGCATTTTGCTGTTCCAAAGTTTCTCTGTAACGTTGCTGCTAACGCCCCTGCAGTTTGGTGACATGTTTGACACTGGCCAGTCTTTTGTCTCTTCACTGGTTGGACCTGTCCATGAAGGCTGTCTGTCTGCTGTGGAGTCATGGCAATATTAGCATTTTGGTGGATAGCAAAATTTAGCATATATATATATATATGCCTGCATGTGTACCCATGCGAGTGAAATGTGACACTGTCAGTGTCCATACAGTGAAAATCTTGCTTTTCACACACCACGGACGCACTGGTGTTTGTCAGCTGGAACTGGCAGCAGCGCCAACATGTAAACTGAGCAGTCACCATGATACAAACTGTTTCTCAACTTCCTAACTGCCCCCCCCCCCCCCACCTCATCCCACCCCTCCATACTCCCCCCCCCCCCCCCTCATTTCACCCCCACTTACCAAAACACAGAGACCAAGTTTGAAAGACAGCATCATAAGGAAAATATACCATGCATATGATTCAATGACATCACTGAAATTGTTTCTTTATAATTAAAATGGTTGTCTCTGTTCTGTTTGTGTTTTTGCCTCATGTATCATTACAGTTATATATAGTGCTGGAAGTAAAAGTGTACATGTATGTTGTTCTGTAGAGAAGAACCCTATGAAGAAAGAAAGTCGCTTAGAAATGACAGTTACAACATAATTCTTTACTAGATAATATGAATAAAATTGTGTTGTAGCTGTCTTTTCGAAGCGTCTTTCTTTCTTCGTTAAGTTCTTCTCTGCATTACACACGCTTCGCAGTCACCATTTTGGTCTGGACTATGTGGTTCTGCAGGATACATAAACTACTTGGTCTTGTTGAGAATGGACGTACTCATTTCATTAAAAAATCAACTGTATTTTACTATATCATCATGGTCATTGTGCTTTTATTTATGTATACACTTATTGATGTACTTGACAATTTTGGTGAACTCATAAGAGAAGCCACACAATGAAAGGCATTTTTGACAGTTTTACTCAGTACAGACATAAACAAATAAGCCATATGTTGAAGTGTATTTGAAAACAATGTTTTTGTCACAAAATAATGATCAAGTAAGATATATCTCTTGCTGTTGTGAACTGATATATTTCCTTGATATTTATTTTTGCGGGTTGAGTCATTTCAGTTTTCTGATAGAGAACATTGTTATATGAAGTGATCAAAAACAAATCCCACATGGTTTTCTGTCAGTGCAACATAGATAAACTATGAATCAAATATATTGTGGTTAGAATACCAATTACATATATCTGTTTCCTAACATTTATTTTGTATCTCATAACCATAGCATGAGATGAAAGAAGCCTAATGCTCCAGCCAAAAGGGTGCATGATGCCAGCTTGCTTTCATCTGCCTCCTATAATCAATCATGGGGGGGGGGGGGGGGGGGGGGAGTTCGCCCAACCCCCCAAAATGGGAAAATTAGATAACATTTAAGTATTTTGGATCGGGGGCATAAAAAATAATTATATGGTCTTTTAAAAAAAAAAGGTATCGATTATTGGTATGGCGAAGGCTGGACCCATTTGTTGCAACCCTGTATCTAATTATTTTGAAACTTGCCTCTCGTTTGTTTGTGCACCCTTTAGCTTGCAGTTGGTGTATGGTTGGTTGCTGTCAGGCACTTGCATGAGGTACGCATTGGGCAGGGTGCATTGCATGTGCATAAACAGCAGTTGGTCTGGGGAGAAGATATTATCACTGAACTCAGCAAGTTTGCAGACAGTAATTATCTTTTGTGATACAAAAAAAAAACAACAAACCAACAACAACACACAAAAAAAAACCAAGATGAGAAGTAATCGACAAAGCAAATATTACCTAGTGCTTAGATTCTTATTATGTAATCAAATTTTATGTCCGTGTAACACACGCGAACAGGCACAATCACATAAATGGGTGACAGTCTTCAGTCCTAGAAACTGATTCAGCTTTTCAAAATCCCGGAGAGCTGAATTTCAGCTGTTTGGTTCAGACAGAACAGGCCTTCAGCCAGCCTGTTCCAAATGCAACAGGCATAAATTCTCATGAGCCCCTGCATCCGCAGGGGCTCATGAGAATGTATGTCTCTTGCTGGCCATGGATTTATGGGGCATATTTATGGACCGTTTTCATTCATTTCATATTGTCGCAGAGTCACCCATGCACATCACATCGTTGCATGATCGCCTGTAAATGATCTCCCAGGCTTTTGTGAAAAATAAAATCGTTTTGAGGTGGGCATTTCCGCGTTGCTTAGCACGGGAGTGCTGTCCCCTACAACAACATTATGTAGTAGCTTCCCTTGGTAAAAATGGCGACTACCATGAGGCACTTGTTGTTCGCAAACGCTTTCGAGGAAACATTGTTTTGGATAAATGCGAGGACATACGAAATGAGAAGACCACGCTATAGCATGTTTGACGTACCGTCATCATTCCCTGCGCCGTGTTTGGACGCTGTGGACGTCACTCAGTCGCTCGGTGTTTCCCGGTACAGAAGTGAAAGTTGGATACTTTCGTCGTTGTTGCACGAGAATTGTGGATGTTACCGTGTACGGACAGATGCAACTGGAAGTGACCTTTGGCAGCTGAGTGGCGTATACCTGTTTGCGTGAACTGTGACAGCCGTCAAGGACGTCTGACACTCTACATCAGCTATAGTAACGTGAGTGTTCGGGGATCCCATCTGACGAGGCTCTGTTAGGGTTGCACTTTGTGTATCAGGTAGGGACTTCGAATTTTTTTTTCGCTGTCCTCTACTGACTAATTGCTGAACCAGGACCTTTAACGGCGCTAGGCGACAATAGCTACACTGACGGAACACTGCATGTGGTCCTGTAGCACGGATCTGTGGCTTACTTCGCTACCGTTGCTGCTCGTAGCACCAGTGATGGTAGGACGAAGGAGAGAGTAAGGCTTGATGATGTCCGCGTCCAGTCACGTACGTGATGCTCTCAGGACAGCTTCATCGGCCCTACACCAGGGGTGTCCGCTCCGTACCGGCCCCGCTGTACACAACATTTATACACTCATAAATGTTCGCTCTTATACCCAAAAGTCTGAATGTGTCTTCGACACATTATTATACTTCAGAGCGCTCTAGATCATTTCCTCTGAAAAATGTCTTCTTTATGCCACCATACTACAATCACTATTGTCATAATTCTTATGACAATTCCTATAGCCACTTTAACACTGTACACACATTTTACGTACCTACACCCAATGGATTATGAGCCAAATATTACAATCACAGCTCACCTTCAATTCGTAACCTATTACTGCACATTTCATCATTAGATCACTAAATATATACTGAATTCTATTCAGTCCTATTTCAGTTCCACATCTTCACATATGAACGAATACAACATGACATCCTGGTTATAAACTATATCACATAATTACATGACTAAACAAGTATTGACACGAGCCATCGCCGCATTGCCTTCACATGGCTCTTCTGCACTCTAATAATAATTCATAAAACAATACTTTCTTTTTCATCTGAATAGCGTTACAGATTATAAATACCGGTAATAAAAGAATAAATACCTGTATTCAATATACAGCTATCGAATTCTCTAGCCAGAATTCTTCCTCAGAGCCCTAGCGAAAACGACCGCTCGGCTCGACTGGTGTAGCATCTCTAACTAGCAATTATTCCCGAACCCACACTGTCACACGTGAACATCGCTCACCTACATTACCGCACGTGAACATGGCTTATCTGTACATTACCGCTCGTGAACAATGCTTATCTCTACATTATTCGCATGTGTACATTCGGTCCAGCTGCTAATGACGTCACACCATCGTCCGACCGAAACCTGCCCCATAGGCGTTCGTTACAATACCTGCGTATTTCTCTGTGGGCTGGCGATTGGGTGCCTGATAGGCGGGGGCAAGGGATCTAACTGTTTGTCTGTCCAGCGCTGAGTGATTCCCCTTGGTTTGTAAAGAAGTACCCAACGGAGAAAGAAACACGCTTAGAAAAGACGGGTACAACACAATTTATGAATATTTCGGGTAAATACCCTTTGTCAAAATAGATAAACAAACAAACAGAGAGATTAACCGCTACTTTTCTTCATTGGCAGAAGGAATGTGGCAACTGACGTAAAATAAAAGAAAAGGAAGAACAAAAGTGCGGAAAGAGTAAAAATGACGTCAACGAAAAATCGTAAGAGAGAGACTCGGAAAGAACCTGAACACGAGAGACAAGAGTGTGTGCAAGCACGTGCAGGAGCGAGCAAAAGAAAAGGCGTGTAGGTGAGGCCAGAGAAAGAGAGAGAGAGAGAGAGAGAGCGAGATGGAGAGAGAGAAAGAGAGAGAGAACGAACGGGGAGTACCATCTCTAACCATCTTTCTCTCTTTACGCTTTTTCCTTTTCCCTTCTTCCCCTTCCTCCTTCCCCCCCCCCTTTCCCCCCCCCCCCCCCCCGCCCCCTTCTTTCTCTCTCTCTCCCCTTATTTTTGAGTTACCCTTGAAGACGGTTTCACAACTACCTACTCTCCACTTATACAATATTCTCTTACTGAATTTGATTAATTGCTTTGTTTTAATGACTTATTACTTGTTGTGTACCGTGCTAAATGCTGGGTTTTTTTTCCCGGGGTCCTCCCGTTTTTCCCCGAGGTAGTCCTCAACTTGAAGGTGATATAAAGTTTGCCTTCGGGTTGGTGTTTAGCAGGTTTTGTGTATTAGACACTCAGCCTACTTCGTGCCCTACTCCCCGTTCGTTCTCTCTCTCTCTCTTTCTCTCTCTCCATCTCGCTCTCTCTTTCTCTCTCTCTATTACACGCTTGGCAGTCACCTTTTTGGTCTGGATTCCCTTGGTTTGTGTACTACCAAGATGTAACACTCGAAGCAACCCAACACGGACGATTCAACGCCTAATTGTTTCGTCCGCCAAAGAGGAGATTACTTGTACGAACAAGTTTAACTCACTCGAGACGTACTGCATCCGGATACGCGGCTTCAGCAGCGTATCCGGATGCAGTTCGTCTCGAGTGAGTTAAAAGCCTGCTTTTGGTTTCTTGTGTGCAAAAATTCTGATAAAAATAACGATTCCCTTTTGAAGATATAACACTATTTCACCCCACGCAAGTGACACTTCGTAAAATGTTCATTTCATATTGACCGCCACCGAATGCATATTTTGTTTCTGAGATCTTTGTTCATTGCATGACCGGAAGCCACAACCGTCCACCGTACATAGATACAAATTGGTATTAGCAAGAGGCATAATAATAATAATAATAATTTGCTCTTGTATAGCGCTGTTCTCCAGAAAAACACTGGACTCACAGCACATTCTCTCTCAGACACAGGCACAATTTTATACACTACTTTAACCCACCCCATCCCTTCCCATCACCTTACATCCACTTCCCCGTCACACAAGATCCATAATCAGAATAAAAGGCTGTCAACAGTTAGTTAGTTCGGCATAGATTCTCATGAGCCACCGCAGTCGCGGCTGAGGGCTACGAAGGTCTTTTGTCTCTTGCAGATGGATCATCGCAATCATATCCCAATGCGCAAAGGCCATCGGGCCGATGTCGGCCGCCGGTGGCCCGCGCACGCCTGTGCGCGGGCCACCGGCGGTAGACGTCGGCCCGATGGCCTTTCGCGCATTGGGATATAGCCGTGAAAATGTTTTAAGGTCAGTGTTTGTCAATTCGGGCTGGCACGAAAATAGTCCAAATTCCGACTCAGTGTCAAGATGAAGACGATGTTCTAGACATGGGTTATATAAGAGACCTGATCCATTCTTATTAGGAATGGAAATGATTGTCTTATTCTATACCTGCGTATTTCTCTGTGGGCTGGCGATTGGGTGCCTGATAGGCGGGGGCAGGGGATCTAACTGTTGTCTGTCCCGCGCTGTGATTCCCCTTGGTTTGAGTACTGACAATTCTGCCAGCGCTAGCCTCACCTATCTGGTTTGTGAGTATCATGTATCACTCGAGGCAAAATTTGTATCGTTACATTGTTGTGTAATGTTCTGTGCATCTACTGTGGGAAATCAGGGTATTTACCCGACCACATATAGTAGCGCACCTTCATGTTTGTGTATGTATGTTTCTCCTGCCTACTTCCTAAGTTCCGGAGAAAGACATGGGTTATATAAGAGACCTGATCCATTCTTATTAGGAATGGAAATGATTGTCTTATTCTATACCTGCGTATTTCTCTGTGGGCTGGCGATTGGGTGCCTGATAGGCGGGGGCAGGGGATCTAACTGTTGTCTGTCCCGCGCTGTGATTCCCCTTGGTTTGAGTACTGACAATTCTGCCAGCGCTAGCCTCACCTATCTGGTTTGTGAGTATCATGTATCACTCGAGGCAAAATTTGTATCGTTACATTGTTGTGTAATGTTCTGTGCATCTACTGTGGGAAATCAGGGTATTTACCCGACCACATATAGTAGCGCACCTTCATGTTTGTGTATGTATGTTTCTCCTGCCTACTTCCTAAGTTCCGGAGAAAGACATGGGTTATATAAGAGACCTGATCCATTCTTATTAGGAATGGAAATGATTGTCTTATTCTATACCTGCGTATTTCTCTGTGGGCTGGCGATTGGGTGCCTGATAGGCGGGGGCAGGGGATCTAACTGTTGTCTGTCCCGCGCTGTGATTCCCCTTGGTTTGAGTACTGACAATTCTGCCAGCGCTAGCCTCACCTATCTGGTTTGTGAGTATCATGTATCACTCGAGGCAAAATTTGTATCGTTACATTGTTGTGTAATGTTCTGTGCATCTACTGTGGGAAATCAGGGTATTTACCCGACCACATATAGTAGCGCACCTTCATGTTTGTGTATGTATGTTTCTCCTGCCTACTTCCTAAGTTCCGGAGAAAGACATGGGTTATATAAGAGACCTGATCCATTCTTATTAGGAATGGAAATGATTGTCTTATTCTATACCTGCGTATTTCTCTGTGGGCTGGCGATTGGGTGCCTGATAGGCGGGGGCAGGGGATCTAACTGTTGTCTGTCCCGCGCTGTGATTCCCCTTGGTTTGAGTACTGACAATTCTGCCAGCGCTAGCCTCACCTATCTGGTTTGTGAGTATCATGTATCACTCGAGGCAAAATTTGTATCGTTACATTGTTGTGTAATGTTCTGTGCATCTACTGTGGGAAATCAGGGTATTTACCCGACCACATATAGTAGCGCACCTTCATGTTTGTGTATGTATGTTTCTCCTGCCTACTTCCTAAGTTCCGGAGAAAGACATGGGTTATATAAGAGACCTGATCCATTCTTATTAGGAATGGAAATGATTGTCTTATTCTATACCTGCGTATTTCTCTGTGGGCTGGCGATTGGGTGCCTGATAGGCGGGGGCAGGGGATCTAACTGTTGTCTGTCCCGCGCTGTGATTCCCCTTGGTTTGAGTACTGATGTTCTAGTTGATACACAACAAAGATCAAATAAATTTATCGAAATAGTACATCACTGTGCCCGCAGAACTTGATGGCACAACACTGCCTGGTAAATAACAAGAATAAGCATCACTTCCCTAGCACAATTGACGGATTTTGCCGGAGTGGCATATGTTATACTCCTCTGTTTAAATATTTTTGTTGCCAGTTTTCTTAACAAAGTATGCATATTGAGCATAAAAATTTGTGATCATTTCATTAATTTCAATGTGACCCATCAATTTAATTGTATTTTTTTTTAGTTAAGGCATGTTTAACAGAGGCTGCCGCTGAAGTTTCTACCGTCTGCACATTCAGCAGTCTTGTCAAACTCGGGGAAGGTGTACCTCAGGGAGATGTTGTGTCTTATGCTGTTCTTGGTCTACATTAATGACATCAGTACAGCAGTACCAAGGTTCGTCTCGAACATCCTCCATACGGATGACTTTGCAGTGTGGAGCTCAGCAGAACATAAAGAAATAGCATCCTGCAGAATCCAGGATGCTGCCAATGGAGTCAGCAGCTGGACTGAAAGATGGCCCCTCAAACTGAGCTAGACCATCTCTTTCAATCAGATGGAAGAGGTCACCTTGAAAGTGGAGACCTTCCAGTACCAAAGACACACAGGCCAACTTTACTGACAAGAAATAAATTACTGCATTCACGCGGAGGACTCACATCAAAGCCATGGAAGCTAGAGCTGCGAAAAAAAAGTCTCTGATGAAGAAACTGGTGGAGACCACATTGGCGCAGATTACAGCATCCTGGCGCAAGCAAACACCAGCTCGGTCAGACCAGTAGTGCGGTACCAAGATACATCGACAACATGAAACGCTGCCTGCAAAACCAAAAACGCCAGGCTTGACAAGATGCAGAACATGGGTCATTCTCATGATGCAGTGACATTCTTAGAGCCATCTGGAGCACCCCGATTTAGGAAGTTGAGGGCATTGAAGCCACTGGAACGCAGAACAGCACACACGATGAAGAGCCTTACTAAACACCAACAGCACTAGAGACTACAGGGGCAGACCAAGAACCGTCAGGAATGCCCAAGTCTGAACCGCCAACTGAAGGTCCTGCAAAGGGCTAAAACTGACGTCCTGGAACCAAGCCCAAAAATGTGTGAAGAGCTCCCTTCAGATACCAGAACATCTCGAAAGAGCCTTCTAGACAACATAAACGATGTTCCAGGACTCTTTGCCAAAGGTCGTGGCACTGCACAAAGCCATCTCGCTGGAGATTATGCACAAGCGCTACCCTCACATCAGCTGTGCTCACATCTACACAGGCGGGTCCGCACAAGACGCCATGCGGAATGAAGAAAGTGACGTGTACACCTGTTGTTCAGACCGCACTACTGCCTCCCTCTCTTTACCAGCTGGCGACAGCAGCTCCAACTATCGTACAGATCTGCAGGTGCTCAATACAGCAGCAGAGCACTAGATAGGGTAAGGCATCAGCTTGATCCACTGATCTCCTCACCAGGAAGCTTCAAGATAGAGTGGATGCCCTGTCCACAGAATAGTGCTGCATTGGATTCCAGTGCATTCTGGAGTAGCTGGGAATGGAGTGGATGACAGCCTGGCCAAAGCAGGCGCTAGACTACCTCAAGATCCCAACATCATGTAAAGAAACTAAGACACTACAGCAACAAAGTGATTGGCAACAACAGAACGGCGGCTGCAGCCCGTGGGCAGACGACATCAACAAGCTGAACAGGGAGCTCCAGGCCACCATCTTTCATCTGCGCACTGATCACTCTGGACTCACCTCGTGAGACTGGGTCATGCGGAAACAGCCCTATGCGAATGTGGCGTAGAAAATCAGTCTCCTTAGCACATTCTCCAGACCTGTCCATACAGAGAAGCGGTCCGCTGACAGTTCTGACCAGAAGACACGCCCCTGTACACCAAACTCTGAAAACATGCTGCTGAGCTCTTGACAGCTCACTTATTGGCAGCCAGAACAATATCAGATTTAAAGATCGCCATCAAGAAGAAGGTCAAAAATGGGGGTGGGAGTGGTGATCTCGTGGTGGGCATGTGGAAACTAAGTATTTTGATAAAATTGTTTTGGCTGTTATAAACCATGAAACTTTATTACACATATTCATATTTACACATTTCTAGATGAAAATAATCATCATTTACTAAGCCTTCGCTACCAACCAAAAATGAGACTGTCAAGCGATATAATGCGTAGAAAATCCCAGAAAAGAAAGAAAACACCGCTGAGAGAGAGTGAGAGAATATGTGTTTGAGAGTGAGCTAGCGAGAGGAACGGTGAGCTTGTGTGTATTTGTGTGCGTGTGTGT